>JAJJWW010007385.1:0-398714 GCA_023531295.1 Papaver armeniacum | reverse complement strand
CGATATTGCGAAGGTGTCGCGAGATGAGTAATATAAATGACGCAATAAATGACGGCGACCAAAACCACGAGAAAGGTGTGAAGACTTAGCGAGATTTAGGAAACTTGCGAGATTATATATTTGAACGCTTGCGATAATTCGCAAGTCATTCCCAAAATAAAAGGACAGCTTAGTTATCATCCCTTATGTAATACCTATATAAGAAGTCGACGGGAGTTGTTGAGAGGGATCTTTTTAAGTGTTAGGCAAGTCATTAAGAGAGAGAAAGTTTGTAGTGATTGTAATTTCTTTAGCTCTTTTCCATTTTATCTTGTAAACATTCAAGAAAATAATCAATAAAAATCATAGTTGTTCATCTTCAATGGCTTAGTTGTGTGGATTCTTGTGAGGGGTGTAGTGTAGGATTTCCTGCAACTACAAACTCATTTCGAATTATGACAATCGGTAGTAAGGTAAGTGAACTTAACTTAGATTATATAGTGGCATTTCGAAATGAGAATTACCATATTCGGTAGTATTTTAAGTTAATTAAACTTAGATTATATCATTTAAAAGCGAGTTTTGAAAAAAATTCTTCAATTTTCGAATTTTGGTACTACCATAATCGGTAGTAAGGTAAGTGAACTTAACTTTCGATTATATAGTGGCATTTTGAAATGAGAATTACCATTTTCGGTAGTATTTTAAGTTAATTAAACTTAGATTATATCTGCCCCAAAAGCGAGTTTTTGAAAAAAATTCTTGATTTTAATTTTGGTACTACCATAATCGGTAGTAAATTGTGTTCATTATCTACTGATTGTGTTTAATTTTAGTCTGGAAAATTTGAATTTTTTGAATCAAAAATAATCGGTAGATAACAATCATTTTATCTCTGGTCAAGTTGATATTCATCATTTCTTAAGAAAATGAGTTATAATCGGTAGGTAAAATAGATTTTATCTAGGTTATGTATTCATGCTCTTTGCAAAATCCCGAATTTTTTTTTTCAAATAATTCTACTAACATTAGCTAAATGTACACTAACTAGCTAGAATGTGTAGTTATCAGCTTAGGTGTTGAGGCAATTTTGCCATTACGAAAATTATTGATAAGGGTGAACTCAATTTAGGTTTGGATGACCCTATTTTGTTTTATTGTTGGCCCCTAATTCCTTTGGTGGCCCCTAAAAAATGCTAGGAATTTTATGTTATCTTCAAATTGCTCTAAAATAAAGGCTTCTCTTAAATATAACCCATGCTTTTATTAACCATAATGCATGTAAAATAAGTCATTAATCTAATCAAATGAATCCTTATAAGTATTAACATAGCTCATAAAATCATACACAATTTTTATATATAGCCCAAAATAAATTATCAAATTCCTAGATCAAAAAAATAAAATAAATTTAACGATATGATATGATTTCATGATATGTGGCATGATTGATGCTTGTATTAATACTCAATTTAATGTAATCATGATTGAGGGAAAAAAAAAAACATCATGTTAGAATTTTTTATAGATTAATAATAATGGTTATGGAGTTTTAGAAAATTGATTTTAGGAAAAGAATCAAAACCTTAATTGATTACATTTCGATTTTCTAATGATATTGTTATGGAGAATTTTTAAGGGAACAATTAATTAGAATATATAACCTCAATCGATATTGTTACAATCATGATTTAGGGAAAATAACATCATTTTAGAGAGAAGGTGAAAGGTTGGGTTTAGTATGTTTTGGGGAAAAAGTAAAAGTTAAGGTTTATAACAACGCAATTCATAATTGTAATCTTACTATAATAAAGAAAAAGACCTTTTGGTGAAGCCTTTTTTAGTGAAGCTTTTCACATGACAATAATACCCCCATTAACTAAGCTTTTAGTTAATATTTGTATATTCTGAGGAATGCCATTGTTTTAAAAATAGATCAAAAAAATTAAAACTTAGATATCTTTAAAAATACACATCGGATTTTTGCAAAATTGATATATTTGGAAAGCTCTTTAAATTATCTATGTAACGAGTATAAACAAGGATATTAAATTTTTATTTTAAGATTTTTTTTCTCATTATTATCAAATTTGGTGTTGTTAAAAGAATCCAATTCAAGCATGTGCATCGCACATGTGGCCTTACTAGTGAGAGATAACAAATAGAAATAAATTAAAGTATAATTTAGTTTGGATCTAAAAAGAAAAGTTAGGGTTTATATATTATTAGTAAAAATATCAGGACTCGTTTGTTAATTTTGGTTTTTCGTTTTAACTTAAATTTTTTGGGTTATAGTTAATAAAAACATGGGCTATATTTAAGAGAAGTCAAAATAAATCCAAAAAATAGCAGTAGAAACTAGAGGTGTAAACGTCTTAGGCCCACACGGCCGGCACACGAAGTCGCGTGCTTCGCGTGCCATGTGCGCGTGTTGTCTTTGCGATTTAAGCGTCTTTGTCCGTCTTTGTGCTTTACTAGTCAAAAGCTAGGCGGCCAAAGATTACGAGCCTGACATTTAATAAGCGTCTTGAAGTGTTGTCTTGATCTTTGGCACATGTCTTATAAACAATTTGAAATCACTTAATGTATACATTAAGTCCGGACATTATCACAAGAATTTAATTAGACAAGTAAAATTAACAAGTTTATTCAATAAAAAGAAATAACCCATCAAATATAAAATTGGATTATTGTCATGTAAATTAATGTTCTAGTTAAATATAGGTGATGACATTATAACAACGATATTGAGATATATTTTCCAAATATTAAGGTATTATATGTGTTGTTATAAATAAAAGCCAACATAAAATGTTAAAAACTAGCTAGGATAGTGATTCTTTTTGTGAAATATACAAAAAATGTAATTTATTATGCCTTGTTATATGGTGTATTTGTACATGTTATGGCGTGCTCTCTTAACGTCTTTGTCTTTGAGGTGGGCCACGTGCTTGCTCCGTCTTAGCGTCTTTGTCTTTGTGCTCTTGTGCCAATTAGTCAAACCCGGCCCGTCCCATTTAAGCTAACGTGTTGTGCCATGTTCTTTGGCTAAGTCACGTCTTTGGTAGGTTGTCTTTCAAATTTTAGCGTCTTTGTCTTTGGGCTGTGCTCGTCTTTGCTTTGTTAATTTACACCTCTAGTAGAAACTATCATAACACATTTTATTGACATGCTTACTGCAAGAAAGAGTGGAGAACCCTCAAATCTCCAGTTTAATCTGTCAAATCCAACAAGATGGGGTCTTTAATCCAACATTTAAGGAAACTGATCTCTGGTCTCCTTCCTGAAGACAAATTTCACATCTGTTTTTATGGGCATTTACTTTCACCATACTATTGTTTAACTAATTTTCACTAATTTTATTACTCTACGGTCAGGTCTGTGAAGATTAAAACTTGCCCAGATGGTATATGTAATATCTATCAAACAGATAAAGAGAGACCCACCATTTGAGCCCTTGTGGTGTAGAAGGCATTATGATCGTTTGAAATTTTAAAAGCCATGTCCAGTTATTTTGACTAGTTTTTTAAGTCCAACAATGGGGTAATAAATTTTTATTGATCGGACACAATGGGGTAATAAATGGTCTAGGGAAAAATCAATGCCCTAGGTTTGTGGACTTTCAGTTCTACTTCTTTCATTGTTCTGCTTCTATTCTTCTTCTTCAAGATTATTTAGGTATAAAACACATACTATCTGTAGGACCATTCAATTTATCTATTAATTGTGCAATTTAATGCCAAATAGAAAACTCCAAAGTCCAATTAGCAAAGGTCATGGAGCAATGCATTTGAAGTTTTGAACATCCAAAACCCAGTGGCATAATCATGTTGGGGGTTGTGAAACATTCCATAATCGAGAACCAAAGATAAGTACAGGCAACAACTCCGTTGGTTATATCTGGCTCCGTCCCTGAATATAGTCTCGACATTTTGAATTGACTCTGAAAAAAGTTTAAACCCAGTATCAACTCGTGTTAGTAAGAAATTCATTTCTCCTTAGCCCTAGATTCACTACAAGTCTACTACTCCTCCTATAAACATTAACATGTATCAAGTATGGCATTACATGAAGTGTGTAAGAAAAAATTGAAAACAATTTATTTGAATGATTCAAATCACCGTCCTTAACGGTCGATTTTCTTCTACAACCTGGACAAGCTATTAACAGTCTATACCCTGACACCATTTTTCACACTAAACAATAAACCCCTTCCCATCTTCACTAACAAATGGGTTTAATGAATAGTTTAATGTGTCATGTTAATGTTAATATTATCTTAAAGCGCCCTTTAAATGTGTCCATACCTTTTAACCGTCCAGCAAAGTTTGCTTTGACCAGAACTGTCATGTCTCAATTACTAGAAGATCCATCTTCTTGGATGGTTGCACATGTCACTACTCAAACAGAAAAGGCGAAAAACAAAGTGCACACGACACATGTCACTAAATAGATCAATGTATCTATCATCGTAAAGTTGTTACACATCACGAAGACGAAGAGTTGTATCTAAGAAAAAAAAAATTACTGGATCAAATGCCACAAATTAAAGACTACTTATTTTTTTGAAATTTACCACCGGTATCGATCGACAACAGAGGCGGACTCAGGTATAGATATAGTAACGGGTTATAAAATAATTCTTTACCCATGCTATGGGTGCAAAAACAAAGAAGGCCGAAATAACCACAATTGGGTTGCATTTTTGTGCTCTAAACTGGCTCCGCATCTAAAGGTTCACTCACGAAGGTAGCATGAAAAGAATAGACATTTAGACATAGAAAGAAAATAAATTATGTTTTCGAACTTCAAATGAAGGTAGTATATACTATACTTTTGTTTCGTCAATAACATACAACGCAATGATGAAACGACGAAACCAGTGAGACAGTAACACCAGCTTTATTGACCTTCTTTAGTTTACCAACGATGTTACCAGGATACCCGAATCCTCGTCGGAACTTGGACATGTCGAAAAGTAACTACATTACCAAGTTTGATAACAGGGTAAGTAAGACCGTAAAAGCAAAGAAGATTCGACTCTCTCGAGAGCCACCTGCATAAGTTTTAACAGTAAAAGTACAGAATTTACACACAAACACAAAACCTTAAAAGATACCATCCAAACTACCATCTCACTTTAACTGCTTCATACCATCCATTCGATCACTCCGTGTTTTCGAGATCTTCAACAAAATCAAATAGCCAAAAACATAAACACGTGACACCAACTGAAAAAACAAAAATATATTATCCCTAGCGAAAACAGAAAAAACAAGAATTTACATGGAAAAACAACAAAACACACATTTTTTGAATTTTTCCCGCTACTACTATAACGGAATTATGTACACATTCCTACAGATTCATGAACGTTAGATCAAGAGGATCTCACATCAAATCTGAACCGTTTGTTTTTTCTCCAATAAAAACTGACCAGATTCTTCTTGGGAAAGATCACTATTTTTATACTCTTCTGCATCTCTTAACTGCAACCCTTATCTTGTTTCTCTGTTTGAGTTGTCTGTATGTAACAATATTCACCATCAGATTAATGAGAGATTTTAATCCAACGGCAAAGAATAATTCTCACAGATACCTTAAATTGCATTGAGATACACAAAGAAGATTCTCTGTTGCTGATCTCATCTTACACACGACGTGGTCGAATCGGAGGCGTCAACTGTACTCTCTTGGGCCCCGCACGAACTCTATAACAGCATCTGGTCACGTGGTTCGGTATTGCGCCGTTTCTGTACGGTAAAAAACCGTTTGGAATCTGACGTCATCAGAATTTAATTTGAAAAAACCCGAGTTAACGAGCTGAGTTAACCATGAAAAGCCATGAGAGCGAGTTCATGAACGAGCGAGTCAAGAATATCTCGCTCGATTTCACAAACAATCGATTCACCTTCTTCCAGAACCGGCACAGTACGTAAGTTGGCATTGTGAGGCAAATCCTTCTCAATTAACGCATCAATGTCTTGAAGGATCAAACAATTAGCACAAGGAGATTTCTCGATTTGCTTGCAAATTTCCTTCAGAAGCTGATCTCCTCTCATTAATTTCTTCTTCTTTATCAAGTAATTGTTCATTGTAGTGTTCATCCATGGCTTCATGTTTAGATACGGTCTCAAAATGTCGACTAGAATTTCATCGACTAGGTTGAAAAGTAATCTCCGGTTCGACCGATTTTGATGATGCCCATTAGTACTACTGCTAGTACTGTTGTAGAAATCTTCGAGATGATTGAACATCGATGGATCAAGTGGATGTGAAGGTGAAAACCAACGAGTTATAGAAACTACCGTGTCGGATTCAATACCCGTACATTTTAATATACGGCTTACGTACCGGAATTCTGCGCTGAGTTTATCTTCTCGTTGCCGATGATTGTCGTACCGCACTAGAAACGAAGTAGAATTGGAATGTATCTGAAGCAAGCCCAGAAGAATTTAAATTAAATTAGCATTTGATTAAGAAATATAATTTTAACTAATCGTAAAATATAATGAACTGAAAAAGAAAATTACGTACCACTTGTTTTGTTGAAATTACGATGTTCTTCTCATCTTCGGCCAATGGCGAAGACGACGGAACACAGATTTCTTGCATTTCTTATGAGCTGATAAATTCAAACTTGATTTATTAGTTGGTGACGAAGATTTTTCTTTCCGCTGTGTAAATCTTTCGCAACTAGCTTTCTTGCATTTCTCCATTGTTTGATGCTGCGGTAATTTTGGTTTCGAAGAATGTTTTGATGCTGTAATTGTCGTCGGTTTTGGTAATGGTGGTGGTGGCAATGGTAGCGGTTTTGGAGATGAAATTGAGCTTGCTTTTGATACGATGATTCTCGGAGAATCCTTTAACGAATCACATTGATCTTGCCGACGAACAGAGTCTGCTCTGGGTGTCGTTGAAGAAAGATTAGAAGAAACTACTGATTTGTTGTTAACGTTCTTAGTTTCCAGGAATCGAAGACGAGGTGAACACGAGGATGATATTGAATCTTGATCATTACCACCACCACCACCACCATTTCTGTTTAAGCGGCTGCTCGGCCTTTTGGGTTTAATAACGGTCACTAACTCTGGTTCGACGGAGGATTTCTGGTGGTGGTGGAAACGTTACTGGTGGTGATATTTGTGATATCTCTGCCCATTTTTCTGGTAACACTTTCTTTAACTTGTTTAACAATCTGTCTAGCATAATGACTAGGACTTCTTGGAACATTCTCTGTTTCATTCGATTCTCCTCGTTTTTTCGCTGCTAATTTCTTCTTCAGAATCAAAGAATTCAACGACGCAACTGAATCAATTGATGATCTACTGCTAAAGTAATCAGATTCCTGATCATTTTCTTTATTGATTTGTAAAGAAAGTCTACTTGGATCAAAATAAACATCTGATTTTCTTGCTGATGAAATTCTTGGTGTATCATCAGGTAAGGATCTGGAATCAAATCCTCTTGCTGCTCCTCTTCCATTAATGGATTCTTGTAGGTATTGATAACGGCGATGAGTTTTGATTGTTTTCCGGGGATTGAAGAGGTTGAAGAAGGTGGTGTTGGAGATTGATCAGGTAATGGACTGTCTAAACCCATTAATCTTGCTACCAGACTTGGAGTTTTAATGCACGGGGAATTACTCGATTCTGAAGATGAAAACTCTGAATGTCCTTCTTTTGTACCAACTTTTGTATGTACTCGAATTCCAATCTGTTTTTATCAATATCAAAGCAATATCAAAATCACAGACTTTTGGATATCAAGAACTTATGTGTTTTGAAATTTGATTAAATTTTTTACTTACATTAGGGAAACCAAAATCTTCTTCTTTCATTTCAGATGAAGAAGAAATGAATGTTTCATTATCTCCTTCTTCTTCTGATTCCAAACTATTTCTTGGTGCTTCAACACCTAATTAAATCATTAAAATTACATTAAACAAAACCCTTCATTACTCTAGAATTCAAAAAGAATATACAAAAACAAAAAGAATAAAATTCTTACCTTGAATGGGTTTTTGAGGTTTATCTTCATGTTCATGTCGGGAGACAGTGGAGTTGTTGTTGTTGGGTTTGAAACACATTTGATGATTAAACGAAGAAAATTGAAAATCAAACAAATTAAAAACACCACTCATACAACCTAAAGGAACACTAGCACTATTACTACTACTGCTTTCTAGAAATGACGCTGCTGCTGATGATTTTTTAGTACTCTGCCTTGCAGTATTAGTATTAGTAGTTGATGATGATGATAATTTCTGCTGCTGCTTTTGATTACTACTACTACTCTTATTAGAGTTACTCCCACCTAAAACTCTATACTTGCTTTCTCTGCCCATAGTGTTGGATTGGTAGAAGAATAGAGTTAGAAGAGCAGTAGACAAAAGAGAAACAAAGGAAAAGTTGGGTTTTGAGGAAGGAAAGAAAGACTATGACTCTATCTCAGAGTGATAAAGACAAGTAGGAAAAAGCAAAAGTGAAATCAACCTTATAAACTTCAAAAAGCTGAAGCAGTATTAGTATTAGAGACTAGAGAGAGGCTGAGAGGGCCATATGCAGCATATGAAGAGATATATTATGGTGATGCGAGAAAACAGGATCCCATCACAAATGCAAAAACTATAGCATTAAACATTAACAACAGGGCCAGGCCAGGCACTTGATTGTCTCTCTCTTTCTTTCTTATCTCATGAACAGAAGTTCACGACCTTACATTGGGAATTGAATTTTGCTCAGGGTTTTGATTTTGTTTTGTGAAAAGATGACGAAATCATAACGTTATTGTTTTTCTCTTTTCTCCCCCTCTAGAAATTTTTTAATTTCATTGAAAAGGAAATTGGCTCGGTTTACAATGTGTGATTCTCTCCTCTTCATTTTTTTCATCTCTTCTTCTACTTGTAGCAGCAGCAATAGAGGTGTAGACTAGCATGGTGACCCCCCTATGTGCCTGCCCCTTTCCATGTCTGTTTAAAATAATGTTTTTTTAAATTTTTATGAAACAAACGGTCATATTCATGAGGAGGATGATGGCCTGGGGCTAGATGGGATCAGAATTTCTTTATAAAATATGTATAAATAAATTAAACAAAGGTTGCATAAGAATGGGATCAAATGGCTTGGCAGATTCAGGTGTAGTGCTGTACTTTTCTATTATTATTTTTGGAATGAAAGCTTTGGATTTGAAATTTATGCCCTGGCTTGGCATGTTCCTTTGCTTCAAACAATTGGCCGATCACGGAATGTGAATAAAAACGCCAATAGCTGATAAGAAGACAGACCCTGAAATGAACTAAAAATTTATTACCATTTAGGGGACAAGTGCCCCACTGCCCACCTTGCCACCCTTCGTTTTTACAGGCTAAGCTGTCATGGATCCATAATAGTTTTCACTTCAGCTCCATTGGAGAGGGTACATTATGGTAACTATTCAAACTTGTGTCAATCGAACAATTCAATCAAAATTTTGGGGTTCTGAGCTGAGTCCAAGTCAAAACTCAAAACCGTGACATGCATGGCTAGGCTCCAAAAGGTCCTAAACAGTGAAAAACATGGCACTGCCGACAGTATCTGCCTACCAAATGCACATTTTCCACTCGTTTTTTGAAAAAAACCTTCAATCTTCATGCAACCTTATTAAATTCAACCCCTCCCCTCGTAGACTTTTACAAGCTTAGGTTTTAGCCCTGTTGTGTGACTTTGCTAATTTGTGATTAATATACAAAGAGAAAAGACATTAACCCCAAAATCATGCAAATACCTGCTACATAAAACTCAGAGCAAATTAACACCATATACCAACAAATTTTGTCAAGGCCTAGTGCCCTTATAATCCCATCATAGAGCTTACTGCATTTCCTGTAGGTTTTACCAAGACCACCTTCAACCTTCAAATTTTGAAAATTTTGAGTGAGAATTGAATTCAAACTTGAGGCCTGTCTCTGAGCATGAATTTCAGGATTTTACAGTCTTGGATTTTTCTGATCATTCAATTTGAAAGGAAATAATTTTTATTTTCAAAAAGATAGAGTAGTATCATTTCAATGAACTATATGATTATTCTTCTTCAACCAACCACCAAAGTAAATTCATAGCACAGGCCCCTTTCTGGTTCATTACTGATATACTACCACTGGTAGGGTCTTTTAAAATGGCCCAGAGAATATATCGAGAATCCGGTGATTAAGCTTTGCTACAAAATCATGTATGTCTCCTAGTTTTTCCATTCTTAGTCAAAAAAATTTAAACGATATAGAAAGACAAAAACAAAACCAACTGCCCCTTTCTCCCACCAACGTTGTAGTTTTGTGCTGGGACGGGGGCCGCTGGCCCTTGTCTGTCCCTTGTATCATTTAGTGCATTTTGGATTTTGGCGTCCTTCAGTATTAAATTCCCTCTGCAAGGATATTTCAATTTCTTGCACGCTAACTGTTTGAGATGATAATCTCCGATTGCATATTAATCCCAAAGCCCCAAACTATATACGAATGCAGGAAGACCTCGAAGAAGGCTATTTCCGGCTATAATCCCGGAAGTTTTTCGCCCGATGCTGCTGTGTTCTTGCTTGATGTAGTTGTACAATTCTCCAATAACTAGGTGTACCGCGTCCGCCGTGCCCACATTTTAGCCTGTATACGAAGGTAATTAGCTCGGAGCTGATTTCATATGTTAGTAGTACACTGGACTACAAAACGAGTGGTCCAATCTATTGTTTGTTGTACCCAAATTTGGTGCTTGTTGCAACAACTTGCAAGGTCGCTATCTCAAGACGGACTGGTCCATTCAAGTTTGGTGCATGATTCTTGAACTGCTTCAACCAACTAAAATTAGGTCCTAAAATTTATAATACCCCTACTACAGCTATTAGCTAGTTCCAAATATATCTGAAATTAAAGATAATTATTTCATTTCAGGAGTAGTAAGTCAAATCATGAGTTAGCTAGTATTTGTACTAGTACTAACTAGCAATAGTAGTATTAGACCACTACTGTCATAGCTCTGTTGGGGTGGGTACAGTAGTAAATGGTATTTGTACGTGTATAGTAAGCAGTAGTCACGACTGAGTCGGTATTAACTACTACTGAGTATCAGAAAATAGACAAATGCATATAGTAGACCGAAAATGTCAGTCAGATATGTTGCATACTATTCAACAGTTTCCATTCTATGTCCTTGCTTGAATGGTAAATCGAGAGACGAGAGGACTAAAGGGCTTTTGATGCTGATGATGAAAAGAAGCAGACCTGAGGAGGAAGGACAATGTCCTCTTCTTCTTGTTTTTGTGCCCCTCTTATGGTTCTTCTTCTTGTTTTTGTGCCCCTCTTATGGTTCTTTGCTTTTGCGTATGTAGCACGGAGGGGCTTCAATGAGAAAAAATATATCATACATTACGTAACTAAAAAATTTGGTGGAGGAAGGGGGATATTACACCATAAATAGGATTATGTGCAACAAGGAACAAAAAAATCCCAACGTGCAAACAAGAGATGAACAGACAATGGGTTAAAGGATGGAACAAAATTTCAAATGGATTAAACAGATAATTTTGGTAAATTTTGGAGCCAGTTCATAAGCGAAGACGATTAATTTAATTGTTCACCTGGCTCAGGCCAATAATGGCACCCCAAAAGGAGTTGGACCATTCTTGATGGTCCAAAGATCCATCCGGTACTTTCGCATATAGATTGTAGGCGTCTGTAGAGATCTTCTTTCAAATCTAGTAGTTGAATTCAAAAAAAACCGAATAGTATTTATTGTAGGTTGATGAACCACGGAAAAAACCGAACGAAAAAAACCGCACCAATTCTTCTCACAATTACCGCCCCCTGCTGTCCTTCGCGTGGCTCACCGGGACCCACCAAAAAAACCTTAGAAGGGCTGATTCAAAATACAAGGGTTCATTCTAAATATTAGCAATGATCAGAGAAATTAAAATAAGAGCGATGAAATTATTAGATTTTATGCCAGAGTGAGAAGGAGAATTATTGCAATGACTGCTAGCTGAGCATGGGAAAAACATGATCGAGTAAGTAAAATTAAAGAGGTCATTTTTTTTAATAAGAATTAAAGAGGTCATTCAGGTTCAGATAATAAAAAGGAATGAATGAATGATTGAATAGTGTTGTTTTGGAAATCTCCCATATAGGTAAGATTGCAATTCACATTTCATAGAGGAGTTCCACATCCGCGTGCAACTAAATTTTCCCGCTATGCATGTGGTTGTTCCGGTAAATTTGACTCCAAAGGCCTATGGCAATTAATTATTTTTTTTTTTGCTGAGCCACATAAATAAACAAATACGTTTTTGCATTATGCTAAATCAGAGCAAAATAAACAAATCTAGTTTTTCAGGATCCCATTATTATTAACTTTTAATATAAAAATTTTGGTAAGATAGAGGGAAAGTTTAAAGAGGAAGGATCCATTCACACTTTTATTATCACACTATCTCACACATTGGACGTCATTTTTTACGAATTAAAACCAAACAGTAAGTTTGAAGCTAATATTTGGAGGATATGTTCCTCTTACCAAGTTATACATGCCTACCAAAAATGAGCACATTAAGAAATATAAAACCTCACGATCTACCGGTCTCAATTTCGACGGCTAGAAACCCGCAGATTTTCAACGGCTCATTTTCAAAGTAGTAGATGATGATGTTATACGTCTCGGAATGTGCTCATTTTTGGTAGGCATGTATAACTTGGTAAGAGGAACATATCCTCAAAATATTAGCTTCAAATCCTTTATGGTTTGGTTTTAATTCGTAAAAATGACATCCAACGTGTGAGATAGTGTGATAATAAAAGTGTGAGGGGATCCCTCCTCAAGTTTAAAATATTGGATTTAGGTGAGATAAAATACCTGGTGAGATTGGGGTATACCCAGATTAATTGGGGTATACCCAATTTTAAGGGAACCTAGTCGACATTTTCATAAAAGGGTGATTTTACTTTAATACCCTTGAACTAATTAAATCTTAAAAATAAACCCATTTCTTAATTTCATTAACCCTGAAATTAAAAAACTAAACAACTCTTAATCTTCTCTTCTTCTTCTTCATCTGCATCTTCCATCAACCAAAGCCATATAAAAATCTTGACTTTGATTTTCCAAAAAATTGTTGACTCTACTGCGAAAAGAAAACTATAAGTGATGTTTAAACTCAAACCCATCATTGTGTTGTGTGATTTGATTGTTATATTATGTTAAAAATCAAAAATTGTGAATTACTGTGTTTTTGGTTTGGTCGCAAGGTCGTAACATGCATATCTTGCCGACTTTTCATAATGACCATGGCGTATGTAAATTTTTCAACAAATAGATTGGGGGTATTTTTTCAAGATCTTGACTAACAAATTTTTCAACAAAGGCGAGGTATTTTTTGAAGACCTTGCCGACTACTATATTTTTTTAACAAATTGCTAATAATTTTTCTCATTTTTTCAACAATGCAGTATCAGCTGTGGTTTTTTTTGATTAAAAAATTTTTTCTCGTCAGATCCTCGTGTTAGTCGGCAAGATCTTCATTCGTCGACCTTTGCAGAGCTTTTCATACTTTTTAACCTAAAGTGTTGATTTTTGATCTAATTTTGAGTATTATTTCATACAACAGCTTTGCAATCCCCTCTTTAGAAGTGTTTGGGTAGTGTGCTTTCATTTCCGTTCCAAAAGATTTTTTTCAAAACAAATTTTTTTCATCAAAAAACTTCCCAAAGTTCAATAAAAAATTTCATTACTCAAATTCATAATTTGAAAAGTTTTAATCTAAACTTTAATTAACCTAATCAGATTTTTAGTGTTAATTAAACAAGGATATATTAGCCATTTAGAAAATATATGGTTAAGGGGTGACCTCTTTTACTTCAAAATGACCCTATTTTGTCTTATTGGGTATACCCCAATTAATCTGAGTATACCTCAATCTCGCCAGGATAAAATAGGATAAAGTGAGATAAAGAATAGTAAACTAATATTTGGGAAGCAGAATTTTAAGTGAGCGGTTCCTCATTAAACGCCAGCGGGGGAAGGAAATCCTCCCGTGGATTTTCATTAAACGCGCGGATTTTTTAGGCCAGCGCAGCTCTTTATCAAATGCTCGCTTAGACTACTGCCGCACTTAACAAACCCTCAAATTTGTTGGTTTTCCCATCTATTTTTTATGTTTGTTGAGTCCATAGTGGGAGCAAAATGAACAAACTTCCATAGGAACTACTCTAAGTGGCAGTTGTGCACTAATGATAGTACATTTTTGCATTTGTGTGGTGGTTTATTTGAATTATTTCTTTACTTTTTTATTCGTTAATGTAAAAAGCAAACAAATCTTGCAAGAATATGTCCGTGTAGTTTTTGACAAAAAAAAAGAGGAACTTGTATGCTTTTTACACATGTATTTTGTTTGTCAATTCACATATATAATAGGAGTATCATCTGTAGTCATTTATAAAAAAGAAAAAAACAGCATCAATTTGAAGTTCAGAAGAATGAAATCAGTAGGTACATCTGTGGAATATTGTGACGAGAGGTTAAAGAAGGCAGAATAATGTATATGGGAGGACATGAGTTGATCAGAGAAAAAAAAAAAGAAAGGAGCGTCTGTTAAAACTTTTAGGGGCCGATAATGCTGTTTGCTGTACGGAGCTAGCCACTGGAATTATTCTTGTCGGTCACATGTGTGCATACGATTGCATGCTCAGCTCAAACTGTTCATTGCATGTTAAAAGCGATAAAGAGGTAAAATCGAGGTTAATTTGCATGGCAGACTAACTTTCGGAGCTAACTTTCTGATGATGTACTGTGATATTCTCTGGTTAAGTGGTTCGATATTGCATGATGTATGTAACATGAAAAGATAGAGAGAGGGAAGTTTTCCAACTTTGGAGGCCTAAAAATAGTCCGGTACTAATAGTCATGGTTCAGCGTTAGGTGTGTGTGACCAATCATTTGCTTACTTTTTAACCCTACATGCCATCATATGTGTTTCCGTTTGCATGTCTCACCCTGCCCACTTTGTTAGACTTGCACCTTGACCTGACCAGAGCATATTGACCATGGTGCAATTCCATGGGATATGTTTTGAACTTTATTATTGGGTCGGCAAACTAAACGGTTTTTTGGGCTGCGCCAGATTATGGTGACTAAAATGTGGATATGGGACCAAATCCTTGTAAAAGTTCAAAAAGACTCCCCAATAAAAATATTTATTACCTTATTGTCCTTTGATTGACTGCCTAATCTAATTACAAACCAAAAAGGAAAAAAGACCTCAAAAAAATTCGTCGTATCTACTTCTACTTCTACTTCTTCTTTTCTCTTCTCTTTTTTTTTTCCCTTTCATCTTCTTATTCGTTTCGACGACAATTAATCATCGATTCTACAGAAAAAAATCATCGTTGATTAAACTAGTTTTATAAAAGATGGTGAAGATAAAGGATATGCCCAAAGGCAACAAATCAAATCTCAAACAAACCAGTGAACCAGCGAATTCACCATCATCTTCCTAAAAATCCACAGTCAGTGAATGAAGGTGTTGAACCAGACGCTAATACTCCTGATATGACCGTTATAAGGTATGAAAACCCAACTCTTTATTTATACCTATGGTTGAGTATTTAGTTCGATTCGAAAATTTTAGTTCTCAAAAACGGTTTCTGAAACTGTTAACGGTTGGGAGTTTCAATTTCTCAGCCGTAAATAGTAGATATCAGCTGGGAAACTAATAACTCCCAGCCGTAATATGTTACATACAGTTTGGAAATTTTAGTTTCCTGACCGTATTCGATTTTATACATCTAGGTTTTCCCAGCCGTGATTCGTCATGTGTTTGAAAGAAAAATAAGCGGTCAGGTTTACGTCTAGGTATTCTTAACCATGATAGTAAATAACCAAGTCGTAACACATATGTCTTATCTATAAGACTGATACTGACTATATCGTGTTAAAATTTCCAGGCGTAGGTCTTGTTTACGGCTTGGACAATTAAAATATTCCAGCCGTTTGTGTCGTTACAGTTTGGCCTAGCAACAATTTCTCGGTCGTATTTATAATTTTTTTCTCATTTTTCCTCTTGTGTTGTAAATATTTGAACACTATTTTCTATATGATTGTATTGAACTTTATTAAGTGCATCTATAGAACAGGGTAAATAAAAAAAGAAAGAAGAGAACAAAAGAAGTAACACCTTCTAATGACCCGACTCTGGCCCCTCAGTCACAAGGAACCATTGGGTGCCGATAAAAGGAACGCAGGAGGACCTGTCATCGGTAGTTCAACTGAAGAAGAGACGGCTAGACGTGCAATTGTGGTTGTTGAACAACCAAATCTAGAGATTCAAGAAGAAATTTTGGCCGAAGAAAGTGTTGCTGCTATTGATAAGGGTAAAGCCGTAGTGGAGGATAAGAAGGAGAAGAAGAAGTATCCACCAAAAGACTTAGCAAGAAAAATCATTGATGTTATGGAGTTTTTGCCTCCCATGAAGAATGAGATAACTTGGGGTGAGCCAAGAGATCGATATATATTGTTTGGTTACCAATCTTCATGGGCTGCAAGGGTTTGTTCAAGTGTTCTGTTCGTAATTGACCGATGTTCCTGAATAAATATTAAGACGGTCGAGACCTTGTGAGATAATTAGAATGATCTGATGTTCCTCGGTAAGAGTAAGAAAGCCTACCTCCACCTCAATTATGGCAAATCAAACCCAATCGATGAATAAGAAAGTTCTTTGGATCTGCCGATGAAAAAGAAACTCATGTTGAAGGATAAGTGACGAATGATAGAATCGTATGTGGTGGATGTGTCGGACAATGCATATTCGGAATGTGGTACCTACTGCGGAAAAATCCAACCCATTAACGTGTACAACATCTAGACCAATTATCGGCTCTATAATGTATCTAAACCATTTTTCGTATTCGTCTTCGTCACAAGGGGTGAATAATATCTCATACATTCTTCAAACTTTTCTCTTCAGTATTGTGCATTTTGATCCAAAGACAGTGTCTAAAAATCGAGGCCTTGTTGGCTTTCCAACTGCACCAACTAACTGTCTAGCACATCTTTCCACAAAGTAATAAACATCGAGTTTCGTGACAAGACTGTATAACACAAGTTGTTGGATTGAAATGAATTTGACCCTTTTGGCATCCTTACGACTTATCTCCTCAAACTTCTCATACAACATCCAAATAACAAAATATTTATTTCTAATAACGTTCTGTTATCTCCACACACACACACACACACACACACACACACACACACACACACACACACACACACACACACACACACACACACACACATGTATATATATATATATATATATTAATCCTCCGCAGTGTTTTTCTTTTTAACCCAGTTACCTCCATCATACCTTATTATAATTGGGAAATATCATCTGTTGTAGTTTATTAAAGTTGGTAGACTGATGCGTGTCGTGGGTGCAACAAACAAAATCACTTATTTCCACACAATTAACTGGTAATATAATGGAAGCAAAGATCGTTCCCGCGAAGAGCATGGAGTTTTCAATTGTAAAATGTCACAAATGGGTGTTTTGTTTGTAGGTTGAATATAAAGCAAAGTAAATAATAAAGCAATTAATTAAGATGTAATCAAGGATGAGAAGTATGATCGAGGAATCCTTCTTCGTTACTAAATAGTCATCGAAGTAATATATTCATATATTCATCATAAATCATAGATTATTAACAACTGTAGGGTAACATGTACGCTTAGCTACCCCCAAGACTCCTAATATCACCGAATAACATGTACGCTTAGCTATCACATTTTATCTGTCTGAGCCACCTTGAGGTATGCTTATAAGATGTAACTCAGTCTAGGTTTATGAATCTAGGTTTGGTCCCAGTGATTAAACTCGGTATGATCGGTTCACTTACTAGTATTGTTTTTAAACGTGATTCCCCATAGAATCCCTCTGCAAGGTCACACGTTTTAGGTTATTTAACAATTACGGATATCCTAACCCGTTACTAGCAATAGATCAATCAAGGGATCAGTTTAGTAGGCCTCCTAAATCAATTAATCAATTATAAACATTCATCATAGTAGAAACAAACGATAATCATATAAAGAAATCAAAATAGATTTATATATTAAAGCAAATCTTGTGTAAAACTTAGAATTCATCCTCAATCAAATAAAAGTTTAGCTACTCATGGGTTTAGTAAAACCCATGATATACATATGATAAAATCAAAGAGAATTAGGTTCGGTAATGGAAGAACCCAAAACTGTTAGAGCATTGCTCGGTCGAACTCACAAGTGTTGCTATCTCAAGCTTGTGTTGCCAAATTTAGTTGATCAAAACTATATCTTGATTTCTAGTCTACATTTAGTCAAGTCTCGCATTAGGATAGAAGTGTGTAGTTGAGTATCAGACATCACTGTGTTCTACTGTTTGAAGGCGAAGATCAACTGAAGCTTTTGGAGAACTTCATTAACAAAATGTCAGTGAAGACTGAACCACCTATTACTCAAGGTTTCACCTTCCGATCTATGAGACTATGTCGCATGACTAAATTATACATTACATGCATAACAGAAATTTCGAGTCAAGTTTATCTTGTTAATCATTCTCGAAATATATTGACTAAGCTTAAGAATATTTGTTCATACTTGATGAATTTGGTTTAGAAAAATTTATTGTTTATAACCTAATTATGATTCAAGATTTAATCATTTGAAAATAGCCTGGAACAAACATATGTGTCATTGATGTTATTAAGGAATGTTTCAAATTGATTATTAGAGATATATAATATTATTGTAAATCTGGATACAGGACAGTATGTATACTAGTTCACATACTGACACAACTGTTATAGGTCCGGATCCGCAGTACATATACCCAGTTCACGTACCGGCGTAACTATAGTTCGGCAACAACTTTTGGTACGCATACCCGGTATGCATGTACACCTTAACAAGTTTGTTGACTCGTGAACCAGGATGGTATGCATACATAGTATGCAAACCAGAAAATATCTGTGACTCATGAACCAGGATGGTACGCATACCCAGTATGCAAACCGGAAAAGATATGTTGACTCCTGAAATCGTTTTTGGCTTAAGGGTATACAAACCCGGTACACGTGCCATGACAAAAATGCTCATGAACATGAATACAATATACGTACCAGGTACACGTACTTACCCTGTTGAATATTTTCAGTTGCATCAGAATTATTTCTATGAGATAATCAGCATTTGAAAACTCTCTAAAAAACACTATCTAGACATATTTGATTACATTATAACTTATGGAAAGTCTTAAAGTGTTATATGAAAATGGTTAAGCTTATAGTTCGTCTGGATAGTTTAGGCTAACCTTTCATGAACAAATGTATGTATACGATTCGGTTATTTCATCCGAACCAGAGTGTATATTTTGTTATGTTAATCTCAAGTCAAGTTTTTCATCGAACGGTGATTATTGCTTGATTCCAAATCTACCTTAGCTTAAATCTAAAGCAACCTTGATCTTGAAAGTCTATATAAGGAGAACCTTAAGCAACTGGGATCTTTGAATACACGATACTATTCTTGTGTGTCCTAGTTTTAAATTAAAGTCGTCATCTCCTTAAAACCTTTTTAGGTTTAACGAATAAAAAGACTTCACCTAGGGATTCGTAAAGCCAAGTCCAACTATAATTATCTTGATAGTTTGTGTATCCTGATCTTGCTACTGATTCCACAAGTATATATTCCTCCATAATGATTCTTTGTTGAAATCAGAGTAGGAATAACTTGTGAGGTGAGTAATAATCTAGGCTGCTCTTAGGGAGTTGTAAGTACCGGATTTTGAGGTTTGCTAGACTTTGTCTATTGCAAACAATTTCCTATCTCTCTTTGATCTTTGATCAAAACGGAAATCACATATAGGCTTATCTGTGGGAGGCAGATTGGTTTAAGTCTTCAATTGAGTTGAAATAACTCTTAGGCTGTAAGGACGTCAGCTAAGGGAATCAATTGCGCAGAGTCTTGCGAGATTCAAGAGGCGTAAGGAGTGTGACTTTAACTGAATCCCTGTGACTGTAGATTAGGTCTCAACTACATTCTAATCCGAAGTTTCGATAGTAGGCTAGAGTCTGTAGCGGCTTAATACAGTTTGGTATTCAAATATGGACAAGGTTCTGGGGTTTTTCTGCAATTGTTGTTTCCTCGTTAACATAATTTCTTTTTCCGCATTATATTGTTTATCTTTATAATTGAGATATCACAGGTTGTAGGTAAATCAATCAAAGTAGATACGTCCATCGTAATTGTTGGATACGACTTGATTGATCATGGATATTGATCTTTGGAATCTTCCAAGTACTCTCACGGTATAATCTGGCTCACGGACTTGTATCCGTTTACATATTGATTGTGAGAGAAAGAGATATAAAATTTTCTTATAATTCCTGATTGAGATTCATTAAGTTGTAACTCTCAGAATTGTAATTGAGTTTAGTCCATACAGTTTTCCAATGAAAAAGTTGGTGGTGTATTTTGGTACCCCCGCATTTTCAAAAACTCTAGCTTTTGCTCCTTTTCATCTTGTCTCCACTTCGGATCTTCTTGAAACGTCTGTCCGGATTCCCTTGGAAAGTATTTTGAAGTCTCCTTAAATATTTCTAAGAATACTAGGGTTAGGGAATACTTCAGAACTAATATATCCAATTTTGGCAAGTATTTTTGTTACTTCTCGGAGGTAGGGATCGGTCCCACCGTATTCCCCGACGTAAGTGGGGATTTTTTCCTACTTGATCCCAAACTGTTTTGCCCATAACGTTTGCATACGAACTCGGAATGACCTTATTCTTTTTTCATTCTTTTCGTATTTTCATTCTCTACAACATAGAGTTGAATACTCCTAAATTTGTTCGAGTTCCTCATGGTACTTAGTCCACACTCACGCTTATGTCCGTTTCAAAACTCTCTTTGCTCCTTTTGGATGATTCTACCTAAATAAGACAAACAAAAGAAAAGAAAAAAAATAATACAAGGTATATTGAAAAAATATAAAAAATACAAGCATGAAATTGATAACAAAAGTATAGTAAATTATGCGCTTATCAAATTCCCCCACACTTAGCTTTTGCTAGTCCTCGAGCAAATTACCCAACCTAAACTAAATCGTAATTCACATTCGCTAGAATCAAGGTTACATTTAGCATGTGCAACAAGCCTTAAACCCCTAGGTGTCTCTAGTGGACGAGTTGTAGTCTCTTGAGGATTTACAAGAGGTATTACCCACAACTCCCCTAAAGATACAAAACCGATGGGTTGCCTCCCATATAACACTTGGTTTAACATCGTCAGCCCGAATTGGCATTCCGGTTACTCTCAGCCTATTTCCACAACTTCACCTAAAAATCAAAAGCTCTCATATCCTCAAAAATATTGAATCGGGTGACTTCTCCATCGAACTCCATAGTCAAGGTGCCTTGTTGGAAATCAATCTTCGTTCCAGCAGTGCTCATAAATGTTCTACCCAATAACAAGGGTGTCAACTTTGATGAGTTTTCATCACTCATGTCTAGAACATAGAAATCTACTGGAAATATTAACTCGTTGACCTGCACCAAAACATTCTCAACAACCCCTTTTGGGTAAACATTAGATCGGTAAGCAAGTTGAAGAACTACACCGGTCTTTTTAAGAGGACCAAGATTAAGAGAATCATAAATCGAAGCAAGCATAACATTAAGAGAAGCTCATAAGTCTAGAAAAGATTTTTTAGACTTGGTTTTATCAATTGTGCATGGTGCCACAACATTACTCCGTTGAACTCACAAGTGTTGCTATCTCAAGATTGTTGTCAAAACTATATCTTGATTTTCTAGTGTACAATTAGTTAAGTCTCAGATAGGATAGAAGATGTAGTTGAGAAACGGACATCACGGCAGTCATCACAATGTTCTGAAAACCGGCCCGGACATCGAACCGGAAAAATTACCGGGTCAGGGTCAAATGGTTCAAACCGGGTTCATTGGGTCATATATATTTAATAACCTATGAACCTGTGAGCCTCGCCGTTAATAATTTTTGAGCTTAAAATCTTAAACTTAACTCCAAGTAATGTCTAAGATAGAAGAATTGTCCAACCATATATCTAAAATTTAGACAGCAATTCAAAATCCAAAAATCAAACATATAGTAACATGGTAAGTCAAATGAGAATTCGACACAAAAAATATCATAATAACAAAAATAATTAGTAAGATTATTTTGGGGCACAAAATAATATGCAAATGGTTTGAGCTTTAGGTGGATAATTTGAATATTCATTTGTATCGAAGAATATACAAATTCGGTGGATAACATGCTTTAAGCTTTGAATCAACTATATATATATAATGATATGTAGTTTTAACGTCACAAAAGTGATGTTGTCTCAGTGGTGAGGGATACCATTAATGTGTAGTAGGTCACGGGCTCAACTCCCAATACCATTAAATTTTTTACATCAGAAAAGGAACGACTGTCAACCCCTCCACCCATTTGGACCGCATGAACCCAGTAATGGATCGGCCGGTTTTCAGAACACTGATCATTGCGTTCTACCGTTTAAAGGCGAAGATCAACTTAAGCTTTTGGAGAACTTCGTCAACAAAAGGTAAGTGAAGACTGAACCACCTATTTCTCAAGTTATATTCCACCTATTTCTCCACCTATTTCTCAAGTTATATTCACCTTTCTATCTTTGAGACGTTGTTGCGTAACTAATTAGACTATCGCAAGCATATCAAGAATTTAGAGTCAAGATTCTTCTTGTAATTATTCCTCGAAATATGACTAAGATTAATTAATGAACATTTTTGTAGATGGTGGTTTTTTGACAAGGGCAAAACTCATAAAAATCGCCCCTAAACCTACACCAGATACATATCTATAATTAAATATGTACTAGAGCTTCAACCAACTGAACTCTCGGTATTCTATATATATGTTTTCAAATATGTATAAATTCCTGACACGACATCCGAATTATAGATTCGTACTTCTACATCATATTCCGCAAGAGAATTGAGAATGCGTATCATGCTAATTGTCATACTTCCGCCCGGCCTAGCCATGTCTCAGCCTGGACTAGCCATCAGGTCACGGCCTCCTTGTCTTCAGGCCTAGCCTATCTGTGGCCACGACCACCTTTCCTTCCGGCCTAGCCATGTCTCGTCCGAGACTAGCCATCAGGCCACGACTTCCTAGTGGCCACGACCTCCCTATCTCTTGGCTTGGCATGTCCAGTGGCCACGGACATCTTGTCCCTAGCCTAACTAGCTACGGCTTCCTAGTCTCTTGGCTTAACCAAGCTAGTAGTCACGACCTTCCTATCTGTCGGCCTGGCCTAGCCAGTGACCACGGACTCCTAGTCTTGGCCTAGACATGGCCAAGACGCGGCCACATTGTCTCCTAGACACAACCGTGCCACGGCCACCTAGTCTGGCATGGCCTAGCTAGTAGTCACGACCTCCTTGCCTCTCGGTAACATCATGGGCGTAAGCACACCATTATCCCACAATCTCCATCTCTCCACAATCTCCACTACTTACGAGGAAACAGTGAGTGTTCCCTACAATTATAAATAGACTACCTTGGCTATTCAGAAGACAGAACAAGCTTATCATTCTCAATCTCTTCTTCTTCCATAGTTCAATAACCTCACACCTAATTCAATCACCACTAATTTCCTCAACTTTCTTTGCTTTCCCTCCCTTAAGATCAACCCATTTTCTCTCTTTGTAATCGAAGCAAAACGTGAACGGCCAACTTCTTAGTTTAGGCTCATTTTGTACGATTTTGATTTTCGAACCTAAAGAAAATACTTTGATAGTATATTTTTTACCTGTGAGCGATTTTTGGGTATTAACAATTGGCGACCACAGCCGTAGATCAATCTCTCGGCTACAGATTTAGTTCTTAAATCATCTTAAGGAAAAAACGAAATGGTGGATCTTAGGCTAAGTTATATGCTCTTCTAATCTAGAAGCTAGATTGGTCATCCACGTCAGCTAGGGCAACCTCCTAAGTCCTATGGGATGGCTAATCTAGCTTCTAGATTAGAAGACCACGTCATCTGGGACCACTATACAACGCTGTTTGGTTCAGCGCATTAAATCTCAACCGTTAGATCAGAAATTTAATCTCCCAGCGCTGAATTGTTCAGCGTTGGGACCACTTTTTGAGCGCTGAATCATTCAGCGTTTAAATCTCGCTGCTAGTTGAACTGCGAGCAAATGCTAGGAGAGAGAAGTAGACAGAAGTAGTGTTAACTTTTTTCTTGATTTGCAACACTTTTTGGCCAATCTAGCAGCTCAATCTAGCCCATAGGGGTTAGCCTTAGGTCCAGTTCTAGAACCAATCCAAATGAAAGCTCAACAGCCACCATTAATCCAAATAACACCGGTGGAGGATCAAGCTCAGAAGGTACTCCTAATCCCAACAACACCGGTTGCAGGACTCCATAGATCACTCCTCCAAACATGTCCAATGAAACACAACAACACTCCTCCCCTGCCGCCGAGGATACCAGGAATGAGGAGCAGGCACCGCCAACCATAGCTGATTTGATGAAAAGTCAAGATACCTTGGCTGAAACGCAAGTAGCCATGGCTACCACTCATAGGGAATTTCTCACCTATCTGAAGACTCTAACTGAGCGGTTAACACCCGAGCAGCGCCATCACCAAATGGAACAAGCTAGGAAAGCATCTATCGGCGGAGCCAGCACCTCCAGAGTCAACACTCAGGAAGATGATGAGGTACGTGTTATCACGACTAGATGACCCACGCCCGATCAAGACTTAGGGACTTGACCCGGATATCAACCCCAAGATGATTCGACGATGTGAATGGGAAGTTGATCCTTTTTAATATTTTATTAAGTGGAAGCATAATCGACTTTCAATTCCTGCCAAATCTCGTGGCCATGGCCACCTTTACTCGCGTACACGGCCATCCAACGTCTTCGCTCGAACAAACGGTCATACCTTCTCCAACCTGGTTGCAGCTATTATCAAAGAGACTTTCCTGACTAGTCAATGAAGACATATCCTTTATGACATCGAAAGAAAAGATAAGTATTCACTCTTTGTCTTATGAATTTCCAATTTCTTTGAGATCTTTTGTACTGTTAATGTCACTATCTAGTGCATACCACGAAACATTACTGTTCCGCGCTAAGCATGGGTCTTAATGTAGATGGTGGTTTTTTGACAAGGGTAAAACTTATAAAAATCGCCTCTTAACCTACACCAGAGACATATCTATAATTATATATGTACTAGAGCTTCACCCAGCTGAACTCTCGGTATTATGTGTGTGTATATATATATACAGTAAAACCTCCATATATTAATACTCTTGGGACCGCATAAAATTATTAATATACAGAGGTTATTAATATATGGAGGTTAATATATGTAAGATTTTATAAGTTGGGACTATGATTTTGTATTAATATGTGGAGGTTATTACTATATAGAGTATTAATATATGGAGGTTTTACTGTATAAGTTTATAAATATGTATAAATTCCTGACCCGACATCAGAATTATAGATTCGTAATTCTACATTATATTCCGCAAGAGAATTGAGAATGCGTATCATGCTAATGGCCACACTAGCCTTCAATATGCCTGCAAGATTTTAGAGCTTCACCCAGCTGAACTCTCATTATTTTATGCACGGTCTTATGAGTTTTCATGCATTGATCAGTCCACACTGATGCTGCAATTATAAATATTCAGAATAAGCTACTACGCTATTCTGAATTATCAGAAGTATAATGTTTGGAATAAGACTTCGAGTCGCAGAACTTCCACGGTTAAATTCCTCAAATATATTCTGTATGCTACAAACGAAGTGCCTACACCAACATGGACGTACTCCATAGACAGGCTAATCTGGTTAGCCACGACCACCAATTTCCTATCTAGCCAACTAGATAGCCAGGTCGTGGCCACCAATTTCCTATTTAGCCAACTAGATAGCCAGGCCGTGGCCACTTTTGCCCTAGCTAGCCAACTAGCTAGTCTGGCCTAGCCTGTCCATGGCCACGACCATCTTTCCTTCCGACCTAGCCATGTCTCGGCATGTACTAGCCATCAGGCCACGGTCTCCTTGTCTTCAGGCCTATCCTGTCCATGGCCACGACCATCTTTCCTCCCGGCCTAGCCATATCTCGGCCTGGACTAGCCATCAGACCACGGCCTCCTTATCTTCAGGCCTAGCCTATCCATGGCCACAACCATCTTTCCTCCCGACCTAGCCATGTATTGTCCTAGACTAGCCATCAGGCCACGACCTCATTGTCTTCAGGCCTAGCTTATCCGTGGCCACGACCACATTTCCTTCCGGCCTAGCCACGTCTCGGCCGAGACTAGCCATCAGGACTAGTGGCCACGACCTCCCTATCTCCTGGCTTGGACTGTCCAGTGGCCATGGCCATATTATCCCTAGCCTAATTATCTACGACTTCCTAGTCTCTTGGCCTAGCCAAGCTAGTAGTCACGGCCTCCCTATCTGTCAGCCTGGCCTAGCCAAGCTAGTAGTCACGGCCTCCCTATCTGTCAGCCTGGCCTAGCCAGTGACCACGGCCTCCTTGTCTTGGCCTAGCCATGGCCAAGATACAACCACCTTGTCTCCTAGACACAACCGTGCCACCATCACCTAGTCTGGCCTGGCCTAGCTAGTAGTCACGACCTCCTTGCCTCTCGGCCTAGCCTAGACATATGGCCACGACTATGTTGCTTCAAGCCTAGCATCCATGTCCATGTCGACTCGGCTGGCTATCGACTAAGTCGCGCCATGTGTCACGACTTAGCTAGCTATTAACTTGGTGCAATATGTTATCTACGTGTATTATTATGGCTAGATGATTACAATGCCTTCTTATGGCAAACTCATTATTAGTCACACATAACCTTGGAGCCAAGCTGTCTCTTCAAGCTATGCCACTTCGACAAAGTCTGGATAGCTTAGGCGACACTAATTCAAGTATATCGTGGCAACTTGGATACCACTAGAGACAGTCCATGACTCCACTAATACCTAGGAGAAATCAAAACATGTTACATGGTGGAATTATTCATGGGTATTAGTCTGGTGGTTTACAACAACGTTCGGCATGACAACATCCCATGATAAGGAAGTTACAAGTAGTGGCAACTGTTGAGAGCGGTTAAAATAAGTGGCTAAGTAATGGGATGATGGTTTACGGTTTCCAGAAACTTTCCTGACATCATGGGCGTAAGCACACCATTATCACACTATCTCCATCTCTCCACAACCTCCACTACTTACGAGGAAACAGTGAGTGTTCCCTACAACTATAGATAGACTACCTTGTCTATTCAATAGACAGAACAAGCTTATCATTCCTAAGCTCTTCTTCTTCCATAGTTTAATAACCTCATACCCAATTCAATCACCACTAATTTCCCCAACTTTCTTTGCTTCCCCTCCCCTAAGATCATCCTATTTTCTGTCTTTGTAACCGAAGCAAAACGTGAACGGCCAACTTCTTGGTTTAGGCTTGTTTTGTAGGATTTTGATTTTCTAACCTCAAGAAAGTACTTTGACAGTACATTGTTTTACCTAGGAGCGATTTTTGGGTATTAACAATTTCATACTTGATGAATTATGGTTAAGAACAATTTATTGTTCGCAATCAAAATCATGATTTAAAATTATCATCGAAAATATTCCTGGAACAGTGATATGTGTCATTGATGTTATTCGGGAATGTTTCGAATCGATTGAGAGAGAAATATAGAACTACTGTAAATTCGGATACAAGACAATGTACATATCAGTCTTACAAACTGGGAAAACTGTTATAAGTCTGAAACCGTAATACATGTACTCAGTACACGTAATAGAGTAATTATACGTCAACAAACATAGTATGCATATTAGTATGCATACCTTTAAAAGTCTGTGAACTCGTGAATCTGGATCGGTACACAAACCAGTACGTGTAGTAGAAACGAACTGTTGGTTACGGAACCAGTTTGGTATCTATACTGGTACATGTACCAGAAAATTTTTGTGAACTCCGGAACCCGGTTATACTTGAATGGTATCCATACCAATACGCATACCAAAAAAGTTTTGTGTTAACTCCGGAACTCGATTATGTTTAAATGGTATCCATACCGGTACACGTACTGAAAAAGTTCCGTGAACTCCGGAACTCGGTCGTGTTATAAAGTATACATACCGGTACACGCACCATGACATAACTGCTCACGAACATGTTAAGTATTTGTACCTTGTACACCTACTTACCATGTCGATTAAATTCATATGCACATAAAATTATTTCTCCGAGATAATTAGCATTTGAATAATCTCTATTTATATTTATAAAACACCATAGACATATTTGATCACATGATTGTGTTTCGAGTTGAGTCTTTAAGTGTTTATGTAAATGCTCAAGCTTATAGTTCAGTTGGCTAGCTTCGAGTAACCATTCATGAGCGTGGTATTGTACACGGTTCGGTTACGGTTCATCCTAACCAGAGTGTATATCTTGATTATGTAAATCATATTCAAAGTTTCATCTAACGGTGGATATTGTTTGCTTGGTTCCAAACCTATCTTAGCTTAAACCAAAAGCAACCTATGCTTTGAATGTCTATATAAGGGGAACCTCAAACAAATGGGATCTTTGAATACCGATACTACTTTTCTTGGTGTGTCCTAGTTGTAAAACTAAAGTCGTCCTCTTCGTAAAACCCTTTTTAGGGTTTAGCAACTACAAAGACTTCATAGGGATTCGTGAAGCCAGGTCCAGCTATTGTTTATCTGATAACTCAATTATTCTGATTTTAATTGATTGTTGAGATGCTCACTTGATCATGATAGATAGTTATCATAAAAGTTCTCT
The DNA here is from genome assembly GCA_023531295.1 of Papaver armeniacum. Classification (NCBI taxonomy): domain Eukaryota; kingdom Viridiplantae; phylum Streptophyta; class Magnoliopsida; order Ranunculales; family Papaveraceae; genus Papaver; species Papaver armeniacum. Next base: position 369,823 of record JAJJWW010007385.1, on the reverse strand, counting down.
TCGTCCCAGACTTTGTTGATTCCACAAGTTTTATACTTGTGAGATGAATGATAATCTAGGCTGCACTTCGGGTTGCTTAAGTCCGGATTTTGAGGTTAGATAGACTTTGCCTATTGCTATCGATTTCCATCACCTTGATCTTCGATCAAAAAGGAAATCACATATATAGGCTTATCTGTGGGAGGCAGATTGGTTTAAAGTCTTCAATTGAGTTGAAGCAACTCTTATTTGGTGTGACGTCAGCTAAGGGAATCAATTGCACGGAGTCCTGCTAGGATTCAAGAGGCGTAAGGAACGCGATTGTAATTGAATTGTTGTGATGGTTTAATTCGGTCTCAACTATATTCCAGTCTGAAGTTAATTGGTAGTAGGCTAGTGTCTGTAGCGGTTTAATACAGTTTGGTGTTCAATCTGGACTAGGTCCCGAGGTTTTTCTTCTCTTGCGGTTTCCTCGTTAACAAAAAAATTGGTGTATGTGTTATTTCTTTTCCATATTATAATGTTTATCTTTATAATTGAAATATCACAAGTTGTGCGTAATCAATCATAATAGATACGTCCAACCTTGTTTGTTGGATACGACTTGATTGATTACTTGGGAAATTGATTTTTGGAATCAGACAAGTACTATCACACGAGAATTAGGTTCACGGACTAGCCTCTGTAAACTTTCTGATTGTGAGAGAAAGAGATGTAACTCTGAATATCATTCCTCGATTGAGATTCATTAAGCTGAACTCTCGCAATTGTGTTTAAGTTTGTCCATACAGATTGCCTAAGAAAAAGTTGGTGGTGTATTTTGGTACCTCCACGTTTTCACATGGTATAGTGAAGCTAACGTGATCTTTTAATTTATTTGGAAGTTTCTTTTGAAGAAATGCCGAAGCGTTCTCCCCTACACTCATTACCGATCAACTTTTTATTTTTAATGCACAACTCCTTCAAAAATTTGGCCCACCTGGGTACCGTTCTGATGGCCTTAATAAACGGGATGTTGATTTCCAACTTGCTGGATATGTTCACTATCTCTTTATCTTGATCTTTCTTTTTAGACTTGGAAAAACGACTCGGAAAAGGAGGTGGTGTAAATGTGTAGGAACCAAAACCTTAGGTTGGCCGGTTGGAATTGAATTTTCCTTAGGCTCGGTTTGTACCTCTTCTTCCCGATCTAAGTCACCAACAATATTTCTCTGCTGACTTGACTCTAATTGCTTCCCACTTCTCAGAGTAACTGCATTGGCAAATTCTCTTGGATTAACAAGATGTTGAGACAACAATGTCCCTAAAATTTGTACCTTGTTTAGCTCAGTTGCCATATGTCTTAATTTAGTCTCTAATTCTTTAATTGCAGATTTCTTCTTTTGCTGAAATTGTTGATTTTATTGCTGATTCTGTTGGAACATGGTTGTAATGCCTTGCATCATAGAATTCAGCTTCTCATCGATGGAAGATCCTTGTTCTTGCTGCTTTGGTTGGAATTGTGATTGTTGAAAACCACTCTGTCGCCCATAAAGATTTGGAACTACATCTTGCTTGTTTGCATAGCTAAAATTTGGGTGATCTTTCCAACCTGCATTATAAGTAGAAGAATATGGATCATATCTTGGCTTTTGATTGGGAAAAACAACATTTACCTCTTCGGGCTCTTCCTCATATGTAGGTTTTGATCACCGCAGCCATGCGTTGCATCATCTTTCCCATATTGCTCAATCGTTTCTTTGTATGTGGAGTAGAACTTACTTCGTACAACTTCTTTCCCACAGGCTCACCTCTTTTGTTGAATTTTGGTGTATTCACAACCATATTTTCAATTAAATTTGTAGCCTCTGCAATAGTTTTGTAGGTCAAAGCTCCACCACTAGATGCATCAATAAGACTTCTCTCAGACTGAAGCAAACCATCGTAGAAATACTGCATAATAAGTTGTTCGCTGATCTGGTGATTGGCACAGCTTGCTAACAACTTCTTATATCACTCCCAATATTTGTAAATAGTTTCACCAGTAATTTGTGCAACCTCACTAATTGCTTTACGAATAGTTGTTGCTTTATGGGCAGGGAAGTATTTTTCTAAGAATGATTTTTTCATATCCTTCCATGATGTGATACTTCTAGGAAGCAAATAATAAAACCATTCGTGTGTTGAATCAGTCAGAGAAAATGGAAAAGTTGTCAGTAAAGATTTATCTGAATCAGTACTCGATGGCCTTAGACTTGTTGAATAACCTCTCCAAATGAATAATTTTCTCCGGTCCCGACTTGGGCCAAGGGGATAAATGAATAACATCGCTTAATGCATTAATGAATAAAAAAATTGAATCCTTAAAGGTCCTATAGAAATATAAACAAATAATCACTAAATTTCATTTAAAAAAATATATATGAGAATAAACCAAAAATACATAATTAGTAAAAATATATGTTTTTATAAACCAAAATGTGAAGTTAATTCTTCATCTACGGTTGATTGTCTTTTTCTTCCACCCAAACCGAAATGCATCGCATCCTTAATTTTATGTAATGTTTGCATAATTTCTGGAATATTTTGCTCATGTTGTAGCAAGTAATTTTCTACGGTGATCATCGCTTTAAAGACATATTTGGATGAAACATTTGGTATGATGCTACTATCATCTGGTTCAGAATCATTCTCATCATATATTACTGACTAAATAATTTCTTCGTCTGTTGGAGATTCTATAATTGCATCATTTTCGTTAGTATAGTTTAAAAGATGTTCGACGTCCATCACATTTCTATAACGGAAATTAAAGATGACACTAGTTAATCCTTGGTTATCTTTCTTCTATGACTATTAAATTATTGATAAGAATTTTGACCAATGCCATATAGGTATATTTGTACATCTTCTCTTATACAATTTAACTTCTTAATTAAGAAAATATTGTCTAAATAAATAAATATTCATTTATCGATAAATAAACAACTCCGCTAAACAAATATTTTTTCTTGGTCCCGAGGGCATTCATTTATCAAGGTTGGATTGTATAGTTACAGAAAAGACAACAACGCAATTACTAAAATATTGATAGAAAGGTGGTGGCCAACGACGCATACGTTCCATTTCTTGGACTTTGAAATTGGTAAGCTTGTTAATTAAAATTAAAATTTATTTTTAAGCAATTGTTGATTAATGCAAAAAATAATAATAATTAGATGACATCATTCTTGTCACGAGAATTACCCCCTTGATTCATATTTTATTTATATTTTATTTGTGGAATCCCAAGTGGTATGGGAGGCCCTGTACCATTCAACCAAAACAAATTGATATCAAATAATAAATGAAGTCGCTTCTTCCCTTGCTTTTAGAATCACGTGTAAGAAAAGATCATAATATCATAGTTAGATGATATTTGGGTATCGGGTCAGACGTTCTTTCCTAACTCAACCACTGTTTCTCACGTTAGTTGGCTTGAAGCTTTAGAACACCTTAATAGCGCACCATCTCATGATTGGGGGTCTGCAATTTTAACAGAAATATACAACGGCCTCGATGCAGCATCCATAGATGTAGCCAACCTGGTTTCTGGGACATTATAAAGGTAAATATCTAAATTATGATTTATAAATTGGGAATTTTTATAAACATAACAAACATGGTCAAAATACTAAATTATGGATAAGTTCGCAGTATTTGTGGTATACCTACTTCTGTGTCTGTAAACCAATTCTTGAAGACAATACCCGTAGAGTTCTAATTATGGACATGTACTACAAGAATAAATGGGGAAAACCACTAGTAAGGAAGCTTTTATTTCCGGTTTTGTTATAAGGTATCAACAAATGACACTGAGCCACAAAAATTTGTTCATCCTTACGCTGATTTTTTTAAGTTCGATAATCCCGAGGTAGTAGTTGTTCTTGATTATGCTCTCCAAAGAGTTGTTTTTTACACTCGGGAATTGAACGAAGGTGTTTGGTATTTGGGAGAAGACTAATTTTCCAGTTGCAGAATATTTTTACATTCCGATTAATCCCTCAAGAGGATGCAAGTCTCTGCATCATATTTTGATCAGTTACGACAGACGTCGTGGGCGAAGTTTGAATTAAACACTCAAGTGGATATTAGTGAAGAACAATATCTCAGATGGTGCAAGACGACTACGAAGCAGTAATTGGTTTCCACAACATGCACCTCTATGGGTTTGATTTTCCGGCCCGTATGGGTCATGAAAGTGTAACCATTCCAAGTCAGCCGCCTCCCGAAGAACTATGCTTTATGACTTACCCAACCAGGGATTAAAGTTCTTCATCAACTTCATCAAATATGTCTGAAATACGTAGGGAGTTTCCAAGTATAACTTCACAAGGTGAGCCAATCATGATCCCGATAGTTTCGATAGCTATGGGACATACCTAACCATATTACAATGCGGATGCCAGTGAATTGAAGATAGAGCTTAACAATTTGTATTGGATAAATCAACAAAAGACAGCTTTGCACTTGCAGACGGTTCAGAAATGACAGACGGATACCATATTTGGATTTAGTCCATCTGTAAATCCTGATGGTCGTGATCATTTCGGCAGTACTTCTAGGATCCATTCATCATGGTACGAGCCAAGAGGTACACAAGTGGGAGAAACACGACTGTCAAATATAGAAAACCAAACTATACATATTTCCCAACATTAAGTAATTCAACCAGATCTGAGACACATTTCATCATCATTCCTCGCCCTACAACCAAAATAAAGGTTATTATACAGTTTCACCACCACAACCAACCTCTTCTCCGTTTATAGAGGCCAATACTTCTAGTTTCCAATAACATCCTTCTGCTTTTCAACAATACGCAGATGTAGGCCAATTCTCAAGTTTGTTGGCAAATGGGAGTATTCCGGGTCTTGGATAATGAATGACATTAGATAAATTTTAAATTTTATTTCTTCTAGGTATATAATTCTATTTTTAATTAATGAAAATTACTTGCTTTCCATTGGAATCAAATTACATATGTTTTAAATTAAGCGTTATATTTACTTCTAGTTAGAAACGTCCATTATTCAAATTTATTAACTTAATTAACCAATCGAAGCACTCATAATTTACCATCTTCACCGAGATATACTCGGTAGAACAACAACTAACAAGAAAGGGTTGAACTTGTTCAACATTAAGGATATCGAAACAATCTTTGAATCGGAAAACCATAATTTTTCATCTTCACCATTCCTCTAAAGATCTTCTTACCAACTTGGAATCAGTTTCACCCCTCAGTCTAAATCGATTTACTTGCATAGTTAAAGCAAAGCGATTTTGTATGTCTCTTATAGCACGACGACTCGGGTTACGGGTGTCACTGCAGAACCTCTCGTAAATAACCATCCAGAAATTCATTCCCGAAAATTGTGCTTCAAAGAAGGTGAGTTTATAATAATCAAGAGAGCCTTTGCTCGGTCGAACTCGCATGCGTTGCTATCTCAAGCATGTTTGTCAATGTTAGTGATCAAAACTATAAGTCTTGATTTCTAGTCTACTATAGCTAAGTCTCGGACTAGGATAGAAAGTGTAGTTGAGCTCAAGAACTCCATGGCGATCATCATGCAAGACGAAGAACTACTCAAGGAACTCGGTGGAACTTCATCGACTAAAAGGTATGTGGAGACTTGAAATTATCTATCACCAAAAATCTATCTACTCTATCTCCTATCTTGAGACAAAAGTCGTTTTGCTATATAGACTTTGATTATACACATTTGCTATTTCGAGACGAGGTTATCTCGCTTATCTATTTCTCGAAATATGTGTTGGTAAGATTTCGCTTTGACCAAGTTTATCTTTACCTAGTGACGAAAGTCATGTTATGTTTCAATTACTTGAAAATGGCTTTGACGAAAAATAGTTTGTGAATAACAACTATATAACGTCCTCTAAGAATGTTTCAATGATTGAAATGAGAGTTTAGATTATATAACCATTGTTGGATATAAGCATTGTGTGGAAACGCATACATGTATAAGTCCTTATTCCTTGAACCGAAGTCTGTGTACTTTGCTTCTCAGGAAACAGGAACAAGAGTCCGCGAACCCAGTCTGCGTACTTTCAGAGGTTCTCTTCCCGAGAAAATCTGATGGAGTTTGTAAACTTGTTACAAAATTATTCTGGGTACTTAAGTCCGCATACCTAGTCCGCGTACTTAGGTTGGTTATTATCTAAAAACGATTATTCGTGAACTTATACTTATAATTAACTAAGGAATGCAAGTTTGCAAACCGTGGCTATAAAGTTCATGAATCGACTCGATTAAATCAAATCGTTTTTGCTTCGATTGTGTCTTGTATACTTCTATGAGATCTAAGCAATTGAACAACTCTCTAACTAGTTCCTTTGAGTCATTTGAACTAGTTATGGTGAAGAAGAATATGGTTAATATGAAAGTGCTCATATGGCTAACCATTTGGTTAACTATTGTTGAACCAACAAATGTACATGTTTGGGTACGGTTACACAAACCTAAAAATGTGTATTTAATTTGTGTATAACAAGCTAAGTTTTTGATCTAACGGTTGAAAGGTATTAGCTTGAATCTAATCAGTTTTTCATCTAACGGTGAATATTGAATGCTTTGTTACTAAGCTAACATTGATTGCAAACCCTGATTTGAAAGTTTATATAAGGGAGAACTCTAGCAACTGGGAAACCGAATCCCCACACCTCTTGTGTGATACTAGTTGTATAAGCTAGAGTTGATTCTCCTTTAACCTTAGGTTTCTACCGAGACCCTGTAGGTTAACGACTTGAAGACTTCATTGGGATTTTGAAACCAGACCGATACTACTTTCGTGTAGTTGCGTGATCTAACCTTGCTGTTTCTATCGTATTGAGTACAATCGTAACGAGTGGATTGATATTGATATCTCCGATAGGCAAGATATAAAAGTAGTCACAAACATCTTCGTCTCATCGTTTGTGATTCCACAATATCTTCTTTTGCCGCGTCGATTAAGATCATTGTGAGGTGATTGATAATACTAGGCTGTTCTTCGGGAATATAAGTATGGGTTATCAATTGGTTCCTGTTCACCTTGATTTATCAAAAGACGGAACAAAACTCGTAGGTATTTCTGTGAAAGACAGATTTATCTATTACCGTAGACTTTTCTGTATGATACAAATTTTTTTATTAAAGTCTTCGACTTTGGGTCATAGCAACTCTTAGTTGTGGGTGAGATCAGCTAAGGGAATCAAGTGCGTAGTATCCTGCTGGGATCAGAGACGTAAGGAGCGCAACTGTACCTTGGATCAGTGTGAGATTGATTGGGGTTCAACTACAGTCCAGACCGAAGTTAGTTTGTAGTAGGCTAGTGTATGTAGCGGCTTAATACAGTGTATGCACGATGTAAACCACCAGACCAATACCCCAGTATGTATCCCCCAGCTTGTGACATGATTGATGTCTCGAGTGTGCGGATCGTGGGACCCACAGAAAGTAGCATGTAATGCTAGATTAAATAACTAAGCTATTTAGGAAGTCGATACTTGTGAAGTATCGTGTGTATTCTATGCAGGTACTGCATCGAGTATATTCATCATGTATGAAGCATCGCTGTTTGTGCGTATCAAAATAGCCTCATGTCCAAATTTACTTCATGTGATGGTTTGGAGGTTGCGCAAGCAAGTCCTCCCTTGGCCGATCACATGGTGTGGTAGAGTGACGGGTGGTGATCACCATGACACCTCACTGACCAATTAACTCCTGACCCGGGTTGTATAACCAAGCCGGTTAAATTGGACGGACGAGATGATCTTTGAGACACTCATCTGCGACCGTTAGTGGAATTAGGGTTTTTGAAGAGGTGCGCAAGCATCACTCTTCAGCTTGGGATACAATTTTGGCAGGGCCAATCGTGCATGTGTGTAGACGACATGACGGTGTAGGCGCCCATACCTCATTGTCTCGTGAAAGTGTGATCTGGGCCACTCAATTTTACCGGCTAAGTTGAGTGGTCGAGATCAATTTGCAACTGAAATCTGGTGCCGCAAAAGCTGCGCATCATGCCAACTTCGGGCGCGCGTTTCAAGACGACCAAGCTTGGTCGGTCTTAGCCGATTAGTCTGGTATACAGACGGCGAGATGGTGTACACGTCCATACCTTAATATCCCATAGAAACATGATCTAAGCCACTCAATTTGTCCGACAAAGTTGAGTGGTCGAGATTAGTTTGCAATCGGGAGGTGTGACCATGCCTAGTTCGGGCGTGCGAATCGAGGCAACCAGGCATGATATGCCTTGGCCGATGTGGAGATAGATGGGCCCACGGTGGTCATGTTGATATGCACCAGACCTGCTTAGTCTAATCCTGGACCCTTCATTCGTGCAGGAGAAAATGGACACTCGTAATGTTCAAACCATAATTAGGGTTTCACCGGACGTGCGTCATGCCTTGTTTGGGCACACGAACTGGAACGACCAACTATAGTTGGTCCTGACCGATCGGTTATGTATGTAGGCGGGCCCACGATATTTGTGTTTACATGCTCCGGGCCCTTTGAATCTACATCTACACCCTCCATCTATGCCTGCGAAGATGGATGGTTGAGACTATTTTGCGACACATGTAATGTGCCGCAAACCCTAATTTAGGATTTTTCGTCCATACTGCTTTGACTTGGACGGTTTGGCAAGCTATGCCACCCTTTTGGGAAGGCCGACCATGCGGGGCCCGCGTTGGGTCGGTAGTGAATATTCCAATACCTGCTTGGGGTCATGGATTCAATCTAAGCCATCCAATCATGCTGGTGAAGTTGGATGGCCGTGATCGTTTCTGAGACTGATATGGACAGTCCAGGTTCAAACATGCTCAATCGGGCTAGTATAACACACCGAGAGATGTATGCTCAATCGGGCTAGTATAACACACCGAGAGTTGTATGCTCAATCGGGCTAGTATAACACACCGAGAGTTGTAGCCTGTACGGGTATTTCGTACATGCTTCATTATTAATGCTTGAAGGTTCGTGTTGCTCCGCTGAGAACAACAATCAGTCGTCATGCCGCACCGGTAATGAGTACAATAAATACAAGGCTGGTTATGCATTAATTAATAATGCTGTAAATTCACAAGGCATATGGGATTGTTGCCACATGCTCCAACCTGGATGAATTTCGTGTATTTAATTCACAGAATACTGGGATTGTTGCCACACCATTCTAGGTGAATTAGTAAAGTGAAGAAGTATTCATCACTTATCAGCGGCTTTATCCTTTGCAGGATGTCAGCGCATAAATTTGGTTTTACAATTTTAGCCCTAAACTAAAATCCACCATCAACAATCTTATTTTATTATTTTCCTTGATCTCATGAAAATCCTTTCATTTGAACAAATATCCTTCGTTTTGAGGAAACTCCTCAGTTTCATGGTGTTTCCTTCACACTGAGGAAATAATATAAAATTAGGGAAAATATTGTGGGGTCGTGATTATTGGCCAACCGGCCATGCCTTGATCCCGACCGGCCCCACACCTCATGGTTCCTCATTATTTTATTATTATTTCCCTAATCTCATGAAAACTCCTTAATCTCATGATATTTCCGTGATCCCATGAAAAATAATATAAAATTAAAGAAACCCGTAGGACCGAGCCATAGCCGGCCGGTCATGTCCTAGCTGGCCCCACACATCTTATTTTATTATTGTTATATTTTTGATGTTTCCTTAATCCCATGAAATTCCTTGAATTCATGATGTTTCCTTCAAATCATGAAATAATACATAAAATTAGGGAAAACTCACGGGACCGGGCCTTAGCCGGCCAACCATGCCCAAGCCGGTCCCACGCGTCCCTTATTTTATTATTGTTATTTTTTATGTTTTCCTCATCTCATGGAAACTCCTTGATTTCAACAAAACTCTTTGGTTTTAACAAACTCCTTGGTTTTATGATATTTCCCCAAAATCATGAAAACATAATAAAATTAGGAAAAATACCATGGGACCGACCCCTTGGCCGGCCGACCATGCCATGGCCATAGCCGGTCCCACACTTTATGATTCCTTTATTATTTTATTATTTTTCCTTCATCTCATGAATTTTTCACGGTCTCAGCAAAAATCCATGATTTCTCCATATTTTCTCAAAATGTTGCTCAAATGCAACCAGAAAATATCAAAATTCTCATAACTGAGATACGAGCACTTTGGTGACGTGAGCATGTTACCTTGACTGACCAGGGTTGGCTCTTTGGCTTGCAAGAGGCCGGTCCCATGTATTTTGACAATTTTGACCTAATTTGCGCAATTGCACGTATTAGGTCCAAAACTCTTCCAAACAACTTGGAACTTCATAAGACGATCAATAATCCCGTGACTACCCAGGGACGGTTTCATGACCCCTTGGTCGGTCCCTCACATCTTCATAATTAATTAGGTTTTATTACCTAAGGTTCAGACGAGCATTATTTTAATAAATGATTAAACCAGCATTTAATCATCCTTTGTTCAAATCAACTGGTCTTCAGGAGACCTTGATATTTGCTCACATGAGCATCTGGGCGCTTCATGGTTGATCCATAATCCCATGTAGCCGGTCCCTCCTTCGCTGCGTGGTTAATTTTCAATAAACCATCAGTTAATCATCAATTGATCAAATTAGGGTTTTGAGTCCAAGGTTTGCAATTCCAGATTCAAACGCTAATAATTTTACGTTGATCCCATGATCAACATTTTAGTTATCATACTCGGTTCGATTGCCAGTATCTTATTTGGTCATGCTACCAATAATTCGTCGAATGAGCAACATTTGATCAAATGAGCAATATTTGCTCAAACCAAGGAATACTGGTTCAACTATCAATATTTAACAATTCATCGAATGAGCAATATTTGCTCATGTTAGCTTATTCACTCATCATACCTCTATCTCAGCATATACATTCAATTCATGAACCTCAGAACATTTTCAAATCACGTTTGACTCAAAAAAACAAGGACTCATTGTCCCATGAAGTCATGAAGTCAGCAACTGACTAACTAAATACACGTCTTCCTTGCAGACTCCACAATCACACGAGACATCAATCGTGGTACATGGGGGATATTAACTAGGGTTTTGGTCTACGGCACGTGTGTTCATACACACGATTAAAATGTGAGCAAGTCGTGCAATCAGTTGAAGGAGTTAACAAAGTAGTGGATGGAAAATCAACCAAGTCTCCGCACGTTGAGTAACTGGTTTTAACACGATTTGCACTTCCCCATTCTTTGATTCCATCAACTGTCACACTTCATGAGATCATGGTGTTTTCAATTCCAGCAATATAAATAAATCTCTAAATCATGATTGAAACAAGGATAATCTCACGTCAAACAGACAACACGAGATTAACAATCCAACTCTCAACGGAGCAAATTCAATCATTCAGAGCTTATCTTATTTTCAAAATACACAAAACACCTACAATCTTCGATCACCATTGATCTCACACATTTCTCAGCTTCCCTCCTACAGACCGACCCATCCTCTCTTGTGACCGAATTTACTCTGGAATGACCATTGTCTTGGTTTAGGCCGGAGTACTACAGATTGATCTCTCGAATTCAAAGCACTCCCTTCTTGCAGTGCATCTATGTGAGGTTAAGCATTTCGCTCGGTTCAAGGAGTCTCCTCTGCGCGATCATCTCCTCAATTCCGTAAAAACCAGCGAATCGTTTTTCCCCATCTACAAATTGGCGACCACAATGGGAGATCATTCTCTCGGTTGCGATCTAAATTCTCACAAAGATGGTCGGTCTTAGGTCTGGTTCAGTTACCAACCCAGATTCAACACCCGGTTCCAATATTGCAAGCTCTAGCGATACTGTTAACATTACTCCCCCGGTGCAACCTGCCACTACTACTCCTCCAAGTACTGGTGCTCCAGTGATCACCCTTGCAAGCGGCAGCGCCGACGCCATCAATAATCCACTCTTCGGTCGGTCTCCCGGAGAAGTCAGAGAAAATCCACCTACCATAGGTGATCTCATAAAGGTACAAGAAAATCTTGCCAAAAATCAGACTGACATGGATGCTACTCAGAAGGAGCTATTCAACTATCTCAAGACTCTTACAGACAAGATTTCAGAGAAAACTCAAGAGAAAGGAAAAGCTAAAGAAAAGTCTTCAGACGCTGATCCCGAAGTCACTCCAATCCATGTAATAGATGATGAGGAAGTTCCCAAGGCTACAGATGATCCACCAGTGAAAGAACCATCCAGTTTCATCACTCGTGAGGACCTGGAGCACCTCTTGGAAGATCGTGGAAAAGACAAGACACCTTCTGTCCACCATCACCAACCTCCATACCCGGCTGCAACACAAAGGATTCCTCTACCAAAAGGCTATACCACTCCAACATTTACTCTTTATGACGGAACGGGAAATGCTCGAGAACATGTTTCTCGGTTTCTGGAAGCGTTGGGAGAACATGAGCACAACCATACTGTCCGTCTTAAGGAATTTTCAAAGTCCCTGAAAGGAAGGGCATATACCTGGTATAATAACATCGCACCAGGAAGTATCAAAAGTTGGGGATAAATGGTCAATGCTTTCTACAGAAAATATTTCTTCGTTTCGGAGCAAATCACTCTGTCCGATCTCGGAAGAATGTTTCAAAAGAGTAATGAACATCCTAACGATTATGTGAAAAGGTTCAGAGTTCAAGCTTGGATTGTCATGATCCAAACGTCACAGAGCAACAACTCGTGGACTTGTGCATCAATGGAATGATCCCAGTATATAGAGCTTTACTAGAAAATCTCAGGTTCCAGACTTTCTCAGAACTCCATGAAGCGGCCAAGAGATCAGCAACTACTGCACCTGCCCTATTAGAGAGGGCTAAGACTACAAAAGTTGAAGAGCCACGGGAAACTCGAGGTAGCAGGCGTCTAATTAACAAACAGTACAATCTCCAACCTTCCACAAATGTTGTTGTAGAAGGGAGTAAACGAAAAGCCGAGCCGCAGCGCAAACATACTTCCTCAACCCCTTCAAAGGAGCAAAGGAAGGATAATATGCAAGTTCCTGCTCAACACACAGAAGCTGATCCAGAGGCACCTGACTTCCCCTGTTCCATTGAGGAAGTTATTGAACTTCTAGACGCCTGGGTTCAAGACGGCGCGATCAAGCTCCCATATGTCAAGAAAGAACCAACTCAAGAAGTCATGGAAAATCCTCGTTCTTCAAGTCGCTTTCATAGGTTTGTCAACCATCCCACAAGTGATTGCGAACTTTGAAGCGCATATTCAAAGAAAAGATCAAATCAGAGAACTCAACCTGGGATCAAGGAGTACACAGAGATCCTCTCCCTGTCAGAACCTTCACTCCTTCTGAACCACCTGTCAAAGAAGCAATTCAATCCTTAATTGAACATATCTGTGAGTTGTTATACTTATCAAAAGCCCATAGGGGAGACATGTTCGCTGCACTGAACCACATCGTGTCAGGAAAGCGTTTGTTGATTCAAGAAGCATTCCCTGAGCCGCCCTCAACAACAGATGAAGAAATGTATGACTGGGGACTCCTCACCACAGTCCATCTCAAGGGAAACGAGTTCAAACGAGCATTGATTGATGTCGGCACCGCTGTTAATATTATCCTTCTGAAAACTCTCAGAGCTGCTGGTATCATACGACAAGAAGCCATTCATGCTCCAAAGAACAATCACAGATATGAAGGAACACCCGAGAGATGCTTATGGCCACATCACCCTCAAGGTGAACATAAACTCAGCCTGGACAGAAACAAATTTTTTCATAATTCGAGAAGATCCAGGATATGATATGATTCTTGGACGAACATGGATTCACACTGGGAAGGTAACACCAACACCTTCAGTTGCACATCTCTCTATTGAAGAAACCTCTGATTCGGAAGAAAAAAAAGAAGATACTTCACCATTCAAGTATTTGAAGGAGGTCAGAGCCCTAGCAGAGCTAACACAAAAACCTGAAGAAGATGCAAATGCTTTCATCAGAAGGTTTCGCACTCAGGCAAGTCTTATTCCTCCTCATGTTCTATATCATCAATTTTCAAATATGCTTATTTGGTCCGAGGACTTTACTCCACCAACAACTTAGCAATTGCAAAATGCTATGAATGGATAACCTCGCCCCAGCAATATTTTACCAAATGGTTAAGTTCAAAGCTTCTTCAAACTGAGCATATCATCAAAAAGTTTATTGCTGAAGACATAGCCAAGCATGATAAACAGTACCTAAAATACTCTCCTCTGCATGAGTGTCCATACATGCCACAGCCGTGGAACTCCAATGCACGAAGAATTCCAAACCAGCAGAAAATATTCATGGCACGAATGATCAAGTCTAACAAATTCCAGGAAGGAGATTTGGTTCTCAAAGAAACTAAGCGTAACTCCCATTCTGCAAAGAATTCCAACTGGAAAGGACCCTACATGGTCTCTAAGTCTGTCGCTGGTGGATACTACAAACTGATCAACATGGATAACAAGGAAAGCGTGGCCGTGATACATGAGAATTGGCTCAAGGCCTTTGATGTCTAAGGTTTTGGATATTCGAGGTATTGGATGTTCATGGCACGAACACCTAAAATATTTGGCGTTTAGAGTTTTCTTTCATTGTATTTCAATTCCTCCAAAATGTTTGCAATACTTGCATTCAGTAATTTAAATCCAGCAATTTATCAAAATTCAGTTTACTTAAATAAAATCTCTATCAAACCCAAAGAAAATCCTCAATCATCTACCGATCCAAAACCAATTAAAACCAAAAATAAAACCTAGCATCTCTCAAAAGTTCAGAAGTTCAAGAGATTATGAAAGGAAATCATAGAAAATCAGCAAAGAAAGATTTTTGTTCCTCTACATCCTTCAAGACTTGTAAGGCCGCTTTCTCCATGTTCAATTCTTCAGTCAGTCTGGCAATCTTGTCTTCCTTTTCCATCACAACATCATTGGGAAAGGGTATGTTATTCTCACATGAGTCCTTGATAGCATTCATCTTCTTACGAAGCCACTTCACATTAAAGCCAAGTCTCTCATAATTCTCCAAGTTGAACTCCCAATCAAAGAGTACATCTGGAGTCACAGTATTTCTAGATCTAGTGCATATATAGCTTACAACATGCAACATAACACTTACTTGCATGGTTAAGGAATAAGCACGCTTTGGGTCTCTAGTAACGACGATGTGACCAAATTTCTTCCATATTTTCTCGTACAAGTTGGCATATCCAATGGGAACGCCGAATCCACCAACTAGTTCGTAGTATGGGAGTGATGCATCAAACAGAGGATCAAAAGCAACTCCTTCACTTGGGTATTCATGCACCACTATACGGTTTTCAATCACTGGAACAATCTCTACAATGATTGTTTCTTCAGTCTCTTTTACTTGCGGCTCAGTTTCTTTCATCACTGAAGCAACAACAATCGAGGTCTCGATCCCCTTAATTGCTTCAGCAACAACACTCTCATGGCCCTGAAGTGCAGGGATATTTGCTTCTTTATCAATAACCCCAGGGTTGCTCGTTTCATCATTATTGATTCCTTCATTCTCAACTTCAGTATTTTGTACCTAATATGAAGATTACATGAGATTAGGATCATCCAAGCATGAAACCAAAATAAATCATAAACTACAACATATAAGTGGTCTAGCATAATCAAGGTTCTTCATTCTACATGTTAGAGGTCAGCAAATAACATGAAAGTCACGAAAATACGTTTTACGGTAATCTCGTCTGAAAAACTGTAATCTACTCTGTACTAAAATACGAACTGGGAGCAACCTACAAGTAATATGAGGATGGGTCATATACCATTCTCTTCGTATGGATGTCCTCTACCACATGTCAAAATTTCATGACAATCCGATGAACGATAAAAAGGATGTGGTCGAAACATCGGGCAACATACAATCTGAAAAATTCTGGAAGTCTCTTGGAAGTTTACTGTTTCGCCTTTTTTAGGTCCTAAACGTGCTCAAAATTCAAAAAGCTTCTTAATTAAATCTTGGAAATTCTCTGGGCTTGAAGATACATATGCGGATCATGAAAATCCGACTTCAGATGAAGGTTTTACGGTGTTTTTGCTAAAAGCTAAAATCTGAAATTTTCTGACGATGTATTTCGCCAAAATTACTTGTACACTCATATGGATTCTCATTCATTCACTCACAAATCAGAAATTTCATACTTCTATGAAGAGGTTACAAGATATGTGCTTACATGGGGGGTCTTCTAAGTTTTCAAAGAGTTGGGATTGCCCGTGTCAACATCGAGAGGTTCATCATTTTCATTCGGTTCCGAATATTTGGAACTTCCTTCGCCTCTATTCTCGGGGGATGACCGAGTATCAGCACTCTCTACCTCCATGGAAACATCCTCCTGGACATATTCTCAAATACTTAGCATTTTCACGTGAGGCATTTATGATTGGCTATGAGGGAGAGTACTCACAATATTTTCTTCTTCAACGCTCAAATCAGAGATTGTCTGCCCAGCAACAGAGAATTGAAGACCATCAATACTAGACAAAGCAATGTTCTATAATCAAATAACAAATATTGTTTCATGATCCTAGAAATACGAATGGAAGAAGTTACAGCGGAAAAGTGTTGACAACTCACCAAAGAAATAACCGGGGACTTTATGGTATTAGGCAACAGCTTATAATTCTTATTCCTGCCTTCTTCGCCATGAACAGTCGCTCCAGCTTCTGAGAGGTTTACATAAATTCGTGGTCTTACATTACGACCGCCCTGTGGAAAAGAAAATTTTGATGCAATAATAAAAATACAATCATCATAATCTTATGAAGACTTTGTAAAATACTTACTTGCGAACATCCTGGAGATGTTTTCCGTTTGTCACTACCAGGGAAATGCTTCAATCTTGGTCGAGTAGCAATCATCTCAGGAGACGGGGGCTCCTTCACTAAGGGTTGATTAACTCTTACAAAATCAGATAAGCGCTTGAGTTGTTGATCCCAAAAGTCTACGTAACTCGGAGTTACATATGAAACTCTTTCAGAGCTGGGGAACCAGAATTCGCTTCCTTCCACATGTGTGCGGTCCAGACGGGTCATAAGCTGATCAACTGAGGGTTTTCTTCTTCGCAAAGTCGGAACACACTGATCCATACCCATTTGCCGAGCCTCCCTATCAATATTGTATTCTTCCACTGAGAATTCACCATGCATTATGGATATTAGATAACCGAGAGTACAACTTAGCATAAAAGCTCTCTCGCCGTCATCCAAATCAGCACCAGATTTCAAATTCATGCTCTCTTCATCTTTAAAAGTTCTCAACTGAGAGATGTAAAGGGTAACTGATACCCATGGGCGGAAGTTGAATTCAGATTCACAATCGAGAACATCAACAAAGCGAGTCTTTAATCGAGGTTGCTTTGTAGACCAGCGCATGATCCTGGCATTAACTTTCTCAGAGAAAACATGACGAGCATCAGTATTCAATCCTTGCAAAATGGTACGTGGAATAGGTGCATAATTCTTGAAGTGCTCCCACATCAAAGCTTGAAGAAACATTGTATTGGCGTAACATTCAATCTTCATAAAACCGTTCGAGACACTAGAGTCCATGATCAAGGAGTCCAAGTTAGAATACAAAGAACCCAAGAACAAGCTACCTATTGGGAGTTGCTCGCCCTGAGCCATCTTAATCGTAAAAGGAATCACAGACGGCCTCAACAAGTTTCCAGCATCTTCAAATACGTCTCTGGACAACCATAAACACAAGAAAGCAGCAATAGATAATGTACCGTCAACAAGAGTATCTCTTGGCCACCAGTGTATTAACCAATGAGCATAACAATCATTGCAGCCAGATGCTTTATTAATCTCCTCCATCGTGGTTGTCAAGATGTTAGGGATTGCAACTTCCTCTGGTGAAGAAAGATTTTCAGGAAGATCACCCGTGATTGGAAGATGCAACAAAGCAACTACATCTTCTAAAGTAATGGTAAACTCTCCCCATCTGCATATGAAAGAGTGAGTTGGAATACACAATCGAGCAAGTAAATCTACAATACCTCGCGCATCATGAAAAATGAATAAATCTCCAGAAGCTTGAATAGCTCATATTACTCGTGCGTCATGCAACTTAGCTCGAACACGAGGAAAACCCAGCATGTACCTCGCCCATCCATAAAACTTTTCCAAGGGCCGTCGAGAAAGCTTGAATTCAATGATTGATGCATAAAAATATCCTCGTTCGAGACAGAATCGAATAGCTACCTGAGGAGTCACCAGTTTTTTCTGAGTAACCTCTCTGGGATTTATCAGAAGACGAAATGCTGGAGTTTTGAGATGCTTTTCAGGCCATTGGTCTATGAAGAATGCATCTTCTATGTTCGGAATGTTCTT
Source organism: Papaver armeniacum (assembly GCA_023531295.1). NCBI lineage: Eukaryota > Viridiplantae > Streptophyta > Magnoliopsida > Ranunculales > Papaveraceae > Papaver > Papaver armeniacum. The sequence goes on along the minus strand of JAJJWW010007385.1, from coordinate 351,454 downwards.
GGTTCCAGGAGTTTCATCTTCGCCAATGGAAGTCTCATCCGTGCATGAATCATCCCTAGAGGCATCATTGTCTATGTGCGAATCTTCCCTGGAAGCATCATTGTCTATGTGCGAATCTTCCCTGGAAGCATCATTGTCCACACACATATCATCTCTGGAAGCATCATTGACTTGAGAATCAGATATCCTTGCAAAGTAGTTGTAACGTGCACACAATACTTCGCTTCAGTATACCATTCATACAAGATGCAAACGTCCACAAAATGGTAATTCTCAACTCTTACCTTTTTACGATTCTACTAGAGATAGTGATTGTAATGCAAGTTAACACTTCAAAACTTGCTCGTTTCTTCAAATCTACAAAAGACGAGCATAAACTCAGATTTTCATAAAATCATGAATATTTCTACTGCGTGAGCATTCACCATGGAATTATGAAAACTAAAACATTATTTCATCATAAATAATTGTTTACTTTGAAAATTACTCAAAATCAAACTTGGGTTTTGAAAATATATGTTTATAAAAAACGGGAACAATACCTCACGTTCTCGTCTTGAGTCACAACTCACGCAAAAAAAAATAAATCTTCTTCTCCACGAGAGCATGTCACGGTTTTGTTTACAAAAATATTTTTCGTGGACAGGCCACGGTTTTACAAAAAAAAAAAAAAAAAAATTCCTTCGTATCGTCATACGTTTTCAAAACGAAGGATTGTTCCAATTTTGTGAAAACTCACACATTATAAGATAAAGTTTTGATTTACATGAAAGCTCATAAACAAAATTTTATCACTGGACACAAGTTCATATATAAAAAAAAAAAACTCTTTCTTCGTATCATCGTCATTCTTTAAAACGAGGGTTTATTTCGGTTTTGTGAAAATTCACCTTCTCATGATAAAACTTTGGTTCACATGAAAGCTCATAAACTTAGTTTTATCACTGGACCTAAATCTTCATATATAAAGAAAACTATCTCCTAAATCAGGGATTATTATTAGTTTTCGAAACTAACGATCAAACGAACATACGTTTTCAAAAACAAGGGTTTTTCGACAAAATCTTACTCATACACAAATATATGATTTCAACATGATCACTTCATGAAACTCATGTAAACATCAGCAAAAAAAAAAAAAAAAAAAAAAAAAAACTGCCTCGTGCGCCGGAATCTGGCCGGCCGGTGATCGGACGACGACGGCGGATGGTGGTGCTCCGGCAAAATTTTTTCTCTCTTCTTGTTGCTGGCGTGAAGGTGATGGAGAGGTGATGAAGATATTGGTCGCGGGAAATTAAAAAAAAAAAAGGGATTAATTCCTTTTATACCAAATTTTATTTCCAAAACCTAATCTAACAAGGATTTCCTTATTGGGCCCGGCCCGAGAATCCTAAAACGACCAAGATCCCGTCATCAAAATCAGCGGTTCAACACCAATTTATGCTCATTAAACGATGCTCTATCATGCCACTGTAATCTTCATTCAAGACGTGGTTTGCTCGTACTATCAAAATCCGGTAAGGTCTTATCTAATGACTAAGTTCAATTGCTTATATTGTTTGTGACCGGAAAATCACCATTCAGTGCTGACTGAGGAACATGACTGTCCCTCACTAAGCAGGGGACTTAATTTAGATGGTTGATTTTTGAGAAAGGCTAAAATCGTAAACCCATACTTATACGTATTCCTGATCCAGCAATCAGATAAATATTGAGGCTCATGTCTCTTATCGGAAGCATGAAAGATCATGCTATAAGAATCTCTGACTGAGAATATTTTCTCTCAGAGTGTATATATAAATATAGATATGTAGTCACTCAACTGAGGCATCGGCATATCTCACGAATACTGATCAATTTCAGTAATTACTTCTATATAGAATCAAAAGATTAGACGGCTCCTAGACAGCTAGCCTGCTAGTATAGAGCAATAACGTCTTCAGGATGTAACAATGTTTTCCCTGATTATATGAAAGAAAATATGACGCTTCAACAAGCTCATATCATTCAATTTCTGAATAATTAATGCTCCTAGATGATCATGCCAGTATAGAGCCATTAATTAATTATTCTCGAAATCAATAGATTCATTAACTGAATCCCTGGAAAATATTCAATATTTTCATAATATTTCGTTACTTCAATTTATGGTTCCTCTCAGTAGAATTCCATGGGTTAGTAATAAATATTCAACATACGGGCATCTGAGCTACCTTTGAGTAAGCCCCGACCAAAATGGTGTAAGTGTACTCAACGATGATGCACTAACAATCACCGCACGAACAAGTATTTCAAAATACGACGACACGATGAACCTATGCAAATAGGAAAGAAAATAATAAAATAATAGTCAAGGCGCTAGGGGACTGGCTCACCGGCCGGCCAGTCATGCCGTGACCAGTCCCACGCCCAAATTTTATATTTTATCTTTGTTTATGGGTGAAAACTATTTCTGCAGGTTTTGGTAATTTGGGGTGAGTGGATGAGAAATGAGTCTAAACCTTAAACAAATGCACTACACCGGAGTGCTTGTAAATTCGAGAAATCAATCTGTGCAAATCCGGCCTAAACCAAGAAATGGCCGTTCCAGACTTGTTTCGGTCACAAAGTGAAGGATATGGGGTTGATCTTAGGGAGGGAAGCGAAGAAGGTGTTGAGATTGTGAAGGTGTTGGCTATGTATGACTTGTATCAGAAAGCTGAACTGGCTTGCAGGATGTAAGCTATCAGTTCCGGTGTTTGAATACGATGGTATCAACACTTGCCTCTGTTTTCTTGACTTGTTATGTTTGAAAAATAGGGAGGAGAACCTATTTATACAAGTCTTTAAGCCTAACCCTCGTATCTCGTGGGAAGTGGAGAAAGTGGAGTGATGGAGTAGTGGAGTTGTGTGTTGTGTACTGTTCTAGTACAAGGTTTGATGAATTACTTGGTAGCAAGCTATCTTCTCTCTGAAATCAGAGCCTAATTACTTTCAAAGGAAAATAAGATTTTTCATTCCTGCTTCATTCTTACACAATGACAGGTTATTTAAGTGCCCACTCCTGGTTGACAAATTCAACAGTCAGGATTACATCTAACTCACACAAAACTCTATGAATTAACATAACCTATGCTAACCAAAATACAAGCCCAACAGAAGTGTAAGAACAACAAAAGTTTCAGAAGCCCACTAATGAAGCCCAAGTTCAGGGGTACATGACAATGCCTCCCCAATTTAAGCACCCTTGTCCTCAAGGGTGAAATCGAGGAATTGAGCTTGGAGATGTGCGAGAATCTTCCCATGTAGCATCTTCGGGAGGTGAATTCGACCACCGAATCGAGAACTTGAGGAATGGACAAACCACCACGGAGTGTAAGCCTGCGCTGTAAGATGGCTACTGGTTCGATAACAAAGTGGCCATTGTGATCAACAAGTGGTAGCTGAGGCAAAGTATATGCAGTAAGACCAACCTTCTTTTTAAGTTGAGATACATGAAATATGGGATGAATGCGAGAACCCACTAGAAGCTTTAACTTTAGAAGCAACAAATACCAACACACTGAAGAATCTCAAATGGTCCAAAGTATCGAGAGGAGAGCTTGAAGTTCTTCCGAATAGCAACTGAAGTCTCAATCGATATGGTTGAAGCTTCAGAAACACCATGTCACCCACTGCAAATTCCTTGTCCGAGCGTTTCTGGTCTGCGAAGAACTTCATCCTGTTCTGTGCTTTAGAAAGATCAGTTCTGAGATGTTGGAGCATAAGATCTCGTTCCTGCAAATAATCTTCAACCGTAGCCAAAGAAGTAGGAGTGGGAATTGGGAATACCAAGTGAGGAGGTTGGTAGCCATAAAGTGCCTGAAATGGAGACATTTTGAGGCTTGTATGGTAATTGGTGTTAAACCAATATTCTGCCAAAGCTAGCCATTGAACCCACGGTTTAGGTTGAGAACCCGTCATACAAGCGTAAATATTGTTCTACACGGCATTGGTGCGTTCGGTTTGACCATCTGTGTTTGTGGATGGTAAGTCAACTCATGTTTAGAGTGGTGCCTAATGACTTAAACAAGGCCTGCCAAAACTGACTGATGAAAATTTTATCTCGATCACTGACAATAGTGGATGGTAATCCGTGCAGTTTAAAAACATTGGACAGAAATTCTTTAGCAACGGATATGGCAGTGAAGGGATGGCTCAGTGGGATGAAATGACTGTATTTAGTAAGGCGATCTACGACTACTAGAATGACATTCTTTCGAAAAGACATGGGCAAACCTTCGATGAAGTCTAGTGAAATATCCTTCCAAGCAGTGTCAGGGATTGGAAGGGGTTGTAGAAGTCCACCAGGAAAGGAGTGAGTGCCCTTGTTGCATTGGCATATATCACAAGTTGACACAAGGTGGATGATGTCATTCTTCATCTTTGGCCAATAGAAATGAGCCCTAGCTCTATGATAGGTACCCACAATGCCCGAATGGCCACCCACAGCAGATGAATGTACGGAATGTAAAATAGAAGTTCGAATGCCATTACCTGAACCAATGTATAGCCTTTCTTTGAATCTCAAGAGACCCTGCTGGTATGTATGATGTGGCAAGGTTGGAGAAATAAGAAGCTGAGTGATTAAGTGTTGGGCCACCTCATCGGAATCATAGCTGGAGATAATATCACTAGTCCACTGAGGTTGGGACAATGAGAGTGTGGAGCAAGAACCATGTGGGAGTCTAGAGAGGGCATCAGCCACCAGATTGTCTTTGCCTTGCTTGTAGTGTATGACGTAATCAAAACCCATGAGCTTGACTAACCATTTCTGCTGTAACGCCGAAGAAAGCTTCTTCTCCATGAGGTATTTCAAGCTTTGGTGGTCTGTGTTGATCACAAATCGAGCATGGCCCAAATAATACTTCCATTTCTGAACTGCCATTACAATGGCTAAAAACTCCTTCTCGTATGTTGACAATGCCAAAGCTTTAGGGCCCAACGGTTTACTGAAAAATGCTATAGGTCTGTTGTCTTGTAGAAGTACCGCACCCACACCCTTAGAGCATGCATCAGTTTCCAAGGTGAATAGCTTGTTGAAATCTGGCAAAGCTAAAACTGGGGCTTGAGTCATTGCACTTTTGATGGAGGAAAAAGCTGTGGTTGCTTCCGCAGTCCATAAAAAAGAATCTGTCTTTAACAAGTCTGTCAGAGGTTTGCAAATGGTGCCATACCCTTTTATGAACTTACGATAATAGCCCGTCAAGCCCAAAAAACACGTAATCGCTTCAAGGTTTGAGGTTGAGGCCAACGCACCATAGCAAAGAACTTTGTCGTGGTCTGCAGGCTACACCATTGCCAGAGATCAGGTGTCCCAAATATTCCAGTTGAGGCTGAGCAAAAGTGCACTTGGAGAATTTAGCATACAGTGAATGTTGGCGAAGCAAAGAAAAAACCACATGAAGGTGTTTCAGATGATATGCAAGAGAAGTACTGTAGACTAGAATGTCGTCAAAAAATACGAGTACAAACTTGCGAAGAAATGGTTGAAAAACCTCATTCATCAATGCCTGAAATGTTGCAGGTGCATTCGTAAGGCCGAAGGGCATTACGCGAAACTCATAGTGGCCTTGATGGGTGCGGAAAGCTGTTTTATGAATGTCCTGTGGAGAAATCAAAATCTGATGATAACCTGACAGTAGATCAATCTTTGTAAAGATAATTGCACCATTCAGTTCATCCAATAATTCTTCGATTAAAGGAATAGGAAACTTGTCCTTCACCGTCATGTCATTGAGTTTGCGATAATCCACGCAGAAACGCCATGTGCCATCTTTCTTTTTTATCAAAATAATTGGGGCAGCAAAAGGGCTATGACTCCTTTGAATTAACCCTGCAGTCAGCATCTCTTGAACAAGTTGTTCCACTACATCTTTATGTATGAAGGGACACTTATAGGGCCTTTGGGAGGTAGGTGTTGAGCCGAGTTTAAGTGGAATCTTATGGTCAAGTGGTCGAGAAGGTGGTAGTTGAGTGGGTTTCAAAAACATCGAGCAAATGAGTCGAGTAAAGTGGAAACTTCACTAGGAAGTTGTTGTATAGGAGTAGCATGAACATGAAAAATCGGCCAATTAAGGCGGGAGCCTTGCTTTTGAAGAATTTCTTAAGTGTAGTGGCACTGATAAGACTAAGAGATGGCTTGGAAGTACTTCCAGAAAGTGTAATTGGGTACCCTAGATGCATAAAAGAGAGTTTAAGTTGTGCAAAGTTGAAGGTTACATCACCTAACTGTCGCAACCAATCTGCGCCCAGCACCATGTCGCAACCACCGAGTGGAAGAGCTCGTAAGTCAGCAGTGAAGTGGTAGCCCTGCATTTCCCACTGAAGGCCTCGACATATACCTTTACTGATGGTGTTATCCCCATTTGCGACCGTGACTAACATATGTCCAGTAGGCGAGACGTGGAGACCAAGCTTATCTGTTAATGCAGAATCAATGAAACTGTGGGTACTGCCTGTGTCAATCAGAACCATAATGTGCTGATTATTGAGAATGCCAGCAATGCGAATGGTATCATGAACAGTAGTTCATGTCAAGGCATGTAAAGAAATCTCCATTGCGGTATCCGAACTAGAAGGAGAATCTGCCAAATGCTCTTCAGGGGATGATAAATCACTCTGATCACTGAGTTCCTCTTCATTAGCAACAAGCATAAACAACTGCTGAGTTTTGCAAAAATGGCCAGGCCTATAAAACTCATCGCAGTTATAGCAGATGTAGGATCATAATATCGCAACGTACAAGGCTCGCGGGATTAATAAACAACGGTGTGGCGAGGGAGTCGCAGGGAGCTAAAATAAACGACGCAATGAATAACGACAGGTAAAACATAAAGAAGACGTGAGACCTGGCGAGGGTTAAGAAGTGTCGCGAGAGCGAATGTTTATGCATCTGCGACACTTCGCGGGACATTCCCGAAAATAAAGGGTAGCTTAGCTGTCATCCACTATGTATCACCCTATATAAAGGGTTGAGTGAATCTGTGAGAGGAGAGATCTTTTTGGAATTGTTAAGCAAGTCAATAGGAGAGACAAAGTTTAAGAGTGTTTTAATTTCTAAGTGTAATTCTATCATCCTGTGTAAACATTTCATGGACTCAATCAATAAATATTCTTGATCTTACATCTTTCAATGGATTAATTAAGCAAAATTGAGTAAGGGGTGTAGTGTGGGATTTCCCGCAACTACATATGCGCTAGAAACAGGGATCGATCATTAGTAAAAAAGAGAAGATTATAATTAAAGTTGTTTGAATCAGGAAAATGAGAAAAGAAAATCTTAAATCGGATGAAAAAGATATGGCATGCAGTACAGACACGAAAGTAATGATTAGCGAATTTCATGAAAATATCAGAGGAAGAATACACAAACGAGATTTTGAAGGAAAGAAGATTACGGATAGAGAAATAACATCACCTTTGAAGGATTGGGAAAAGCAAGAGATAACATTCACGACGGGGGAAATATCCAAACAAAATTTGGGTCACACATCTCCACTGGTGATCGCAATAAACGCGTATAAGGAAGGAGAGGAATTAGAGAACACAGTGAAAACATGGGTAGTGAATGGAGTTTTAATTGATACAGGGAGTCTGGTGAACATCATGTTTTATCACGCTTACAAAAAGATGGGATACAAAGATGAAGATATGATTTTCGCGGCATACAATATTCAAGGTTTTGGCAAATCCATAACAAAAGTTAAAGGGGAGATAGAAATACGTATTCCGTTAGGAGGAATTGAAACACAGGTGACGTTGAGCGTAGTGGACATGGAATCACCGTATAACATATTACTAGGAAGACCATGGGTACATGCAATAAAAGCTGTGGCGTCGACGCTTCATCAATGTATCAAATTTCCTACACCAACCGGAATCGGCGAGATCAAAGGGGATGCTGCTAAAGGAAGAATATATTATCAAAATGAAGTAAAGTGTTGCGAAGGACAAGTAAACAAGCGAAAGAGTATATCAAAGTATCGCAAAAGATGGCAAGGGCGGCTAAGAAAGAAGAAGAATTCAGAGTTTACATGATAAGAGCGAAGGAAGGAAAAGGCATACCTAGCGAGATCTCGGGAGAAGAAAAGGATCTTGCGAAAGAACCAAAAGGACCGACCCCTATGGGAGAACCGAAGGCCAGTTACGTCGCAGCAGAGCAAACCAAAGAAGTGAATATTGGAACTAGGGAAAAACCCAAGATGCTAAAGATTGGAACTAACATGGGAGCGGATGAAGAGAAAAGAACTGTCAATCTATTGCGGGATTATAAAGATATCTTCGCGTGGGATATGGATGAAGTGCCTGGTATAGATCCATCGGTAGCTTTGTCATAAGTTGGAAATTGATAAAAATGTGAAGCCATTCAAACAAAGAATTAGAAAGATAGCAACAACATATCACCCTCGGATAGAAGAAGAACTGCAGAAGATCTTGGATGCGGGAATTATTAGACAAGCAAAATATCCTGAATGGATAGCGAATATGGTTATAGTTCCAAAGAAGAACAAGGGAATAAGGATTTGCATTGATTTCACTGATCTAAATAAGGCTTGCCCTAAAGACAGTTTTCCATTGCCAGACATTCCACAGCTGGTTGAATCAGCGGCCGGGAATGAAAGAGTATCATCGCTGGACGGATACAAAGGTTACAATCAAATCCCTCTCGCCGAAGAAGACCAAGAACACACTGCTTTCTTCGCTCCAAGAGGATTATACTGCTATACTAAAATGCCGTTTGGTTTACGAAATGCTGGAGCAACGTATCAAAGGATGGTAGAGAAAGTATTCGCAGAATGGATACATAAAACATTAGAGGTATACGTAGATGACATGCTAGTAAAAAGTAAAAAGGCAGAAGATCATGTGCGAGACTTGAAAGAAATTTTTGAACAAATGAGGCGTTTTAACATCAAAGTCAATCCAGAAAAATGTACCTTCGGAGTAGCGTCAGGGAAGTTCTTGGGTTACATTATATCAAAGGAAGGAATACATGTTGACCCGGAGAAAGTAAAAGCAGTTCGCGATATGCCGACACTGCGACAAGTAAAGGATGTTCAAAAGCTAAATGGGTTGCTAGCATCACTAGGAAGGTTCATCTCGCGGTCATCTGATAAGTGTAAACACTTTTTCAATGTTCTGAAAAAAGGATCGAAATTTAAGTGGACGGACGAATGTGAAAAGGCTTTACAAGGGATCAAAGAGCATTTAATGGATATATCCATTATGCGAAAAGCGAGAACCGGGGAGAGGAATTATTAATATACCTCGCGACAACATCGCATGCCTTAAGTGCGGTTTTTCTGCTGCGAACGGACGCAGGAGTAGAAAAACCAATCTATTATATCAAGAAACTTTTAATGCTGCAGAAAGAAATTATTCGAAGATTGAAAAACTAATCCTGGCGTTAGTCTATGCGTCGTTTAAACTTCGCATATATTTTCAAGCACATACTATTAGAGTAGTAACAAAGGTACCAATTGAGTCAGTAATGAAAAATTCGAAAAGATCGGAAGAGTTGAAAGATGGAATGCTCAAATAAGCCATTGCAAACTCAAATATGAAATATTATCTTCAACCAAGTCACGGGTTGTCGCAGACTTTAAAGCGAAATTTCCTTTGGAGGAAGATGAAGCGAGGATGAAATGATGGATGTAGAAGAAGAGCATGGAGATCCAAAAGACTTGTTAACTGAGCCAGATCGGTGGGAAATATTAGTGGATGGATCATCAAATGGAGAAGGTAAAGGAGTGGGAATTGTTGTGATTTCGCCAGAAGGCAATAAGTTAGCTTTTGCTTTTAGATTGGAGTTTGAGTCTACCAATAATGAAACGGAGTACGAAGCTATAATACATGCTCTACGATTTGCAATAGAAATGAAACTGGAGAATGTGAGGATTACCAGTGACTCGCAATTGGCAATTTGTCAGATAACAGAGAAGTATGCTACAAATGATCCATCCCTACAGAAATACAGGAAGCTTGTAGAAGTGTTGTCAGCACAGATACCGAAAATAAAATGGAGGCACATATCAAGGAGAGATAATAGACTCGCAGACGCTTTTGCCTTTATATCAAGTATGATGACAGAACCAACTGCGAGGAATATCAAAATACGACGCCATCGGGCGCCATCAATTAATAAAGAGGAAGGACAAGAAGCAGATATAATGATGGTGGTAGATGAAATGCAATGTCGCGAGGAAGACTGGAGAGTAGAACTTCACGCGTACTTAATGAAAGGCGAGGTACCAAGAAATAGATTGGAAGCACACAAGTTAAAGAGCCGGGCAACAAATTATGAATTACGAGATGGCGTGCTTTATCGGCGTTCCTTTGATGGACCTTCGCTTCGATGTCTAACAAGGAAAGAAGGAGAAACCATATTGAAGATGTTGCATAGTGGGGATGCCGGAAATCATAGCGGTGGGAGATCTTTGGAATATAAGGCAAAGACGCAAGGATATTATTGGCCATATATGCATGAGGACGCGAGAGCAATATCCGGACAGCTGCGAAGATTGTCAAAGACATGGGAAGAAGATACATGCACCGGAGCACCGTTAAATTCTTCGAGAAGTGTGTGGCCTTTTGGAAAATGGGGTTTAGATATTGTGGGACCATTTTTACCAGGAACAGGACAAAGAAGGTACTTAATTGTCGCAACGGACTATTTCACAAAATGGGCAGAGGTGAAAGCGGTCCAAAGACATTCGCGATAAAGATGTTTTTACTTTCATATTTGAAAATATTATATGCGATTTGGGATCCCGCACAATTGGTATCGATAATGGGAAGCAGTTTGAAGGGCAAAATATAGAGTTCTTTGCTTAATGCATTTCAGATAAGATGTGGAAAATCAACTCCATTATATCCACAAGCTAATGGCCAAGCAGAGGCAACAAACAAAACAATTGCCGATATATTGAAGAAAAAGTTGGAAGGACACAACAGGGGATGGTGCGAACAAGTACCCAATGCAGTATGGGCTTATAATACAACTAGAAGAGAAGCCACAGGAATGTCCCCTTTTTGTTTAACTTACGGAGTTGAAGCAGTACTCCCAACAGAGGTCGTGATTCCGACAACCAAAAAAGAGGTCTGGGATAAAAATCTTAGCGCAGGCAATATTCTAATCAAGTTGGATGAATTGGAAGAAAAACGAGAAAAGGCATTGCGACACATGGAGAATTATCGGGCGGACTGGCTAGAGAATATAACAAGCGTGTAAAAATACGTGAGTTCCAACCAGGGGATTTGGTGTTGCGAGAAACCCCAATATATCAACGTGAAAGTGGAGGCAAGTTGGCGAGAAAATGGGATGGACCTTATATCATCAAAGAGGTAGTTGGTACAGGGGCATATAGATTGATGGATCCCGAAGGAAAAGATGTGGGACAAAAATTGGATAGACCATGGAATAGATTATATCTAAAGAAGTATTACCCGTAAAAATGGGAGAGGAAAAATGAATCAAGATGAAGTACTTCTTCGCAAAATATTTGCGACGTTCAATAGACTGCAGAGAAAATCCGCGAAGATCTCGCGACAAGAATAACAAGAAGTCATGAACGGCTTAACAAAACAACAAGAGACAATGAATGATTAAATGAATGAATTGGCGAATATCTCGCAAGTAAAATAGCAAATGATGAAGAATGATTGAATAAAAGAATGAATGAATGGGACGAACCTTTATGGCGTACACCCTAGTTCGCGAATAACATTTCGTAAGAGGCAAATGTAAGACCTAAAGTGCGTCATATAAGGGGGTATCTCTCGACATGGCTCAGGGGGAAGGTTACACCGCTCCTGAAACCTGAGTCATGAAAATTTGGGGCCCATGAAAGCCTATCCGGGGTAGATACCTTGGATTCCCAACTATATATGTAGGTTATACCCTGGTTGGGCGACCAGGGTCTCTTCCAAGGAGTCGAGTGTATGCTCAAGGCGCCGAGGTACACGGTTGAGCCGAGTGCCCGGGATGGATGAACCTACCACAGCCATTCTTGGCAAGTCTTGGCATATGTTGCACTCGCCCAAGAAAACTCCACTTAGGGTGCAGTCTCTTAACCATAAACCCTATAGGTATAAGGGATAAGAGGCTGCGAAAACAACTTGGTTGTTGTTAAGACCGGATGGGAGGAGCTAGTCTTGTATGGCCGATGTTTCGCCTCCTTGAAGGGGCAACCGGGGAGATGATAAGGGCGACGCTCTCCAATAGGGGGAGTGTCAAAACAGACGCAAATGTCATAAGGCTATGTTTTCGAAAGAGAATTTAGGCTTGTCATATTTGTGCAATGATCCTGCAGAGGCAATAATACTAACGCGAGGGTAAGGCGAGATCAATGGGTCTTTACACGACAATGTACGGACGTCCTGCGATTTCGTCGCAAGACGGCAATGTCATGGGGCTTTATGTTCGCAAGGATATCTAGACCTGTCATATTGTCGCAACTAAAACATCCTGCAGAGGCAAAAATACTTGGAAAATGATAAGGCAAGATCAATGGGTCTTTACATGCAAGTGTAAAGACGTCCTGCGATTTTGTCGCGGTGAAAGGTGGCAGGGGAAGACCTCTAATTAGGGAGGTCTGACTCGGAAGACCACACAAAAATGATAAGGCAAGGTCAATGGGCCATTGCATGAAAATGTAAAGGCGGCCTGCGACCTTGTCGCAACCAAGAGATAAAATAATCAAGAAGAGATAAAATAAAGACTACCGAAATGATAAGGCGAGAAAAGTAGATTTCTCCATTCATGGAGATACCTGCGACCTCGTCGCAATAAAAAATTCAACATCAGTGAAGAATACATTTCAAAATAATGATGACTGAGTAAAGATCATTTCGTAAAATTATAGGCGAATAAACTCGCGAGATTATAGTCATAGTTAAGAAGAAGAAAATAAGAGAATTATTCAACAAGGGATTTAATCTTTCAAAGCAAAAAGAAAGTCGCAGCAAAAGTCATACAGCAGTTAATTCTCTACATCAATTTTATCATCTTCACCAATACTTTTCTCAGCTTCAACTTCGCCAGAGAATGGAATTTCGTCAGAAATTTTTTCAGCAAGATTTTTATTGAAACTTCGGCATTGGTGATATCTTCGCCGCTTTCATAGTCATAATCACTATCAGGAGCATTAGGGACTTCATCATCACTTACTTCAAAATGAGCAACATGTATAGGATCAAGAGACTTAGACAGTAAAATTTCATTCACGAGGACTTCAGCTTTGAGGGGGAATTGACGAAGCAGCGCCTTTTGACGGTTTTTACTGTCTATGTCTTTACAGTCAGACATGTAATCAAATCTACGTTCTGCACGATCGCGAGAACGAGCGAGGGAGGAAGCGAGTAATCCATTTTCTTTGCGAATTTTGGAATAATCTGATTTGAGAGTAGAAACGACGGCGCGAAGCTTCTTCTCAGAATCTGCATAATAAACACGCGAACACAAAGATTAAAAGAGATCCTTACAACAGATCTTTGGAACTTTCAGAATAATTAAAGATTTGTGAAATAAATGAATTAAGGTAGTCAAATAATTTGACTACCTTCCTTTTGAAGAGTAAGTTGTTGAATTAAAGCCGCGAAGTTATTCCCCAGACAGTCCATGGCATCATCAAATGAGTCTCCAACTAAACCTTTCATTCGAGATCGCAATTTCTTATCATTAGAAACAAGTATGGAATTTTCGCTGGCGAGAGTAGAGTTGGATTTTTCTAATTTGGCGCATTGTTCCTGGAATTGCTTCGCTTTTACACTCAAAGTTATTCTACCTTGAATAAGTTTATCTCTCTCGGTGGAGCTCTCTTCAAGTTGATTTTTCAAAGTATGAATGGCCTGTTCTTGTTCTTCGCATAATTTTTGACAAACATCATACTGTTGCGAGTAGATCGCCACCTTATTCAACAGAGAACGTTTCTCTTGTGAAAGAGTTCGATTCTCATCTGATAAAGTTTCCAACTCCAAATTAGTTTTAGTCAAAGAATAAGAGAGGCGAGATAAGTCATTACTTAATGAGTCTTGCTTTTGCGATAAATCAAAATTCTCTTTAGACAAGTTATTTATTTGATCAGCTGCATAGGTATGAAGATTATCTAAGAGATTATACTGCTCCATCCAAGCATCTCTTTCAACTCGAACTTCTTCAACAATAGACTCTGTCTGATATATCTCCATAATTCGTTTCTGGTTTAATACTTGGAGGACGAGCAAGGAGCAAGGGTTTGAGTTGTAAAAAAAAAAAAAAAAAAAAAAAAGGGGGGATGGCGAGAGCATATCTTTTAATTCTTCATTCTTCTTGCGAAGATTATCACAATCTAGTGAGATACTGAGAAATTTTTGATTTTCAAGGTGGAGATTATTGCATTTCACAGCCATAACTTGGAGGTCATTCTTCAGCTTATTAACCTCTTGAACTAAAGATGCTTGCGAGATCCTATCAGGACCAAGATGCTTACTTAAAATCTCGCAGACATTGGTTTTGACAGGATCAGCAGAAGTCTTTTTGGCATCATTCACGAGATCGAGAGGGACCTTAAAGGCCACATCTATCCCCTCCAAATTTTCCGCAGATTAGAGGAATTTGTTCAAACAAAGAAGACGAGTCGTCTTTTGTCAAAGGAACCTCATGAGAAGAGGAGGTTTCGGGAGAGAAGTGATTGGAGAAATAGCAGGGACATTGATAGCTGGAGGAGGTATAATATCGTTTGTAGTAGGACAGTTGTAAGGAACTTGGTCTATGAGGAGTTGAGGCATAGAAGTATTGTCGCTAGTAATGTTGCCAGAAGAAAGAGGCACAAAATTATCTTGCGAAGATTTCGCAGCAGGAGACGAAGGTGTGAATGAAGGAAATGGAACGTTGGGGGTAACAGGTTTAGAGTAGCGAAGCCTTTTGGGAGTATTAACAGTAGTTTTATCATCCTGCGAATGACAAATTAAATAAGAAACAGAGGCAACAACACATTGTTAATAAAAACAAAGGTTTCTTAAATACCTTGTCACTCGCAGACTGTCTTTTTGTAGCTATAGATTTTGCTCGCGAAGTGGGCTTTGGTTGTGTGAGGGATCCTTGTTGCGAAGTAGATTTCGACGGCGAGCCCAAAGAAAGAAGAGGGTCCTTCACGGTAAATTTAGTTCTGGGTTGGTTCTTGCTAAACAACAATGGCAGAAAGAAAATTACAAAGTTAATCATACCTGTGTGATTTCAACAAGAAAAGCTAATCTCAAATTTAATCAACCACAAAATCAGCCAGATATGGCAAAATTAACAAACCTGGACGCCATGAGAGTAACGACTGGTAGGGAATAGCTAAAGTGGTGAAGAAGACGGTAAGAGATAACAATAGGCAAACACTTGCAGAACGATGAAAAAGAAGAACACTTGCAGAACGATGAAGAAGAAGAATACTGGCAGACGATGAAGAAGATGAAAAGGAAAAGGAAAATTCTTCACAGGGGTGCTCCTATAAATAGATGAGAAAAATGTTATGACCGGATAACATTAAATGCACCGGTAAAAGAGGTAAATATAGACACGTGTAAACGGTCACTACTAAATCTAATGAAACCTGACGAAAAGAACTTTAGTAGAATCCAAATATACAACATATTTTCTAATAGGCGAGAAGAGATTGCGAAATTGATTATTTTCTATAATTCATGAGGCAAGAAATGATACTTCGTATATATATATATTACAAAGAAGCTTCGGAACTTCGCGAAAGAATAGAGGCAAGTACGTACTTTTCAATTCCAGTATTCTTCCGCTCGTTCCTTCATCAACAAAGACCAAAGATTACTACAACAACAGATTTTTCCTTAAAGATCGCTCTTCAAGCAATATTCAAGAAAAAAGAGGCAAGATGTAGGATCATAATATCGCAACGTACAAGGCTCGCGGGATTAATAAACAACGGTGTGGCGAGGGAGTCGCAGGGAGCTAAAATAAACGACGCAATGAATAACGACAGGTAAAACATAAAGAAGACGTGAGACCTGGCGAGGGTTAAGAAGTGTCGCGAGAGCGAATGTTTGTGCATCTGCGACACTTCGCGGGACATTCCCGAAAATAAAGGGTAGCTTAGCTGTCATCCACTATGTATCACCCTATATAAAGGGTTGAGTGAATCTGTGAGAGGAGAGATCTTTTTGGAATTGTTAAGCAAGTCAATAGGAGAGAAAAAGTTTAAGAGTGTTTTAATTTCTAAGTGTAATTCTATCATCCTGTGTAAACATTTCATGGACTCAATCAATAAATATTCTTAATCTTACATCTTTCAATGGATTAATTAAGCAAAATTGAGTAAGGGGTGTAGTGTGGGATTTCCCGCAACTACAGCAGAGGCCTTTATCCCTACGAATTTTCATTTGTTGAGGGGTAAGCTTTTTTATAGGTGGAAGTGAGGAATCAGATTTAATAGGTGTAGAAGGATGAGTAATGAAAGGGGTGGAAGAAGAAGAAGGTTTACTCAATGGAGGAGCAGGAGAATAGAATGGTTTGGATGGGGATGAATTCTGAGGAATATAAATAGGTGGAGGCACAAATGGTCTAGAAGAATACTTTAGGGGTTTAGGAGTGTTAACCAGAGAAGCCTGCTGCATTTTAGCCAAATAAAAAGCACGAGAAGTATCTTCTGGCCGAAACATTTGAACTGTAGTACGAATTTCATCCTTCAACCCACTAATAAAACTCAAAGTATAAAAAGATTCAGGCAATGTTGGATTGTTAGCTACCATAAAAGCTTTAAAGTGTTCAAATCTATCAAAATAATCCTCAACTGTAGAAGTTTGAGATAACTTGTTAAAACTACCAACATAGTTGTCATGTGCAACGTCTTCAAAGCGAATACACAGATCCTGAACAAAGGTTTCCCAAGACATTTTATGCTTACCCTGTTGATAATTTAAAAACCATGGATCTACTCTCGAATCAAAATGAATTGCAGCCATATCCACTCTTTCAGATTCAGGGAAATTATGGAAAGCAAAGTAACGTTCACATTTTTGAGCCCAACCCCTTGGATTAGTTCCATCAAATCGTGGAAAATCAACTTTGGGAGTTCTAGAAAACTTACTGTGATGTGAACTCGGAATCATCTCACGATCTTCATGAGATCCTTTCGAAGAATCCTGATGAGAACCAGGGTCGATCGTTTCTTCAGATGGCTTCTCCGGAGGTAACAGACGCTGTAAAGAGGCGAAGATACGGTCGAAATTGGCGGTCGATCGAGCTTCAGAAGCAGCCAATTGATCACGGATATCTTGGATTGCAGTGGAATTTTGTTGAGCAAGTGTATGAACACTGTTAATGGTGTGTTTCTCACCTCCTGTCATGATTTAGGTCCCAGAATGGAAATCTGATACCAATTGTACTGTTCTAGTACAAGGTTTGATGAATTACTTGGTAACAAGCTACCTTCTCTCTGAAATCAGAGCCTAATTATTTTCAAAGGAAAATAAGATTTTTCATTCCTGCTTCATTCTTACACAATGACAGGTTATTTAAGTGCCCACTCCTGGTTGACAAATTCAACAGTCAGGATTACATCTAACTCACACAAAACTCTATGAATTAACATAACCTATGCTAACCAAAATACAAGCCCAACAGAAGTGTAAGAACAACAAAAGTTTCAGAAGCCCACTAATGAAGCCCAAGTTCAGGGGTACATGACATGTTGGTATCACACGACCAGTCTTGCCCACTTCTCCCATCATCACTAACCGTCCATGACTTCCTGACACGTTCATGTGATGGCGCGTTGTGCGCTGCACGATGTAAACCGCCAGACCAATACCCCAGTATGTATCCCCCAGTTTGTGACATGATTGATGTCTCGAGTGTGTGGATCGTGGGACCCACAGAAAGTAGCATGTAATGTTTGATTAAATAACTAAGCTATTTAGGAAGTCGATACTTGTGAAGTATCGTGTGTATTCTATGCAGGTACTGCATCGAGTATATTCAGCATGTATGAAGCATCGCTGTTTGAGCGTCTAAAAATAGCCTCATGTCCACCCTACTTCATGTGATGGTTTGGAGGTTGCGCAAGCAAGTCCTCCCTTGGCCGATCACATGGTGTGGTAGAGTGACAGGTGGTGATCACCATGACGCCTCACTGACCAATTAACTCCTAACCATGGTTGTATAACCAAGCCGGTGAAGTTGGACGGACGAGATGATCTTTGAGACACTCATCTGCGACCGTTAGTGGAATTAGGGTTTTTGAAGAGGTGCGCAAGCATCACTCTTCGACTTGGTCGAATCCAAGCTTGGGATACAATTTTGGCGAGGACGATCGTGCATGTGTGTAGACGACATGACGGTGTAGGCGCCCATACCTCATTGTCTCGTGAAAGTGTGATCTGGGCCACTCAATTTGTCCTATTGTTGAGTGTTCGAGATCAATTTGCAACAAATCTGGTGCCGCAAAAGCCGCGCATCATGCCAACTTCGGCGCGCATTTCAAGACGACCAAGCTTGGTCGGTCTTGGACGATTAGTCTGGTATGCGGACGGCGAGCTGGTGTACACATCCATACCTTAATATCTCATAGAAATGTGATCCAAGCCACTCAATTTGTCCGGCAAAGTTGAGTGGTCGAGATTAGTTTGCAATCGGGAGGTGTGACCATGCCTAGTTCGGGCATGCGAATCGAGGCAACCAGACATGATATGCCTTGGCCGATCGGGTGTGGAGATAGATGGGTCCACGGTGGTCATGTTGATATGCACCAGACCTGCTTAGTCTAATCTTGGACCCTTCATTCGTGCAGGAGAAAATGGACGCTCGTGATGTTCAAACCCTAATTAGGGTTTCACCGGCCGTGCGTCATGCCTTGTTTGGGCGCACGAACTGGAACGACCAACTATAGTTGGTCCTGACCGATCGGTCATGTATGTAGGCGGGCCCACGGTTGTGTTGACATGCTCTGGGCCATTTGAATCTACATCTACACCCTCCATCTATGCCTGCGAAGATGGATGGTTGAGACTGTTTTGCGACACATGTAATGTGCCGCAAACCCTAATTTAGGGTTTTTCGTCCATACTGCTTTGGCTTGGATGGTTTGGCAAGCTATGCCACCCTTTTGGGGAGGCCGACCATGCGGGGCCCGCGTTGGGTCGGTAGTGAATATTCCAATACCTGCTTGGGTTCATGGATTCAATCTAAGCCATCCAATCATGCTGGTGAAGTTGGATGGCCGTGATCGTTTCTTAGACTGATATGGACAGTCCAGGTTC
Source organism: Papaver armeniacum (assembly GCA_023531295.1). Lineage (NCBI taxonomy): Eukaryota > Viridiplantae > Streptophyta > Magnoliopsida > Ranunculales > Papaveraceae > Papaver > Papaver armeniacum. The sequence continues at coordinate 332,179 of JAJJWW010007385.1, read as the reverse complement.
AAACATGCTCAATCGGGCTAGTATAACACACCGAGAGATGTATGCTCAATCGGGCTAGTATAACACACCGAGAGTTGTATGCTTAATCGGGCTAGTATAACATACCGAGAGTTGTAGCCTGTACGGGTATTTCGTACATGCATGCTTCATTATTAATGCTTGGAGGTTCGTGTTGCTCCGCTGAGAACAACACTCAGTCGTCATGCCGCACCGGTAATGACTACAAGAAATACAAGGCTGGTTGTGCATTAATTAATAATGCTGTAAATTCACATGGTATATGGGATTGTTTCCACATGCTCCAACCTAGATGAATTTCGTGTATTTAATTCACAGAATATTGGGATTGTTGCCACATGCTCCATTCTAGGTGAATTAGTAAAGTGAAGAAGTATTCATCACTTATCAGCGGCTTTATCCTTTGCAGGATGTCAGCGCATAAATTTGGTTTTACAATTTTAGCCCTAAACTAAAATCCACCATCAACATTAAGTCCCCTGCCTAGCACATAATGGTTACACTATTGTGGGATAGGCATTAGATGGTGACATATACAGATAAAACTTATGAGACAAAGTTAGATGTTACCAGGAGAGACGAGTCGTCCTATCCTTAGAGCATGTCATGTTCAAGAGGCGTTCAGGCGAGCGTGGGGCTGATGTGCCTGCTCAACGGACTGTTGTGCCTGCTTCGCTCGATCGTGGGACTCATCATGCGCCTGCTTGATCGAACGTGGGCTTGTTATGCCTTCCTTGCTCGAACGTGGGCTTGTTATGCCTGTCTTTCTCGAACGTGGGACCCACCGCGTGCTTGCTTTGCTTGGGGACGGCTATGCCTTCTTCGACCAATTTGGGTCTGGATGTGCCTGATCAAGTGGGAGCTGCCGCGTGCCTGCTTCGACCAATTTGGGGCTGGATGTGCCTGATCAAGTGAGACCCGCCGCATGGCGGCTTTGCTTGGGGTCGGTTGTGCCTGCTTCGACCAAACACCAAACCTGTTGCCTCACCCCAACACCAGACTTTCCCCTTGACCAACACCGGCCTTGCTGATTTGATGAACCCTGACGTACATCGCTGCTTCGACCGACACCGGTCTTGTTTGCTAATCGTGGACCAATACCAGCCTTGTTCGCTGACGTGGCACAATACCAGCCTTGTGACGTTGATCGGCCTTGACCAATACCGGCCTGACGTGACCCAATACCGTCCTACTTGCGTGACGTGATATCAGTCATGCTTGCGTGATGGGATATTAGCCTTGCGATCTCGACCAACACCGGCTTTGCGGACTTGACTAACACCGGCCTCGTTTGCTGGCCCAATACCAGCCTCGTGACCTGAGCAGTACCGGCCTTGTGACTTGATCAATACCGGCCCTGTGACTTGAGCAGTACCGGCCTTGTGACTTGATCAACACCGTCCTTTCTTTCTTTGCCCGTAAAGTTTATGTGCTTGCTCGAGTGTCATCCTTGCTACTTCGACCAACACCGGTCTTGCCTTGACGAACACTGGTCTTGCTAACCAACATTGGTCTTCCCTTTGCTCGAACGTGGGATCTAGGCGTGCTTGCTTTGCCCAAACGTGAACCTTGTATGTTCGAACGTGGTGTGGGTACCGCTGAGAGCGTTGAAGCATCTTCTGGAGCAAGCAGGTCCCGGAGAGCGTTGAAGCAGCTTCTAATGGGTGGAGCGATGAAGAAGTTATTGAATGACGGTAAAGGAATTTCATGCTGAGCCTCAGTCCCCAAGCGTGGTCTACGTGGCTCTATCTTGTATGCCCGATGGGTCTTTTGTACGTAATGGTTGTTGATATGGTGAAGCTCTGGATGGTATTAATCGACAAGCAACAACAGTTCCTGGCAGCAGCTATGATCAGAAGAGACTGGCATGGAGAGGCATGATAGCTACGGGCACGAACTTGGCAGTCTTCATATAGTGGTAGAGCTCGTCTCATTGTTAGAGGGATAAACTGGAACCGATGGCTTTCTTGACGTTTCTTCATGAAATAGAGAAGAGGGAGACAATCCCCTGCCCACGAGTATCTAGAGATTTGGACTTGATAGACGTTGTCACGCTGGGTTCATGAGGTTGTCTTTGAGATGGGCAGTGTAAGCAGTCCCAGTCATACTCCTTTGGTAACGCAACTAAATCTTTTACGGAGACAAATTTCCGAAAGCGTCTCTCATTGATGTAGTTACCATCGATCCGGATATGGAATATCTTGGACGTTGTTTCACCATTACGGCGATCGTGCATATGGTGCTTGGAGTTGGAGTTGGAGATTTTGGACGCGCAGGATGTTGTATCTCGGTGGCTTTCCTCTTGTTTGCTTCAAATAAACCGCTTATGGAAGGTGAAGGTTGTATTGCCCGTTGGTGGGTGTATGCTTCCACGAAAATCATGAGGCTCTTCATTACTTGGAAGGCCTGGTTCTTTCCAAAGCAGGTAGATGTTGTCGTAGATGAGCGTTCAACGACTTCACGAAGTCCGTGAGGATGACCAAAAGTGCGAGATTCTCCAACATAACACGGTAGACATGCACCATCCTCTGATAGAGTGATTCGCCCGGATTCTTTCTCGACATGACATGTGGACATCGTTATCTTCTTGAGGTTGCTCCCTTGAGGTGTCGGCTTCATTGGATCTGAAGGTGTCCCATGCTCGCTCTTGTCTGGGCTGAAATAATAGGCTAACCCTTTGTGATGATTCAGAGATGAAAATATTTGTTGAATCCTCTAAAACGCTTCTGTTTTAGTGTGATCCAGACGAAACTTGATCCTTTCTTCAAATAGGGGTGAACGAACCAAAAGTTCACCTTGCCCATGAAGTTTTGAAGCTCCTTCACAGTTCACGGCAGCGACATTGTGAGGATAGCTTGAGTCTTGGATTTGACTACTATATCATCCACGTAGTCTTCAACTTGCTTATGCATCATGTCGTGGAAGATTGCCGTCATAGCGCGTTGATACGTTGCACCGGCATTCTTTAAACCAAATGGCATAACAGTATAGTAAAAATTGCCAAGAGGGGTTCGGAAGGCTGTCTTACTTGCATCGTGCTCATACATCCTTATCTGATTGTAGCCGCTATAACCATCCATGAAGGAGAACATGCCGTGTCCGCTGGTGGCGTCTACTAACATGTCAATGTTAGGCATAGGAAAGTCGTGGGGCAGCACTTGTTCAAGTCTCTGAAATCCATGCAGCACCGAATCTGTCCGTTTTTCTTCTTTACTGGGACCACATTAGCTAACCAGGTCGGATGATGAATAGGTCTGATGAACCCAGCAGCTAGCAACTTCTGAATTTCGTTTTTGACTTGTTCTTCCACTTCGTGTCTGAATTGCCTCGGAGATTGCTTGATCGTCTTGGATCCAGGTATGACATGTAGGTGATAGGTGACCAATTTTTCGTCTAGACCAGGCATTTCCTCGTATGTCCAGACAAACAAATCTTGGTACTCCTTGAGTAGTTGGACAAGACTCGCACGTTCGTCCACGGACATAGTCGAACTGATAGAGACAGGTCTGGGAGATTCTTCATTCCCGATGTCAACAGTCTCGAGCTCGTCAGTTGTGGAGTTGGTGCCATCTTGTAGCTATTGCGGAGCGTCCAATACCTCCTCTCGTGTTTCGTCATTCTTGCAGCATTCAACTGGGCGGAGAGACTGGGTGCCAGTCTCTCCTGCTAATTGCTAACAGCGGCGCCGGTATATTGTCTTCCCCTTGTGATCACGGTTTTCCTCGAAAGTGCGTTCTCTCTTGGTGTGAGCATGGGTTGAAGCTTCACCGGGTGAAGATGGACGCCTCGTCAGAAAAGGTGTGTCGTGGTGCTTAGCCCCCAGGGATGCAAGTCGGTCTTCTTCCTGAATTAAAGCCCGCGTGGGTAGAGAGGTGCACAGGACTTTGTCTGACCTTCCCTGCGGAGTTTCTTTTGGCTCGAACAGTTCCACTCCGCATATTGGTGCGTACGGAGATAATGATGCAGGAATACGGATGACTTCCTCATTTAGCATGGTCTTCAGGCACTGGTGATACGTTGAAGGGATGACCTTATTGTCATGAAGCCACGGTCTCCCTAGTATCATATGGTAGTCCGGCTCCTTTTCTATGACTTCAAATTTCACTTTTGACTGAACGGGTCCTACCGATAAATTCAGATTGACATACCCGTATGTGCTAGTTTTGTTTCCTTCGAAGTCCGTCATTGTGGTGGGATGCCGTACAATCTTGCATGGGCTAACCTTGGCTGTCCTAAGAGTCTTGAGAGTAATCACATTCGAAGATGCTCCGTGTCGATGAGGGCCCTCCCCGAACTCGAACCCTTGATGCGTGCGGTAACATGTAGGGCCCGGTTGTGACCTTCCTCTCGCCATCATGTCGTCTTCTCGTAAATTTAACATTATTTACGAGATGTTTCCGATGCAGCTTAAGATTTACGGACGTGAAGGAGTCGGGTGTACGTCCCGTAGCTATTTTATTAATTGCAAAGCAAACTTCTCTCGCCCGTTGATTCTTCGAGAGGTGCAAGAGTTCACACAAGCTTTCCACTAGAGATGTCGCTTCCTGATCCACTGGTCTCTGGTTCGTAGTAAAGCTGTTGATCTGAGGGGAACTAGTCCCCGGTGTAGAGGTATCCGGAACGCTCATCTCTAATGTCATCTTGATGAGGAGATCAAGTATGCCGTTTAACGCTTCTTTGATTAGATCCATGTTCTTCGTGTGAATCTCCTGTACCCGTGCTAGTTCACTTAATATTGGAAATCTCCTGATCATGCCGTCAGATACGCCGTTAGGAGGAGGGGTATCTCCGTTGGAGGAACCATTAGGATTTGAGACTGTCGAGGCGGTCCTAAGACCAACCATCTTGAAATTGATTGAATGGTATTGAAGAAATTGACTTTACAACCGAGAGATTAACCTCCCGTGTGGTCGCCAATTGTTTATGGGTGAAAACTATTTCTGCTGGTTTTGGTAATTTGGGGTGAGTGGATGAGAAATGAGTCTAAACCTTAAACAAATGCACAACACGGGAGTGCTTGTAGATTCGAGAAATCAATCTGTGCAAATCCGGCCTAAACCAAGAAATGGCCGTTTCAGACTTGTTTCGGTCACAAAGTGAAGGAGATGGGGTTGATCTTAGGGAGGGAAGCGAAGAAGGTGTTGAGATTGTGAAGGTGTTGGCTATGTATGACTTGTATCAGAAAGCTGAACTGGCTTGCAGGATGTAAGCTATCAGTTCCGGTGTTTGAATACGATGGTATCAACACTTGCCTCTGTTATCTTGACTTGTTCTGTTTGAAAAATAGGGAGGAGAACCTATTTATTCAAGTCTTTAAGACTAACCCTCGTATCTCGTGGGAAGTGGAGAAAGTGGAGTGATGGAGTAGTGGAGTTGTGTGTTGGTGTCACACGACCAGTCTTGTTCACTTCTCCCATCATCACTAACCGTCCATGACTTCCTGACACGTTCTTGTGATGGCGTGTTGTGCGCTGCACGCTGTAAACCGCCAGACAAATACCCCATTATGTATCCCCCAGTTTGTGACATGATTGATGTCTCGAGTGTGTGGATCGTGGGACCCACATAAAGTAGCATGTAATGCTAGATTAAATAACTAAGCTATTTAGGAAGTCGATACTTGTGAAGTATCGTGTGTATTCTATGCAGTGCGCATCGAGTATATTCAATATATATGAAGCATCGTTTTTGAGCGTCTCAAAACAAACCTCATGTCCAGCCTACTTCATGTGATGGTTTAGAGGTTGCGCAAGCAAGTCCTCCCTTGGCCGATCACATGGTGTGGTAGAGTGACGGGTGGTGATCACCATGACGCCTCACTGACCAATTAACTCCTGACCAGGGTTGTATAACCAAGCCGGTGAAGTTGTACGGACGGGATGATCTTTGATACACTCATCTGCGACCGTTAGTGGAATTAGGGTTTTTGAAGAGGTGCGCAAGCATCACTCTTCAGCTTGGTCGAATCCAAGCTTGGGATACAATTTTGGCAGGGCCGATCGTGCATGCGTGTAGACGACATGACGGTGTAGGCGCCCGGCGACCAAGCTTGGTCGGTCTTGGCCGATTTGTCTGGTATACAGACGGCGAGCTGGTGTACACGTCCATACCTTAATATCCCATAGAAACGTGATCTAAGCCACTCAATTTGTTTGGCAAAGTTGAGTGGTCGAGATTAGTTTGCAATCGGGAGGTGTGACCATGCCTAGTTCGGGCATGCGAATCAAGGAAACCAGGCATGATATGCCTTGACCGATCGGTGTGGAGATAGATGGGCCCACGGTGGTCATGTTGATACGCACCGGACCTGCTTATTCTAATCCTGGACCCTTCATTCGTGCAGGAGAAAATGGACGCTCGTGATGTTCAAACCCTAATTAGGGTTTCACCGGCCGTGCGTCATGCCTTGTTTGAGCGCACAAACTGGAACGACCAACTATAGTTGGTCCCGACCGATCGGTCATGTATGTAGGCGGGCCCACGGTGTTTGTGTTGACATGCTCTGGGCCCTTTGAATCTACATCTACACCCTCCATCTATGCCTGCAAAGATGGATGGTTGAGACTGTTTTGCGGCACATTACATGTGCCGCAAACCCTAATTTAGGGTTTTTCGTCCATACTGCTTTGGCTTGGACGGTTTGGCAAGCTATGCCACCCTTTTGGGGAGGACGACCATGCGGGGCCCGTGTTGGGTCGGTAGTGAATATTCCAATACCTGCTTGGGGTCATGGATTCAATCTAACCTATCCAATCATGCTGGTGAAGTTGGATGGTCGTGATCGTTTCTGAGACTGATATGGACAGTCCAGGTTCAAACATGCTCAATCGGGCTAGTATAACACACCGAGAGATGTATGCTCAATCGGGCTAGTATAACACACCGAGAGTTGTATGATCAATTGGGCTAGTATAACACACCGAGAGTTGTAGCCTGTACGAGTATTTCGTACATGCTTCATTATTAACGCTTGGAGGTTCGTGTTGCTCCGCTGAGAACAACACTCAGTCGTCATGCCGCACCGGTAATGAGTATAGGAAATACAAGGCTGGTTATGTATTAATTAATAATATTTAAATTCGCAGGGTATATGGGATTGTTGCCACATGCTCCAACCTGGATGAATTTCGTGTATTTAATTCACAGAATACTGGGATTGTTGCCACATGCTCCATTCTAGGTGAATTAGTAAAGTGAAGAAGTATTCATCACTTATCAGCGGCTTTATCCTTTGCAGGATGTCAGCGCATAAATTTGGTTTTACAGTTTTAGCCCTAAACTAAAATCCACCATCAACAATCTTATTTTATTATTTTCCTTGATCTCATGAAAATCCTTTCATTTGAACAAATATCCTTCGTTTTGAGGAAACTCCTCGGCCATGGTGTTTCCTTCACACTTTGAGGAAATAATATAAAATTAGGGAAAATATTGTGGGGCCGTGATTATTGGCCAACCTACCATGCCTTGATCCCGGCCGGCCCCACACCTCATGGTTCCTCATTATTTTATTATTATTTCCCTAATCTCATGAAAACTCCTTAATCTCATGATATTTCCTTGATCCCATGAAAAATAATATAAAATTAAGGAAACCCGTGGGACCGAGCCATAGCTGGCCGGTCATGTCCTAGCTGGCCCCACATATTTTATTTTATTATTATTATATTTTTCATGTTTCCTTAATCCCATGAAATTCCTTGAATTCATGATGTTTCCTTCAAATCATGAAATAATACATAAAATTAGGGAAAACTCACGGGACCGGGCCCAAGTCGGCCAACCATGCCCAAGCCGGTCCCACACATCCCTTATTTTATTATTATTATTTTTTATGTTTTCCTCATCTCATGGAAACTCCTTGATTTCAACAAAACTCCTTGGTTTTAACAAACTCCTTGGTTTTATGATATTTCCTAAAATCATGAAAACGAGAATAAAATTAGGAAAAATACCATGGGACCGACCCCTTGGCCATAGCCGATCCCACACTTTATGATTCCTTCATTATTTTATTATTTTTCCTTCATCTCATGAAGTTTTCACGGTCTCAGCAAAAATCCCTGATTTCTCCATATTTTCTCAAAATGTTGCTCAAACGCACACCAGAAAATATCAAAATTCTCATAACTGAGATACGAGCACTTTGGTGACGTGAGCATGTTACCTTGACCGACCAGGGTTGGCTCTTTGGCTTGCAAGAGGCCGGTCCCATGTATTTTGACAATTTTGACCTAATTTGCGCAATTGCACGTATTAGGTCCAAAACTCTTCCAAACAACTTGGAACTTCATAAGACGATCAATATTCGATCCCGTGACTACCCAGGGACGGTTTCATGACTCCTTGGTTGGTCCCTCACATCTTCATAATTAATTAGGTTTTATTACCTAAGATTCAGACAAGCATTATTTTAATAAATGATTAAACCAACATTTAATCATCCTTTCATCAAATCAACTGGTCTTCAGGAGACCTTGATATTTGCTCACGTGAGCATCTGGGCGCTACATGGTTGATCCATAATCCCATGTATCCGGTCCCTCCTTCGCTCCGTGGTTAATTTTCAATAAACCATAAGTTAATCATCAATTGATCAAATTAGGGTTTTGAGTCTAAGGTTCACAATTCCAGATTCAAATGCTAATAATTTTATGTTGATCCCGTGATCAACATTTTATTTATCATACTCGGTTCAATTGCCAGTATCTTATTTGGTCATGCTACCAATAATTCGTCGAATGAGCAACATTTGCTCAAACCAAGGAATACTGGTTCAACTATCAATATTCAACAATTCATCGAATGAGCAATATTTGATCATGTTAGCTTATTCACGCATTATACCTCTGTCTCAGCATACGCGTTCATTTCATGAACCTCAGAACATTTTCAAATCACGTTTGACTCAAAAAAAACAAGGACTCATCGTCCCATGAAGTCAGCAACTGACTAACTAAATACATGTCTGCCTTGCAGACTCCACAATCACACGAGACATCAATCGTGTTACATGGGGGATATTAACTAGGGTTTTGGTCTGGCGGTCTACGACACGTGTGCTCATACACATGATGAAAATGTGAGCAAGTCGTGCAATCAGTTGAAGGAGTTAACAAATTAGTGGATGGAAAATCAACCAAGTCTCCGCACGTTGAGTAACTGGTTTTAACACGATTTCCACTTCCACATTCTTTGATTCCATCAACTGTCACACTTCATGAGATCATGGTGTTTTCAATTCCAAGAATATAAATAAATCTCTAATCATGATCGAAACAAGGATAATCTCACGTCAAACAAACAACACGAGATTAACAATCCAACTCTGAACAGAGCAAATTCAATCATTCAGAACTTATCTTATTTTCAGAATACACAAAACACCTACAATCTTCGATCACCATTGATCTCACACATTTCTTAGCTTCCCTCCTACAGACCGACCCATCCTCTCTTGTGGCCGAATTTTCTCTGAACGGCCATTGTCTTGGTTTAGGCCAAAGTACTATAGATTGATCTCTCGAATTCAAAGCACTCCCTTCTTGCATTGCATCTGTGTGAGGTTAAGCATTTCGCTCGGTTCAAGGAGTCTCCTCCGCGCGATCATCTCCTCAATTCCGTAAAAACCAGCGAATCGTTTTTCCCCATCTACACTTTCACATCCAAGTCCATCTTTCCAAAGAACTTGTTAAGTTCCAACATCATGGATACTGCCTTCTCCATAGTCATGGAATTTTCTCGGAAGATCATTCTTTATCACACTCAAATCATCATTGACTTTCTTTGGTATCCACTTCCGAGTGCATTTAGGAACAACCGGAACCTTTTTCCTATTACTCTCTTCTAGAATTCTCGGAAGAGAATTGGATTGACTATTCTTTTGCATGTTAGTCTTTCTCCAATTGGGAGCATCGGATCTTGTCTTCGTCTTTACGAAGTTATACTTTTGATAACCATTACGATTGTGAAAAGGATTCGTATGATGTTTATAGGCAAATCTAGATTTATTACATCACTGATTCCTTTGCCTAAAGGTTGGACAGTTACAACTTGTAACATTAAGGGGATTAGTCTTAACATATGATCTTGGTTTCACAACTTCTTGTGATGCCCAAACAACAACATCATGAAGTTTCTCATTCCTTATACGGAAACAACATCTCCTTTCCAGGTGACCTTTATTTTCGCAATAGTGGCAAACATAAGGAATGTTCTTACCTCGATCCATGTGTGCTGACTTTGGAGGTTGATATACTTTGCTCTTTTGAACCTTAACTGTCGGTGAAGGTATTTCACTTTTGCCATCAGTGGAAACCTTTTGTTGAGAAGAATCACTAGCCTTGACAAATTTTAACTCTTTGCTAATACTTGGAGCATCTATTCCCTTATAGCCCAATCCTCGTGTATCACGATGATTTTTACTTGCTCTTAGCATAGTGGTTAATTTGCTTGAACTAGTATTGAATTTTTTCAAGTCATTTTCCAACATCTTGATTTCATCAAGAGCAGCAGCTAAATCAGCCTCAAGACGTTTTTCTCGAGCGAGAAAAGCGTTTTTTCTGTCATCAAAACTAATTTGTTGAGAGTTAAACCTTGCTTCAGATTCTACAAGTTTCTCTTCCAACAAAAGGTACTTTTGATAAAGATTATCAACTTCATACGTAGGTTTTTCTCAGAATCCTTGAGGATTGATTCGTTAGAAAGATTCGAAACACAAACACCTGCGTAACATCTTCTCAATTGCTTGTTTTTTCGACATAGAGGAGTCAGAAGAGGTGTGACATGAGAAGTTGTCATCTTCTTCTTTTCCAACGAATTCAAAACCTTAACATACTCTGAGACTTCCTCATCAACCTCTCTATCAATATCTGAATCACCTACATCAGAAAGTTCGTCCAACTATTCTTCTAGGCGTGTTTCCCAGACTTTAACAGGTTTTACATTAAGAGAATATTTAGATACTGACCTAGATGTGACAGTCCTCTCCGGTGAATCCAAGCTTTGAATCATCTGGTAATTTATGAACTGGTACGTTATTAGAGATAGACTCGTCCATAATCAAATCGCTACAAACACAGACTTATAAGGTCTTTAATGTGTTTGCCTGCTCTGATACCAATTGAAAAAGCGGGGGGTACAACAACCACACCCAATATTTCGCTTAGCAATCTGTATGGACAAACTCCAACATACTTTCTAGAGAATCAATTACATAGTCAGAATCAATCTAGAGAAAAGTATATCAAAGAGTTTATATCTCAATCTCTCGATTTGATCTTTACTCAAGCAAATAGAAATCTTGAGTCTTTATCAAAGAGAGATAACTTGGATGGTACCAAAGACCAATATCCAAGTGTCAATCAATTTAAATCAACAACCAAAAGGTCAGATATTCTAATTGATTGAAAAACACACAACCTGTGATATTTCAATTATATAAATAAATATAATGCGGAATAGAAATAACACAGACACCAGAATTTTGTTAACGAGGAAACCGCAAATGCAGAAAAACCCCGGGACCTAGTCCAGATTGAACACACACTGTATTAAGCCGCTACACAAACTAGCCTACTCCAAATTAACTTCGGTCTAGACTGTAGTTGAACACCAACCAGTCTCACACTGATCCAAGGTACAGTTATGCTCCTACGTCTTTGATCCCAGCAGGATGCTACGTACTTGATTCCCTTAGCTGATCTCACCCCACAACTAAGAGTTGCTACGACCTAAAGTCGAAGACTTTAACAAACAAATCTGTATCACACAGAAAAGTCTATGGTAATAGATAAATACGTCTCCCAAGAATATACCTACGAGTTTTTGTTCTGTCTTTTGATAAATCAAGGTGAACATGAACCAATTGATAATCCAGACTTATATTCCCGAAGAACAGCCTAGTATTATCAATCACCTCACAATAATCTTAATCAACACAGCGAAAAAAGATATTGTGGAATCACAAACGATGAGACGAAGTGTTTGTGATTTCTTTTTATCTTGCCTATCGGAGATATAAATCTCAAGCCAATTACTCCAATTGAACTCGTACGATAGAAACAACAAGATCAGATCACACAACTACAAGAAAGTAGTATCGATCTGGCTTCACAATCCCAATGAAGTCTTTAAGTCGTTAACCTGGTTTAGAAGAAGAAACCAAAGGTTAAAGGAGAATCGACTCTAGCTTAGCACAACTAGTATCACACAGAATGTGTGGGGATTAGGTTTCCCAGTTGCTAGAGTTCTCCCTTATATAGTATTTCAAATCAGGGTTTGCAATCAATACTAGCTTAGTAACAAAGCATTCAATATTCACCGTTAGATGAAAACCTAATTAGATTCAAGCTAATATGTCTCAACCGTTGGATCGAAACCTTAGCTTGTTACACACAAATGAAATATCCAATTTTGGGTTTATGTAACCGCTCCCAAACATTAACATTTTTTGGTTCAATAATAGTTAACCAAATGGTTAGCCATATGAGCAATTTCATATCAACCATATTCTTCTTCACCATAACTAGTTCAAATGACTTAAATGTACTAGTTAGAGATTTGTTCAATTGCTTAGATCTTATGTAACTACACGAGACACAATCAAAGCAAAAACGGTTTGATTCACTCGAATCGGTTCATGAACTTTATGGCCACGGTTTGCAAAAGCATTCCTTAATTTATATAAACATGAGTTCAAGAACAACCGGTTTTAGATATAACCTACTCAAGTTCGCGGACTGGGTTCGAGGACTTAAGCTCACGGAAGGATTTCAAAAACTCCAGCAGAAATTCTCGGTTCGAGAACTTCCGCCAGTTCGCAAACTTTGGTTCAAGGAATAAGGACTTATACATATATGTGTTTCCACAACAATGCTTATATCCTACCAAAGGTTATGTAATCCAAACTCTCATTTCAATCATTGAAACATTCTCAGAGAACGTTAAATAGCCGTTATTCACAGATAATTTTTCGTCAGAGCAATTTTCAAAGTGATTGAAACATAACATGACATTCGTTACTAGGTAAAGATGAATTTGGCTAAAGCAAAAGCTTACCAACACATATTTCGAGAGATAGATAGGCGAGTTAAACTCGGCTCGAAATAGCAAATTTGTATAATGAAAGTCTATATATCAAAACGACTTTTGTCTCTAGAGTAGGAGATAGAGTAAATAGACTTTTGAGTGACAGATAAGTTCAAGTCTCCACATACCTTTTAGTCGATGAAGTTCCACCAGTTCCTTGAGTAGTCTTTCGTCTTGTATGATGATTGCCATGGAGTCTTGAGCTCAACTACACTTTCTATCCTAGTCCGAGACCTTTAGCTAAAATAGGCTAGAAATCAAAACTTATAGTTTTGATCACTAACATTGACAAACATGCTTGAGATAGCAACGCATGCGAGTTCGACCGAGCAATGCTCTAACACACTAGAACTGCTCACAAATATCAACCAGAAATGTTGCATGAGGATTCCTCTGGATATCATGCCTCTTGGTAACAAGCGTGGCATCACCCCATTTGTATATATCTTGAGATGGGGCAAGAAATGGTTTGATTTGTGTACAGTTGGGTTAAAATGTTGTTCTTGGAATTTCGAATAGAGCTTTCTGCTGCATTCATCTTCTCTCAGAAATTGTGTTGTCATGGGATGCACAACCTTGATGTACGAATATCAAAGAAAACCCCACATTCCTTTTGTGGGTCGCGGTTCATAAATGGGTCCAAGCCCATTAGTGGTGGATATATAGAAGAAGTACGCGCACCTTCTTCCTCATCCCATTAGTCCGCCTACGTGAACTTTCTAAGGTTCATAATTTTTCTCCATTAAATCTTCCTTGGAGGAAAATAAGACAAAAGGGTGGTCAAAGTTCATTCCAAGTAAGTAATTTCCTCTTGTTCCTCTCCAATTTCTAGATCTCATGATGAATTTCAAGGTTTCAAAAAGAACTTCAAAAATTTTGGGTTCCTCTAGCATGAATCTTCCTTTAGATCAAAATTCTATTAGAATTAGATTTGTCAATGATTCTTGTGCTAATATTTTTGAAAAGATTTCATCTCTGGGTTTTATTTTAGAAAAGAAATTGGATTCTTCTAGTGGACATAAAGAGGATGTAGTTGCAGGAAATCCTACACTACACCCCTCACTAGAATATACACAATTAAGACATTTTAAGATGAATGATTATGATTCCTATTGATTGAATACTTGAATCTTTACAATATGAAATGGAAATGAGTTATAGAATTACAATCACTCTAAAACTTTCTCTCTCCTAATGACTTGCTTAACAATTCAAAAAGAACTCCCCCTTCAGCAGACTTACTCAACCCTTTATATATGGTAGTACACGGTGGATGACAGCTAAGCTGTCCTTTATTTTCGGGAATGGCTTGCGAAATATCGCAAGCGTACAAGTATACAATCTCGCGACACTATTAAACCTCGCCATATTTTCATATCTTCCTCGTGTTCTGGCTGTCGTCATTCGTTGCGTCATTTATTTTACTTCCCTGCGACTCCCTCGCAATGTCGTTATTTATTAATCTCGCTAAGTATTGATGTCGCGATATTCTGATCCTACATCTTGCCTCTTCTCATGTCTTCTCTGCGAAGAAGATAATGTCATGAGAATCAATATTTTGAGATGCCGCAATCGTTGATTTTCCATCAATTTTCTGCCGACAAGATTCCGTGAATTCAGGAATGACTGTTTACACGTGTCTAAAATTTCCCTTTTACCTACATTTAGTGTTATCCGGTTACTCTTTTTCTCGTCTATTTAAAGGAGGATTCCTTGTGAAAGCATTTCTTTTCTTTTACTTCGTCTTCTTCATTGTCTCGCAACTATTTTTCTCGCTTTTCTTCATCATCTTCTTCATCGTTTTCCTGTTATTATTTTTCTCGCTCATCTTGTTTCTATGGCATCAAGGTTTGTTAATTTTGCTTAATTTGATCATTTTATGATTGATCTCTCTTATTGAAGTTGTTTTATCTTGATACTGTTCTTATTTTAACGACTCCTCTGCCATTTTTGTTTTAGCAAGAACAAACCTAGCACCAAGTTCACCATTGTGAATCCCAATATCTCCCTAGGCTCGCAATCGAAGCCCACTGCTTCTAAAAGAAAGCCTGCGAGTAACAAGGTATTTAAGAAACACTTATTTTTTAATAACAATATTGTTGCCTCTGTTTTTTATTTAGCTTGTAATTCGCAGGATGACAAAAATGCTGATAAGTCCCCCAAGAAGCCTCGCCATTCTAAACCCGTTGCGCCTTCTGTCACTTTTCCTACATTCAAACTTACAACTCCTACTGCGACATCTTCGCAAGAGATCCCTACTGTTTCTTCCAAAGATAACATTTCTATGCCTGAATTTCTCATAGATCAACTCCCTCATAACAGTCCCATTGCGAATGAGCCTATTTCTTCTTCCATTGTTAATGCCTCTATCATTCCTCCAGTCATTAATCTTCACGAGATTTCTTCTTCTCGTGATATTCCTTTAACAAAAGATGATTCATCTCTCCCTTCTTTTATCACTATTACTTCCTTTTCTGAGCAAATCCCACTTACTAAAGTAAATTTAGAAGGAATATATGTGGCCTTCAAAGTCCTATCATATATTGTGAACGATGCTAAGAAGACTTATCACGATCCTGTCAAATCTGATATTTGCGAGATTTTGAGCAAACACCTTGGACCTAATAGAGTTTCGCAAACATCCTTGGAGCAAGAAATTAACACTTTGAAGAATGATCTCCAAGCCATGACTGCAAAATGTAATATTCTCAATCTTGAGAATCAAAAACTTCAAAATATTTCACTGGATCGTGATAATCTTCGCAAGAAGAATGAAGAACTAAAAGGTAAACTCTTGCCTCTGTATTGTCCATTTTTTTTTTAAAAAAACTCAAGCCCTTGTTCGCCCTTCAAGCTTTAAACCAGAAACGAAAAATGGAGATATATCAGTTGGAATCTACTGTTGAAGAAGTTCGAGTTGATAGAGATGCTTGGATGGAGCAATATAATCAATTAGATAATCTTCATACATATTCTCGTTGATCAAATAGATAATCTTTCTAAAGAAAATGCCGATTTAGCTCGAAACAAGATTCATTAAGTAATGACTTATCTCGCCTCTCTTACTCTTTGACTAAAGCTAATTTGGAGTTGGAAACTTTATCGATGAGAATGGAACTCTATCTCAAGAGAAGCGAACTCTGTTAAACAAGGTGGCGATTTACTCGCAACAAAATGATATTTGTCAAAAATTATGTAAAAAGCAAGAACAATCTCTTTGTTCGCCGAGAAATTAATGGAAGAAGTTATCGCGAGAAGGATAAACCGATTCGGGGTAGAATAAACTTAAGTGTAAAAGTAAACCAATTCAAGGATCAATGTTCCGAACTAGAAAAGTCCAATTCTTCCCTTACAAAAGAGAATGCTTTACTTGTTTCCAACGAAAAAGTTGGCGATCACGCCCGAAAGTTTAATTGGAGATAATTTTGACAATGCCATGGATCATTTGGAGAATAGTTGTTCGGCTCTAATCCAACATCTTACCTCGCGAAGGAAGGTAGTCATAGAAGTTGATCTGCCTCATCTATTCTTTCTTTATCAAGCCTTCATATTTTTTGTTTGTATAATTCCTTTTACTTTTTGTTTTGCAGAGTCTGAGAAAAACTTCACTCCTCCATTACCGCTTTGAAATATGACTACTCAAAAATTCGCAAAGAGAATGGAATACTCGCTGCTTCTCTTGCACGTTCTCGCGATAGGGCGTAAAGAAAATTCGACTATATGCGTGATCAAAGATATAGAAAGTAAAAATCAGCGAAAGCACTCCTTCGTCAATTTCATCTTAGAGCCGAAGTTCTTGTGAATAATGTTTTACTATCTAAATCTCTTGATCCCGTGTCTCATTGAACCTCTGGAAGTAAGTGATGATGAAGTTCCTAATCCTCCCGATAGCGATTATGATTATAATACGGCGAAGAACTCGAAGATGAAGAAACTGTCTCTCCCAATAAAATCGTCAATGATGATGTCGCAAATGAAGAAGAAGGATCTGCTGGAAGTATATTAGTTAGCGAAAATATAGATAAAGTTTCCGAAGAAAACCCAGCATCTCCTTCTGGTGAAAAAGCTACTATTTGAGAGATGATTTTCTCTTGTAATCTTCCTTCTCGTGCTGTTGTTTCTTTATGTACTTCAATGATCTTTTTTGATGTATGTACTCGTCTGCGTTACTCTTCTTTCTTTCAACAAGTATAATTTTTGGTATTTAATGCTTGCTATTCTATTATCTTCATTTATGATGAAATTCACTGTTGCGACAAGATCGCAAGGTGTCTTTACATTTTCATGTATTGACCCATTGATCTTGCCTTATCATTGTTTTTGTGTGGTCTTATTTTGCCTTCCTAGTTAAATGTCTTATTTTGCCACCCCTCATTTTGCATCAATATGACAGGTCTAAATATTCTTGCGAACATAAAATCCCATGACATTGACGTCTTGCGACAAGATCGCAGACGTCCTTACACTTTCATGTAATGACCCATTGATCTTGTCTTATCATTTCTTTAGTATTTTTGCCTCTGCAGGATATTTCATTTGCGACAATATGACATGCCTAAATGTTCTTGCGAATATAAAGCCCCATGACATTGCCGTCTTGTGACACTTATCAGCTCCCTAATGGAGGGTGCCGCCTTATCATCTCCCTGGTTGGCCCTTCAAGGAGGCGTACATCGGCCATACAAGACTAGCTCCTCCCATCCGGTCTTAACAACAACCAGTTGTTTTTGCAGCCTCTTATCCCTTATACCTATAGGGTTTATGGTTACGAGACTTCACCCTAAGTGGAGTTTTCTTCGGGCCGAGTGCAGCATGTGCCAAGACTTGCCAAGAATGACCGAGACACTTCAAATGTCCCAGGCACTCTTGGCTCAACCGTGTACCTCGGCACCTTGAGCATACACTGACTCCTTGGAAGAGACCCTCGGGCGTCCAACCAGGGTATAACATTATATATATAGTTGGAAATCCAAGGTATCTCTCCCGGATAGGCTTTCATGGGCCCCAAATCTCCATGACTCAGGTTCCAGGAGCGGTGTAACCTTTTCCCTGAGCCATGTCAAGAGATACCCCCATTGCCTCTTACGAAATATCATTCGCGAACTAGGGTGTACGCCATAAAGGTTCGTCCCATTCACTTACTCATTCATTTCTGTCAATTCGTTCAATTATTCATTTTTGGTTAACATTTGTCAATTCATTTGCGAGATATTCGCACATTCTTTCTTAATTTCGCAATATCTCTGTCGCAGGAATATTTCATATCATTTCATTCATTTAACATTTCAGAATTTATTCTTTCCTTTCCATCTTCTATGGGTAATATTTCTTGAGATATAATCTATTCCATGGTCTACCCAATCTCTGGCCCACATCGTTGCCTTCTGGATCCATTAATCTATATGCCCCTGTTCCAACTATCTCCTTGATGATATAAGGTCCATCCCATTTTTTCGCTAACTTGCCACCACTTTCTCGCTGATATATTGGTGTTTCTCGCAACACCATATCACCTGGTTGAAACTCGCGTGTTTTGACACGTTTGTTATATTCTCTGGCCAATCTTCGCTGATAATTCTCCATATGCTATAGTGCTCTTTCTCTATTTTCTTCTAACTCATCTAATTTAACTAAAATGTTACCCGCACTAAGATTTTTCTCCCAAGCTTCTCTCTTTGTTGTTGGAATAATAACTTCTGTCGGAAGTACAACTTCAACACCATAGGTTAGACAAAACGGTGACATCCCCGTAGCTTCGCCTTGTTGTATTATAAGCCCATACCGCATTATGCACTTGCTCACACCATGCCTTATTATGCCCTTCTAGTTTTTCTTCAATATATCGATTGTTTTATTTGTTGCTTCACTTGTCCATTAGCTCGCGGGTATAAAGAGTTGATTTCCCATATTTTATTTGAAATGCATTAAGTAATAATTCTATATTTTGTCCTCAAATCAAGTTTCCCATTGTCGATACCAACTGTGGCTGGAATTCCAAATCTGCATATTATGTTTTCGAATATGAAAGTAAAAATATCTTTATCGCGAATGTGTTGTACCGCTTTTACTTCTGCCCACTTTGTGAAATAATATGTTGCGACAATCAAATATCTCCTTTGCCCTGTACCTAGTAAAAATGTCCTACAATGTCTAATCCCCACTTTCCAAAAGGCCATACACTTGTTGAAGAGGTTAACGGTGCACCTGGTGTATGTATTTTCTTTCCGTGTCTTTGACAATCTTCGCAACGTCTTGATATTTGTTTCGCATCTTCATGCATATATGGCCAATAATAGCCTTGCATTTTCGCCTTATGTGCTAAAGATCTTCCGCCACTATGATTGCCAAACATCCCCACTGTGTAGCATTTTTAACACTGCTTCTCCTTCCTTTCGTGTTAAACATCTGAGCGAGGGTCCATTAAAGGATCTTCGGTACAATACTCCGTCTCTTAATTCATAATTTGTTGCACGTCTTTTTAATTTATGCATTTCTAATCTATTTCTTGGTGTTTCTCCTTTCATTAAATAAGCATGAAGTTCTGTCCTCCAATCCTCGCAATGGGATCTTTGTGCTTCATCTTCTATGAGCATTACTTCTGCTTCTTCCTCTTCCTCTTTGTTGATTGATGGTGATTGAAGTGTCTGTATTTTTATGCATCTCGCAGATGGATCTGTCATCATACTTGATATAAAAGCAAAAGCATCCGCGAGTCTATTGTCTTTTCTTGATATGTGTCTCCACTTTATTTTTGGTATCTTCGTTGACAATTCGTCAACAAGCTTTTTGTACTTTTTCAAGGATGCTTCATTTGTAGTATACTCTTCTTTTATCTGGCGAATAGATAATTGAGAATCACTGGTAATTCTTACATTCTCCAACTTCATTTCTATTGCAAATCGCAAAGCATGTATTATAGCTTCATACTCTGTTTCATTGTTAGTAGATGCAAACTCCAATCTGAAAGAGAAAGCCATTTTATTGCCTTCTGGCGAAATTATAATGATCCCAATTCTGTTACCTTCTCCATTTTACGATCAATCTACCAATATTTCCCATCTACTTGGCTCTGTTAATAAATCCCTTGGATTTCCATGTTCTTCTTCTATATCCATCATTTCTTCCACTGCCTCATCTTCTTCCAATGGAAATTCTGCTAAAAAGTCTGCTACAACCTGCGATTTTGGTGAGGATAACACTTCATACTTGAGTTTGCAATGACTTACTTGAGCATTCCACCTTTCAACCCTTCCCCGATCTTTTTGAATTTTTCATTACTGACTCAATTGGTACTTTTGTCATTACCTTTACCGTGTGTGCTTCAAAATAGATGCGAAGTTTAAACGTCACGTAAACTAACGCCAAAATTAATTTTTCAATTTTTGAATAGTTTTTCTCTGCAGCATTGAATGTTTTGCTGATGTAATAGATTGGTTTTTCCACCGCTGCGTCCATTCGCAATAATACCGCGCTTAGTGCATGCGAGGTTGTCGCGAGGTAAATTAGTAATTCCTCCCCGTCTTCTGCTTTTTGTAATATTGATATATCCATTAGATGTTCTTTTATTCCTTGCAATGCCTTTTCACACTCATCCGTCCACCTAAATTTCGTTCCCTTTTTAAGTATGTTGAAAAAATATTTGCACTTATCAGATGATCTCGAGATAAATCTTCCTAGCGAAGCTAATAATCCATTTAACTTTTGCACATCTTTCACTGTTGCTGGCGTTGGCATGTCTCGAATTGCTTGTACCTTCTCCGGATCAACTTGTATTCCTTCTTTTGATACAATGTATCCTAAAATTTTTCCAGATGCCACTCCAAAGGTACATTTTTCTGGATTTACTTTGATGTTGAAATGTCTCATTTGTTCGAAAATTTCCTTCAAATCTCGCACATGATCTTTTGCTTCTTTGCTTTTTATTAACATGTCATCCACATATACCTCTAATGTTTTATGTATCCATTGTTCGAACACTTTCTCCACCATCCTTTGATACGTTGCACCGGCATTTCGCAGATCCGAATGGCATTTTTGTGTAAAAGATAATCCTCTTGGGGAGAAAAAGGCAGATGTTCTTGGTCTTCTTCGGCGAGAGGGATTTGATTGTATCCCTTATATCCATCCAGGGAAGATATCCTTTCATTTCCTGCCGATTCGACCATCTCGCGGAATATCCGCAAGGGAAAACTATCTTTTGGACAAGCTTTGTTTAAATCGGTGAAATCTATGCAAATTCTTATTCCTTTTTTCTTCTTCGGAACTACGACCATATTCGCTATCCATTCGGGGTATTTTGCTTGCCTAATAATGCCAAAGATCAAGCATCTTCTGCAACTCTTCTTCTATTTGAGGATGATATGGTGTTGCGATTTTTCTAATTCTTTGTTTGAATGGTTTGGCATTTTTATCAATCTCTAATTTATGACACGCTACAGATGGATCTATTCCAGGCATCTCATCCATATCCCATGCGAATATATCTTTATAATCTTTCAACAAATCAACGGTCTTTCTTTCTTCATCTGCCTCCATTTTAGTTCCTTTTCCTTCGCGAGGTCATGGTCTTCACCACATATTCCTTTTCCTTCTTCCGCTCTTATCATGTAAGTTCTAAATTCTTCTTCCTTTTTTGCTGCTTTTGCCATCTTCTTGCGATCTTTTCGCCTCTTCACCCGTTCTTCATAATGTTTTACTTCGATTTGGTGATACTTCCTTTATCGGTATCTCCTCTTATTTCGCCAATTCCACTCGGCATAGGAAATCTGACACATTGATGAAATGTTGATGCTACAGCTTTTATTGCGTGTATCCATGGCCTTCCCAACAGCATGTTGTATGGTGATTCCATATCTACTACGCATAACGTCACATTTGTTTCAATTTCTCCCAACAAAATTCGTATTTTTATTTCCCCTTTAGGTTTTGTTATTGATTTGCCGAAACCATAGATATGACATGTTGCGGAGGTCATTTCTTCATCTTTGTACCCCAATTTTTTATATGCATGATAAAACATTATATTCACTGAACTTCCTGTATCCACTAAAGTTATACTTATTGCCCATTCTTCCATTGTTTTTGTTATTTTTCCTTCTTCTTTGCTGGCACTTATCGTAATTACTAGTGGAGATGTGTGATTTAAGTTCTCTCCTGACATCTCTGTTGCCGTGAATATAATTCTCTGTTTTTCCCATTCTTTCAAGGGTAACACCTCCTTTGCTGCTATAATTTTATTTCCTTCAAAATCTCTTTTATGTATTCTCCCTTTAATACTTTCATGAAATTCATTAACCATTGATTTTGAAATCATATTCAATTCCAATTCTTCATTACCCTCTCTGATTCTAATTTTCTTCAATTTATCCATCATACTTTTGATTTTTACCGTTTTAGTGACAATATCCAATCTCTTATCTTCAATCAGTCCCTGTTTCTAGCGCCAATATGTAGTTGCAGGAAATCCTACACTACACCCCTCACTAGAATATACACAATTAAGACATTTTAAGATGAATGATTATGATTCCTATTGATTGAATACTTGAATCTTTACAATATGAAATGGAAATGAGTTATAGAATTACAATCACTCTAAAACTTTCTCTCTCTAATGACTTGCTTAACAATTCAAAAAGAACTCCCCTTCAGCAGACTTACTCAACCCTTTATATAGGGTAGTACACGGTGGATGACAGCTAATCTGTCCTTTATTTTCGGGAATGGCTTGTGAAATATCGCAAGCGTACAAGTATACAATCTCGCGACACTATTAAACCTCGCCATATTTTCATATCTTCCTCGTGTTCTGGCTGTCGTCATTCATTGCGTCATTTATTTTACTTCCCTGCGACTCCCTCGCAATGTCGTCATTTATTAATCTCGCTAAGTATTGATGTCGCGATATTCTGATCCTACAGAGGATTTAGTTTGCTTTAAAAAATTCAATCTTGGAAACATCTTTGATGGTCTTGGTCAAGGATTTGATACTCTCACAAGAATTTTCTATGCCAACATTCATGATGTTGATCTTGGTAAAATGGAATTCAAAACCATGATAAATAGAGAAAGATTTCTTGTTAATAGAGAGTTGATTTCGAAGATTACCAAAATTCCATTGGGTAATATTCGTCTACCTAGACCAAGTGATGAACGACCATCACGTGAAGACATCTCTCTCGTCCTTTGCGGTAAGAATGTTGCTTGGAATCAAGGAAAGTTTCCTACTAATGTTCCTAGTGTTGAGTTGATGGCTTTTGGAAAACTTGGTATCGTTAATCTTTGTCCTTCCACAAGTGAGAATTCTCGGTGGAGTCATGAGTTTGCGGATTGGTCTATTTCCTTGAATTGGGTGTTCCGAGTCTCGATATTTGTGGTTTCAATATTTCTCAAATGATCTCGATGACTTCACCCAACAAGAAGTTAGGTTACCCTTGCTTGATTAGTAAAATTTGCCGAGAACATAGTTTTGACTCAATTGGCAATTCTCTTGGGGATCCCAAATCGGCTCGTCAATGTACTTTCAAACGTATAAGGGAGAATGTGTGCAAAAGACAAAGAGATGATTCCCTTGATAATTGTGACCCTACCTACATGAGTCTTCTTCAGAAAAATTCACAAGGGTGTGTGTAAGGTAAATTCAAGGTTGAAGTGCATGCAAGAACAATTGTCATTGGTTGTAACTAAGTTTCCCGAGCTCAAGGAAGAATTGAACATCATTCAAGCATCTTGGAGTGTTTCCGATGATGAAGATAATGAGTAAATGTTGATTATACATGCCTAGTAAATCTTCGGATGAGAATTTAATTCTCTTGTTTTGGTTTAGAAGAATAACTAGAGTTTGGAATAGCCATCATTGTGATTACACATAGCTATGTCCAACGTTTTCATCTTCATATTTTTAGGTTTATTTGTTTAAATTCTAAAAAATTGTTTGGAAGATGATTTTTGCAGTATTAATCTTTATGGTTTTATATATTGCAATTTGTTATGAGATATGTGTGTTTACGTCCGTTGACTATGATTGTCCCATATCTTGTCAAAAGTTAAGTCTTTTGTATGTCGATATGCATGTATTGATAAAAGAATGAATGAACTTTTGACATCACAAAAGTTTGAAACCTATTATGTCATTATGCAAATATTGATGGAAGATAGGGTGAACTTTTGTTTACACGGATTATGTCTATTGTATGTCATTGTGCAAATAATGATGGAAAATAGAATGAATCCTTGTTTATTCCGCAGTATTGATCTTCCCTGATCCATAATTTATGTATATACTGTGAGGCTCCGTAAGTTCTCTTATGTTGAGAATTTCCGATTAGATTAATCATGGGTTTTCTTGTGGTTAATTTGATTGAGTATTTTTGGATTCAAATTCATATTCGTATGTGATTAGTTATGTCCAAAGAAATCCTTATTTTCTCTTAAAATTAAGGTCGCTCTTGTTGTTCTTTCGAAAATGACATATTATTGGGGGGGGGAGTGTTCTTAATTGAACTTGTGCTTAATTGGAAAATCTTTGTGGGGAGTGCGGCTGTGGAATATTATATGGGTTATATTGAAAGCATTCAGCTTCGGCTATATGATTACATCTAAACAAGTTGATATGTGCTTACTTTTGGTCATGAAATGTCTCTTTGGAAATTTCATTAGGATCCCGTTTTCGTACCTTTGCCAATTTTATTGACAAAAAGGGGGAGAATTAATGTGTAGTTCACTACAAATACATATGGTTTTCGGATCATTATGTAAGGGGGAGTGGTTTCCATATGAGATGAAGTATTGACTAAGGGGGAGTGATACATATCACCATAGTATTGTTGTCGAAGTTGTAATACAATTGAACTTTGATGTTGTATGATAATACTATAACACTGTATAACAATGATTGAGAATTATTGTTTTCTCATTGTTATAGCTACGGATTTTCAACAACGATGATGCTAAACTTACAACCTTTGGGATCATTGGAGTACTTGGAAGTGACGAAGATTTCGAGAATGAAGATTTGAAGTAATGTTGAAGATTAGGCATGTGGAAGAAGAGCTACAAAAGTTTATTTATCTATTTTTGTATTCCATATGTATTGATAGTTTTGTCACTAAAATTGACAAAAGGGGAGATTGTTAGAGCACTCATTTTGCGAAACTCGCATGCATTGCTATCTCAAGCATGTTTGTCAATGTTAGTGATCAAAACTCTAAGTCTTGATTTCTAGTCTACTATAGCTAAGTCTCGGACTAGGATAGAAAGTGTAGTCGAGATTAAGAACTCCATGGCGATCATCATACAAGATGAAGAACTACTCAAGGAACTAGTGGAACTTCATCGACTAAAACATATGTGGAGACTTGAACTCATGTATCACTCAAAAGTCTATCTACTCTATCTCCTATCTTGAGAGAAAAGTCGTTTTGATATATAGACTTTGATTATACACATTTGGTATTTCGAGCCGAGTTTATCTCGCTTATCTATTTCTCGAAATATGTGTTGGTAAGATTTCGCTTTGACCAAGTTCATCTTTACCTAGTGACGAAAGTCATGTTATGTTTCAATTACTTGAAAATGGCTTTGACGAAAAATAGTTTGTGAATAACAACTATATAACGTCCTCTAAGAATGTTTCAATGATTGAAATGAGAGTTTAGATTATATAACCATTGTTGGATATAAGCATTGTGTGGAAACGCATACATGTATAAGTCCTTATTCCTTGAACCGAAGTCTGTGTACTTTGCTTCTCAGGAAACAAGAACAAGAGTCCGCGAACCCAGTCTGCGTACTTTCAGAGGTTCTCTTCCCGAGAAAATCTGATGGAGTTTGTAAACTTGTTACAAACTTATTCTGGGTACTTAAGTCCGCATTCATCATGGTACGAGCCAAGAGGTACACAAGTGGGAGAAACACGACTGTCAAATATAGAAAACCAAACTATACATATTTCCCAACATTAAGTAATTCAACCAGATCTGAGACACATTTCATCATCATTCCTCGCCCTACAACCAAAATAAAGTTTATTATACAGTTTCAACACCACAACCAACCTCTTCTCCGTTTGTAGAGGCCAATACTTCTAGTTTCCAATAACATCCTTCTGCTTTTCAACAATACGCAGATGTAGGCCAATTCTCAAGTTTGTTGGCAAATGGGAGTATTCCGGGTCTTGGATAATGAATGACATTAGATAAATTTTAAATTTTATTTCTTCTAGGTATATAATTCTATTTTTAATTAATGAAAATTACTGCTTTCCATTGGAATCAAATTACATATGTTTTAAATTAAGCGTTATATTTACTTCTAGTTAGAAACGTCCATTATTCAGTTTATTAACTTAATTAACCAATCGAAGCACTCATAATTTACCATCTTCACCGAGATATACTCGGTAGAACAACAACTAACAAGAAAGGGTTGAACTTGTTCAACATTAAGGATATCGAAACAATCTTTGAATCGGAAAACCATAATTTTTCATCTTCACCATTCCTCTAAAGATCTTCTTACCAACTTGGAATCAGTTTCACCCCTCAGTCTAAATCGATTTACTTGCATAGTTAAAGCAAAGCGATTTTGTATGTCGCTTATAGCACGACGACTCGGGTTACGGGTGTCACTGCAGAACCTCTCGTAAATAACCATCCAGAAATTCATTCCCGAAAATTGTGCTTCAGCAAGCTGAGTTTATAATAACTGTTAGAGCACTGCTCGGTCGAACTCGCATGCGTTGCTATCTCAAGCATGTTTGTCAATGTTAGTGATCAAAACTATAAGTCTTGATTTCTAGTCTACTATAGCTAAGTCTCGGACTAGGATAGAAAGTGTAGTTGAGCTCAAGAACTCCATGGCGATCATCATGCAAGACGAAGAACTACTCAAGGAACTGGTGGAACTTCATCGACTAAAAGGTATGTGGAGACTTGAAATTATCTATCAGTCAAAAATCTATCTACTCTATCTCCTATCTTGAGACAAAAGTCGTTTTGCTATATAGACTTTGATTATACACATTTGCTATTTCGAGACGAGTTTATCTCGCTTATCCATTTCTCGAAATATGTGTTGGTAAGATTTCGCTTTGACCAAGTTCATCTTTACCTAGTGACGAAAGTCATGTTATGTTTCAATTACTTGAAAATGGCTTTGACGAAAAATAGTTTGTGAATAATAACTATATAACGTCCTCTAAGAATGTTTCAATGATTGAAATGAGAGTTTAGATTATATAACCATTGTTGGATATAAGCATTGTGTGGAAACGCATACTTGTATAAGTCCTTATTCCTTGAACCAAAGTCTGTGTACTTTGGTGCTCAAGAAACCGGAACAAGAGTCCGCGTACTGTCGGAGGTTCTCTTCCCGAGAAAATCTGCTGGGGTTTGTAAACTTATTACAAACTTATTCCGGGTACTTAAGTCCGCGTACCTAGTCCGCGTACTTAGGTTGGTTATTATCTAAAAACGATTATTCGTGAACTTATACTTATAATTAACTAAGAAATGCAAGTTTGCAAACCGTGGATATAAAGTTCATGAATCGATTCGAGTGAATCAAATCGTTTTTGCTTCGATTGTGTCTTGTATACTTCTATGAGATCTAAGCAATTGAACAACTCTCTAACTAGTTCATTTGAGTCATTTGAACTAGTTATGGTGAAGAAGAATATGGTTAATATGAAAGTGCTCATATGGCTAACCATTTGGTTAACTATTGTTGAACCAACAAATGTACATGTTTGGGTACGGTTACACAAACCTAAAAACGTGCATTTATTTTGTGTGTAACAAGCTAAGTTTTCGATCTAACGGTTGAAAGATATTAGCTTGAATCTAATCAGGTTTTCATCTAATGGTGAATATTGAATGCTTTGTTACTAAGCTAATATTGATTGCAACCCCTGATTTGAAAGACTATATAAGGGAGAACTCTAGCAACTGGGAAACCGAATCCCCACACCTCCTGTGTGATACTAGTTGTATAATCTAGAGTCGATTCTCCTTTAAACTTGGGTTTCTACCGAGACCCTATAGGTTAACGACTTGAAGACTTCATTGGGAATGTGAAGCCAGACCGATACTACTTTCGTGTAGTTGTGTGATCTGATCTTGCTGTTTATATTGTATTGAGTACAATTGTAACGATTGGCTTGAGATTGATATCTCCGATAGGCAAGATATAAAAGTAGTCACAAACATATTCGTCTCATCGTTTGTGATTCCACAATATCTTCTTTCGCCGCGTTGATTAAGATTATTGTGAGGTGATTGATAATACTAGGCTGTTCTTCGGGAATATAAGTCTCGGTTATCAATTGGTTCCTGTTCACCTTGATTATCAAAATACGAAACAAAACTCGTAGGTATTTCTGTGGGAGACAGATTTATCTATTACCGTAGACTTTTCTGTGTGATACAGATTTGTTTATTAAAGTCTTCGACTTTGGGTCGTAGCAACTCTTAGTTGTGGGTGAGATCATCTAAGGGAATCAAGTGCGTAGTATCCTGCTGGGATCAGAGACGTAAGGAGAGAAACTGTACCTTGGATCAGTGTGAGATTGATTGGGGTTCAACTACAGTCCAGACCGAAGTTAGTTTGTAGTAGGCTAGTGTCTATAGCGGCTTAATACAGTGTGTGTTCAATCTAGACTAGGTCCCGGGGTTTTTCTGCATTTGCGTTTTCCTCGTTAACAAAACTTCTGGTATCTGTGTTATTTCTTTTCCGCATTATATTTTGTTATATAATTGAAATATCACAGGTTGTGCGTTAAGTTCAATCAATTAGAATATCCAACCTTTGGTTGTTGATTTACATTGATTGATACTTGGATATTGGTCTTTCGTACCATCCAAGTTATCTCTCTTGTATTTAATTAAACTCGCAGATTTCTGTTTGCTTGAGTAAGGATTAAATCGAGAGATCGTGATAATATAACTCTTTGATATACTTTGTTAAGATTGAGTCTAGTTGATTCTCTTGAAAGTATATTGGAGTTAGTCTATACAGATTGCTAATCGAAATATTGGGTGTGGTTGTTGTACCCCGCTTTTTCAATAACTGAATCTTCTTTTCGAGTATATTGAGCTCGCCGAACTAACTAAGGTCGATCTTCCGACAAATTATATTGAGTGAAGAGGTTTGAAGAAGTTGTGACTATAGAGTTGAAATGAGCCGAACTTATAGGGAAAAGAATAAGAGTCGTTGGATGATTAACTCCAAATCTGTTTGTTGGCGGACTGACAATAGCCACGCGGATTACATCTATTCTCCCAAAACGGCTTGAAATGATCCGCTGGCGTATTTTACTGAGTCGCGCGGTCGGTGATGAGACACACGGCTCTTAATGGACCGCAATGGGAAAACCAATAAAATTACCGATTTGTCCATCTATTTTTCTATTTTGGTCAGTCCATAGTGGGGTCAAAATTTGCCAATCCTATAGGAATTGCCCTACGGATCCATGAAATTCATGTGGTTTAGGTTGAGATTAATATGAGATAATAATATACATATTTTGACTACAAATATCTACAAGAATCTGTATATATCTTTCCCTTTGACTATCCTGAAAAATCTTGAATGAACTGAACACTTAACATATCTATGAAACCTAAAAAATCAAATGGATATTCAATATCCTAGTTGAATGCCTTCATATGATTGTTAATATCCATGTAAATATAAAAAAATTAGGATTTAAGAATTAATTAGGTCCAAGTAAAAATCTCTCATGATATTGTAGTACAATTTTACTTATTCGTATCTTACAGGATCATGTCACGGTGCTTGTATTAATCATCATCCACGTTCATTATGATAATTCAGTTTCTAGTCGTAGCACTCTGAAATAAATGTCTAGGAAGGAATTAAATTTCTCCCAATATTCGGCGGGTATCCGATTAGGCATATTTTTTTGTTTTAAGCCACGGTCGCAGAAGAACTTGAAAAGGGCCATATATATGAGGTTCCAACTTGAAAACCTCAGTGGCCTGTATGAGGTTCAATCACTGGAAAACCTAAAGAACCGAAAAGGGCCATATATATAGGGAAAAATCTAGTTCCAACTTGAAACTCTACACAAACTGGTGGAGTATTTAGGGAAAGAAAATATATTTGTTATTGGTGTTATTCTTTTATTTATTATTATTATTTAGAAAATAATATTATAATTAATTTCGTTATTTTCATTTATTAAGAATATTTTAGTTATATAATTATTTATGTAGGGATTTACTAGTTTAGAAATATCTCTTATTTTAGGTAATAAGTATTTTGGTAGTTTAAGAAATATGGCAAGAGTTATCTAAGTATCGAAACATAACTAAATCCAAAACTCATGCATTTCCTAGATAACACTCAAGAAACTCCATACTTTTTAATTCATCCAAAAGACAGTTTAATACTCCCTCCGTCCCAATTAGATAGGGCTGTACATGGGCGGGTATTAGCTAAAACCAACCTCGCACCCACAGACTGCGGATTTTTATTTTCATAACCAACCCCTCACCCTCAAACAGCGGGCCGGTTTTGTTACCCGCCCACTACGAGTTGGGCGGGTTTTGGTTTGAACCCGTTTTATATTGAATAATCATTCACACACATGTTTTAAAGTTTAAATAAACTACTTACTTAAGTTCTTGATAACTTAAAAAAAAAAACCCATAAACATAACTACATAAGTCTTCATTGTTAAGTACACTAGTACTTCCAATAAAAACAAGTTTAAAGTTTAAACAAGATTTACTACTTTAAAGTTCGATTAAAACTTAAACAATAAAAGTTCCAGACCAACAAAGAAGTGACTCATGTCTCTTCTATCTTCTTCAAGTCTCTCCTCCTAGCATCCTCAAGGATCTAGGACTTCCGATTAGTTTTATCAATGGTGTATATTTAGCGGGTTTTTCGGGCGAGTTTGGGCGGGTATTAGCTAAAACCAACCTCGCACCCATAGACAGCGGGTTTTTATTTTCATAACCAACCCCGCACCCACAACGGGCGGGTTCGGATTAAAAACTCATGGGTTTAGTGGGTACATACGGGTTTGGGTATGATGGGCGGGTTTTGTGCAGCCCTACAATTAGATGAGCTAGTTGGTTTTAAATTTTGTCTCATAAATAGATGAGATATCTCTCTAATCAATGAGATATTTCTAAAAATACAATTTTAATTGATTATTGTTACTATAAGAAATATGTATAATTTGATAGCCATGTTTATATTCTTTTCAACGGTATGAAGTTTACGAAAAACCGTGGTATTGTTTTAGAGATACTGTAAATCATTTCTAAGTTTTATTAGTTATTATCCATAAGGGTATAACTGTAAAAAAAATACTTAAACATACTCCCCTTTCCTCCTTATCTTAAGAATTGTGCAAACTACACCTAGCTCATCTAATTTGGGACGGAGGAAGTATTAAAACAAATATAGATAACTCTTGTCATATTTCTTGAGCTACCAAAATACGTATTACCTAAAATAAGAGATATTTCTAAACTAATAAAATCCCTACAATGGCATTACAAGGAAAACAAGTGAAAAATTCATTACTTGGTTGTCATGGTTCGAAGACTAGCTTGGTCCAGAAATTTGAATGTTCAGAATATCAAGATGGGATAGTGGAGTTAATGATGGTTATTGGAATCAGAAATGAAGGTTTGGGTTTTGTGTTTGACGGTGAGAAGGCACTGGGGATGTCTTATGAATGATATTCGTTATCTACTGTGCTTTGGAATTTCAAAAGCTATGGATTTTGTTTTTGACCAAGGGAAGGAGAAAGAAGAGAGGAAAATAGATTTTGTTTTTGATCGTGGGAAGGAAGAGGAGAGGAAAAATTCAGAGACGAACTTTATTTGAGCTGGGAGAATGATGAAGTAAAAGAATTGGACGTGGCGTTCCTAGAGGCCCGATGTCCAACAACGACTCAAGTGCACAAGCTGGACTTGCGTTCCTAGAGGCCCGATGTCCAACAACGGCTCAAGTGCGCAAGCAGTTACGCTTCAGGAGAGTTTATCCTACAAGAGTCTAAGTAGCTTTCAGATTTATTCGTATCTAGATCACTAGGATATGACCCGTGCCGTAACGGCCCGGGCTTGGGTTTGGTCTCAGAAGTCATAATTTTTCTTAACACAATCGAGCGTATGTCCTGGTAGATCGTGTGCAGTTTTGGGGAGATCAATGTAGAGAAACATTTGATTACCTCGTAATAAGTAGGACTTTGTATCATTTATATTACCTAGTGATATTAGGTTTTACTGTCGTTGGGTTTACTGTGATAGCAGGTATGATTTGACAATGAAACTAATATGGTATTCTTATTGTTCTGTATCATATGGGTAAATATGCAACGGTGTTCTTTCACAATTGTATGAGCCAATTCTCAACGCATACTTTCTATATATTTTGCAATTTAATAGATTAAAACAACATTCTTGTTTTTAAGTTTGTTTTTATATCAAAAAATAAAATATTCCTCTTTATTTATATATTTTGCAATTTAATTTGGCCAAGTACCATGAGAAAATCAAATTACATAAGTATAAAAAAAAAAATCACTTTACATAATTGATGTAAGCTATTCTACCAATGTAACATTGAGTAAAAGCAAATCCTAAGCCATGCGAGAGTTCAATCTACCCCTCTAGTTTTTGGCCGCCATATGCACCCAATCAAGAAGGGTATGAGATCACAATATTTCCAAATTCAACTGACGATCCTACGAAATTGCGTTATATGTGATGCGTTCCTCCAATCAAATCCATATTTGATACTGGTTTGCAAACTGACCATAAACCTTTTGATTTAGCAATACCAAGTTTTGAATTTTCACACGGAACTACTGATTTTTTGATTTTTTTCGAACGCACAATCTATTTTACCCTTGCAGGGTATACTTCCATGCCCTTGCTATATGTTTAGAGTACACATTACCTTAGTTGGTTTGTCCTGATCTGGTTCAGAGCCTTCGTCCGTTCTGCATTAAAATCTAACCTCAATTGTTGGTCTGTGTAAACGGGATGGATACACCAACGTGCCAATTTATGCCTTTCCCTTCTAAAATAAAAGATTTTTAGTGGTACCGATATGTCCAGTACGTTTGCTTGTCGAAATGAACATACTAATTCAAAAGGCAGTAATTAGTCTCGAAATGAACAAATACATATGGTTTTCGGATCATTATGTAAGGGGGAGTGGTTTCCATATGAGATGAAGTATTGACTAAGGGGGAGTGATACTTATCACCATAGTATTGTTGTCGATGTTGTGATACAATTGAACTTTGATGTTGTATGATAATACTATGACACTGTATAACAATGATTGAGAATTCTTGTTTTCTCATTGTTATAGCTACGGATTTTCAACAACGATGATGCTAAACTTACAACCTTTGGGATCATTGGAGTACTTGGAATTGACGAAGATTTCGAGTAATGTTGAAGATTAGGCATGTGGAAGAAGAGCTATAAAAGTTTATTTATCTATTTTTATATTCCATATGTATTGATAGTTTTGTCACTAAAATTGACAAAGGGGGAGATTGTTAGAGCACTTCTCGGTCGAACTCGCATGCGTTGCTATCTCAATCATGTTTGTCAATGTTAGTGATCAAAACTCTAAGTCTTGATTTCTAGTCTACTATAGCTAAGTCTCGGACTAGGATAGAAAGTGTAGTCGAGCTCAAGAACTCCATGGCAATCATCATACAAGACGAAGAACTACTCAAGGAACTGGTGGAACTTCATCGACAAAAACATATGTGGAGACTTGAACTCATCTATCACTCAAAAGTCTATCTACTCTATCTCCTATCTTGAGAGAAAAGTCGTTTTGCTATATAGACTTTGATTATACACATTTGCTATTTCGAGACGAGTTTATCTCGCTTATCTATTTCTCGAAATATGTGTTGGTAAGATTTCGCTTTGACCAAGTTCATCTTTACCTAGTGACGAAAGTCGTGTTATGTTTCAATTACTTGAAAATGGATTTGACGAAAAATAGTTTGTGAATAACAACTATATAACGTCCTCTAAGAATGTTTCAATGATTGAAATGAGAGTTTAGATTATATAACCATTGTTGGATATAAGCATTGTGTGGAAACGCATACTTGTATAAGTCCTTATTCTTTGAACCGAAGTCTGTGTACTTTGCTGCTCAAGAAACCGGAACAAGAGTCCGCGTACTGTCGGAGGTTCTCTTCCCGAGAAAATCTGCTGGAGTTTGTAAACTTGTTACAAACTTATTCCGGGTACTTAAGTCCGCGTACCTAGTCCGCGTACTTAGGTTGGTTATTATCTAAAAACGATTATTCGTGAACTTATACTTATAATTAACTAAGAAATGCAAGTTTGCAAACCGTGGCTATAAAGTTCATGAATCGATTCGAGTGAATCAAATCGTTTTTGCTTCGATTGTGTCTTGTATACTTCTATGAGATCTAAGCAATTGAACAACTCTCTAACTAGTTCATTTGAGTCATTTGAACTAGTTATGGTGAAGAAGAATATGGTTAATATGAAAGTGCTCATATGGCTAACCATTTGGTTAACTATTGTTGAACCAACAAATGTACATGTTTGGGTACGGTTACACAAACCTAAAAACGTGCATTTATTTTGTGTGTAACAAGCTAAGTTTTCGATCTAACGGTTGAAAGATATTAGCTTGAATTTAATCAGGTTTTCATCTAACGGTGAATATTGAATGCTTTGTTACTAAGCTAACATTGATTGCAACCCCTGATTTGAAAGACTATATAAGGGAGAACTCTAGCAACTGGGAAACCGAATCCCCACACCTCCTGTGTGATACTAGTTGTATAAGCTAGAGTCGATTCTCCTTTAACCTTGGGTTTCTACCGAGACCCTATAGGTTAACGACTTGAAGACTTCATTGGGATTGTGAAGCCAGACCGATACTACTTTCGTGTAGTTGTGTGATCTGATCTTGTTGTTTCTATCGTATTGAGTACAATTGTAACGATTGGCTTAAGATTGATATCTCCGATAGGCAAGATATAAAAGTAGTCACAAAAATATTCGTCTCATCGTTTGTGATTCCACAATATCTTCTTTTGCCGCGTTGATTAAGATTATTATGAGGTGATTGATAATACTAGGCTGTTCTTCGGGAATATAAGTCTGGGTTATCAATTGGTTCCTGTTCACCTTGATTATCAAAAGACGGAACAAAACTCGTAGGTATTTCTGTGGGAGACAGATTTATCTATTACCGTAGACTTTTCTGTGTGATACAGATTTGTTTATTAAAGTCTTCGACTTTGGGTCGTAGCAACTCTTAGTTGTGGGTGAGATCATCTAAGGGAATCAAGTGCGTAGTATCCTGCTGAGATCAGAGATGTAAGGAGAGAAACTGTACCTTGGATCAGTGTGAGATTGATTGGGGTTCAACTACAGTCCCGCACCGGTTAGTTTGTAGTAGGCTAGTGTCTCAGTAGCGGCTTAATACGGTGTGTGTTCAATCTAGACTAGGTCCCGGGGTTTTCTCGCATTTGCGTTTTCCTCGTTAACAAAACTTCTGGTATCTGTGTTATTTCTTTTCCGCATTATATTTTGTTATATAATTGAAATATCACAGGTTGTGCGTTAAGTTCAATCAATTAGAATATCCAACCTTTGGTTGTTGATTTACATTGATTGACACTTGGATATTGGTCTTTGGTACCATCCAAGTTATCTCTCTTGTATTTAATTAAACTCGCAGATTTCTATTTGCTTGAGTAAGGATTAAATCGAGAGATCGTGATAATATAACTCTTTGATATACTTTGTTAAGATTGAGTCTAGTTGATTCTCTTGAAAGTATATTGGAGTTAGTCCATACAGATTGCTAATCGAAATATTGGGTGTGGTTGTTGTACCCCCGCTTTTTCAATAACTGAATCTTCTTTTCGAGTATATTGAGCTCGCCGAACTAACTAAGGTCGATCTTCCGACAAATTATATTGAGTGAAGAGGTTTGAAGAAGTTGTGACTATAGAGTTGAAATGAGCCGAACTTATAGGGAAAAGAATAAGAGTCGTTGGATGATTAACTCCAAATCTGTTTGTTGGCGGACTGACAATAGCCACGCGGATTACATCTATCCTCCCAAAAGGGCTTGAAATGATCCGCTGGCGGATTTTACTGAGTCGCGCGGTCGGTGATGAGACACACGGCTCTTAATGGACCGCAATGGGAAAACAAATAAAATTACCGATTTGTCCATCTATTTTTCTATTTTGGTCAGTCCATAGTGGGGTCAAAATTTGCCAATCATATAGGAATTGCCCTACGGATCCATGAAATTCATGTGGTTTAGGTTGAGATTAATATGAGATAATAATATACATATTTTGACTACAAATATCTACAAGAATCTGTATATATCATTCCCTTTGACTATCCTGAAAAATCTTGAATGAACTGAACACTTAACATATCTATGAAACCTAAAAAATCAAATGGATATTCAATATCCTAGTTGAATGCCTTCATATGATTGTTAATATCCATGTAAATATAAAAAATTAGGATTTAAGAATTAATTAGGTCCAAGTAAAAATCTCTCATGATATTGTAGTACAATTTTACTTATTCGTATCTTACAGGATCATGTCACGGTGCTTGTATTAATCATCATCCACGTTCATTATGATAATTCAGTTTCTAGTCGTAGCACTCTGAAATAAATGTCTAGGAAGGAATTAAATTTCTTCCAATATTCGGCGGGTATCCGATTAGGCATATTTTTTTGTTTTAGGCCACGGTCGCAGAAGAACTTGAAAAGGGCCATATATATGAGGTTCCAACTTGAAAACCTCAAAGGCTTCGTATGAGGTTCAATCACCGGAAAACCTAAAGAACCGAAAAGGGCCATATATATAGAGAAAATCTAGTTCCAACTTGAAACTCTACACAAACTGGTGGAGTATTTAGGGAAAGAAAATATATTTGTTATTGGTATTATTCTTTTATTTATTATTATTATTTAGAAAATAATATTATAATTAATTTCGTTATTTTCATTTATTAAGAATATTTTAGTTATATAATTATTTATGTAGGGATTTACTAGTTTAGAAATAT
Source organism: Papaver armeniacum (assembly GCA_023531295.1). Classification (NCBI taxonomy): domain Eukaryota; kingdom Viridiplantae; phylum Streptophyta; class Magnoliopsida; order Ranunculales; family Papaveraceae; genus Papaver; species Papaver armeniacum. Next base: position 294,971 of record JAJJWW010007385.1, on the reverse strand, counting down.
CTCTTATTTTAGGTAATAAGTATTTTGGTAGTTTAAGAAATATGGCAAGAGTTATCTAAGTATCGAAACATAACTAAATCTAAAACTCATGCATTTCCTAGATAACACTCAAGAAACTCCATACTTTTTAATTCATCCAAAAGACAGTTTAATACTCCCTCCGTCCCAATTAGATAGGGTTGTACATGGGCGGGTATTAGCTAAAACCAACCTCGCACCCACAGATCTGGGATTTTTATTTTCATAACCAACCCCGCACCCACAAACAGCGGGCCGGTTTTGTTACCCGCCCACTACGGGTTGGGCGGGTTTGGGTTTGAACCCGTTTTATATTCAATAAGCATTCACACACATGTTTTAAAGTTTTAATAAACTACTTACTTAAGGTCTTGATAACTTAAAAAAAAACAACCGATAAACATAACTACATAAGTCTTCATTGTTAAGTACACTAGTACTTCCAATAAAAACAAGTTTAAAGTTTAAACAGTACGACTACTTTAAAGTTCAGATTAAAACTTAAACAATAAAAGTTCCAGACCAACAGTAAGTGACTCATGTCTCTTCTATCTTCTTAAAGTCTCTCCTCCTAGCATCCTCAAGGATCTAGGACTTCCGATTAGTTTTATCAATGGTGTATATTTAGCGGGTTTTTCGGGCGGGTTTGGGCGGGTATTAGCTAAAACCAACCTCGCACCCATAGACAGCGGGTTTTTATTTTCATAACCAACCCCGCACCCACAACGGGCGGGTTCGGATTAAAAACTCACAGGTTTAGCGGGTACTTACGGGTTTGGGTATGATGGGCGGGTCTTGTGCAGCCCTACAATTAGATGAGCTAGTTGGTTTTAAATTTTGTCTCATAAATAGATGAGATATCTCTCTAATCAATGAGATATTTCTAAAAATACAATTTTAATTGATTATTGTTACTATAAGAAATATGTATAATTTGATATCCATGTTTATATTCTTTTCAACGGTATGAAGTTTACGAAAAACCGTGGTATTGTTTTAGAGATACTGTAAATCATTTCTAAGTTTTATTAGTTATTATCCATAAGGGTATAACTGTAAAAAAAATACTTAAACATACTCCCCTTTCATCCTTATCTTAAGAATTGTGCAAACTACACCTAGCTCATCTAATTTGGGACGGAGGAAGTATTAAAACAAATATAGATAACTCTTGCCATATTTCTTGAGCTACCAAAATACGTATTACCTAAAATAAGAGATATTTCTAAACTAATAAAATCCCTACAATGGCATTACAAGGAAAACAAGTGAAAAATTCATTACTTGGTTGTCATGGTTCGAAGACTAGCTTGGTCCAGAAATTTGAATGTTCAGAATATCAAGATGGGATAGTGGAGTTAATGATGGTTATTGGAATCAGAAATGAAGGTTTGGGTTTTGTGTTTGACGGTGAGAAGGCACTGGGGATGTCTTATGAATGGATATTCGTTATCTATTGTGCTTTGGAATTTCAAAAGCTATGGATTTTGTTTTTGACCGAGGGAAGGAGAAAGAAGAGAGGAAAATGGATTTTGTTTTTGATCGTGGGAAGGAAGAAGAGAGGAAAAATTCAGAGACGAACTTTATTTGAGCTGGGAGAATGATGAAGTAAAAGAATTGGACGTGGCGTTCCTAGAGGACCGATGTCCAACAACGACTCAAGTGCACAAGCTGGACGTGGCGTTCCTAGAGGACCAATGTCCAACAACGGCTCAAGTGCGCAAGCAGTTACGCTTCAGGAGAGTTTATCTTACAAGAGTCTAAGTAGCTTTCAAATTTATTCGTATCTAGATCACTAGGATATGACCCGTGCCGTAACGGCCCGGGCTTGGGTTTGGTCTCAGAAGTCATAATTTTTCTTAACACAATCGAGCGTATGTCCTGGTAGATCGTGTGCAGTTTTGGGGAGATCAATGTAGAGAAACATTTGATTACCTCGTAATAAGTAGGACTTTGTATCATTTATATTACCTAGTGATATTAGGTTTTACTGTCGTTGGGTTTACTGTGATAGCAGGTATGATTTGACAATGAAACTAATATGGGATTCTTATTGTTCTTTATCATATGGGTAAACATGCAACGATGTTCTTTCACAATTGTATGAGCCGATTCTCAACGCATACTTTCTATATATTTTGCAATTTAATAGATTAAAACAACATTCTTGTTTTTATATCAAAAAATAAAATAATCCTCTTTATTTATATATTTTGCAATTTAATTTGGCCAAGTACCATGAGAAAATCAAATTACATAAGTAAAAAAAAAAAAAAAAAAAAAAAAATCACTTTACATAATTGATGTAAGCTATTCTACCAATGTAACATTGAGTAAAAGCAAATCCTAAGCCATGCGAGAGTTCAATCTACCCTCTAGTTTTTGACCGCCATATGCACCCAATCAAGAAGGGTATGAGATCACAATATTTCCAAATTCAACTGACGATCCTACGAAATTGCGTTATATGTGATGCGTTCCTCCAATCAAATCCATATTTGATACTGGTTTGCAAACTGACCATAAACCTTTTGATTTAGCAATACCAAGTTTTGAATTTTCACACGGAACTACAGATTTTTTGATTTTTTCGAACGCACAATCTATCTTACCCTTGCAGGGTATACTTCCATGCCCTTGCTATATGTTTAGAGTACACATTACCTTAATTGGTTTGTCCTGATCTGGTTCAGAGCCTTCGTCCATTCTTCTTTAAAATCTAACCTCAATTGTTGGTCTGTGTAAACGGGATGGATACACCAACGTGCCAATTTATGCCTTTCCCTTCTAACATATAAAAGCTTTTTAGTGGTACCGATATGTCCAGTACGTTTGCTTGTCGAAATGAACATACTAATTCAAAAGGCAGTAATTAGTCTCTCAAAAAAAGCCAAGTCTTTATACAACAAAGAATCATCACCATAAAGTGTTTGCATTATACAGCCACAAAACAAAATCTTGTTTACATAACCCAATGCAAACATATTTATGAAGAATCCCTCAATAAGACTCGTCTTCATTAAATTTCAAATAATTTTGTGCATAGAGATCCCAGTTCTTTCCGCTCAACTTAAAGAGTAGAATGAGCGAGACTACGAGTGGATCAGTATATGAAATCTAATAGAGAAAAAACCATATCAGCTTCAAGGTCGTTATGTACAGGAAAAATTACACTCCACTTTTCGTGGGACAAAGGTAATACGTTACAGTAAATAGAAAAGAGAGACCACATTCTTTAAGTATTTCATGTCATGGACGGCCTGCCACATTCTTCCAGAAATGTTACATTTTATGATTAACCAAAACGGTCCGCGAGTTATAACCCCAAAGGTGTCACTATCCATCCACAAAAAACCCATCAAAACAAAAGTAACACAAAAACCCCAACAAAACAAAAGTAATTCGCGGTTGATGAAACCAAAATTTGGTTTCATCATAAAATTTGATGAAACCCCAAAGAATTTGATGAAACCAATTTTTGAAATTTGGGATTTTTGTATCAATTTTTTAAAATTTGGGATTTTTTTATCAATTTTGTTTAAGATGGAGTTTTAATGGATCCCAACATTTGAGTGGGTTTTTGTACCACAAGTTTGGTCACCTTGGGTTTTTATGACTAGTTTTGTAACCAAAAAAAAGAGAAAACTGAACTCAGTGTCAAATTATTTATTTAACAACTTCAAAAAATCTTAAAAGTTAAACAGGAATGCCGAAACGCTCTTAGCAGCTAGAGCAGGCATTAGCAATCAACAACCTAAAAACCCCACGCCATCTCTCACTCCACGTCGAGAGTTGCGGGAACCTCCCTTCCCATTGGCAGGTGAACAAAACCCTCACTCCTGATTTGCTGAAAAGCAACTTATACCCCTACATTTCGTGACCGTTAATTGTAAATCTAATTTATTTGATCCGATGCTCCAGATTGGGCAATAGCGTTCACCCACTTTTTTTGTTGGGTGTCGACGAACCTGATTGGTTGAAATTTTAGCAAAATTCTTACACCGGGTTTACATGATTTTAATAAAATCCAAACCGTAAGATTTACTTTGCTGAAATTAAGATCTCGGATTTTGAGATCGTGAAATATATTTTACAAAAAAAAAAAAACGTGATGGGAAATCTTATTAGTTTACATAAAAAAAACGTAATAAAAAGGAAAGTAATCATAAAAAAAACAGCAAACAATTTTTGTTAACGAAAATATTTTTATTTCCATAATTTAATGCGACCCAGGAGGTCCCAGGTTCGAGTCCCCAATGGCGTAATATTGCAGGAATTAACATGGAAGGTAGTGTTAGTTTGCCCCCTTGTGACACAATCTCAACCCCCTCCCGCCGTTTCGGCTCCCTTGGCTAGGTTACCCATGAGGCTCGCTGGTAAGTTAGCACAGCAACCTGTTCAATTAATGTAGTAGTATGTCGTTGGAGCTTAGCTTGTTAGGCTTCCAACTAGTTTCATGTAATAATATTTAAATGTTTAGTATTTAATGCTTAATGCCAAAAAATTATTATTTCTCTATTTTGTTTTTTATGCCAAAATCTTGACAAAAAGAAAAGGAATATATAAGAAGAATAAGCACGTAGGATCGTATTAATAGAAAAAAGGACGCAAATATTTTATATATGGAGAATCAATTTAGGTTCTATAGATAAAACTGTGGAATATGTTACAAAAAAAGGAAAAAAATAGAAAAAAAATATACATGGAGAATCTGATTTAATTTTCGCAAATTTTATATGCCAATGTTTTCTAGATTTTTCTGGGATTGTGATTAGGGAAAATATATTCATATTTTTGTTAACGAATCTTTATTTTGTATGCAAATCTGGAAATCATTGGGAACTGCTGAAAATAAATCATTATGTATCACCGGCTAGATTTGGAGAAAACATTAATGGAATATATTAACAAACATAGCAAGTTATGCTATTTATCACCAGCGATCTATGCTAAATTTAGAGAAAATGTTGAAAGGAATTTCTTAGAACCGAAGTTAACGAGCTATATATATGAACGATACATGATGCTTAGTACTCACATCCACCTACAGTCGCATTATTGATACCCAAGTTAATAAACTCACACTATCAATGGGAGAGGAAAATCAGAAAACAATGCATGCAAGGTTAGTATGCCTATAAATTGAGAACTATTTGTTTTGTTTTTTAATGAAATGTTCATCCTAACCGAATTCAAATACATTCGATTTTATCTTTTCGGTGTTATCCATGATATGTTAAGGTATGCTTGCATTCGTCTCCTCTCTGTTTCGGCATGTCTTGGTACTGAAAACCCTAATACTCCCTTTGGATGTCTTTGTGCCTTTGGTTTTTGCAAGATGCGGTTTCGTTTTGGTTCCCTGTGAGCTCTTTTCTAATGATGATGCACAAAGCATGGGATTCTTTAATTTTGTATTATTTTCTTATCTACTCATAAACTTTACTTTGTTCCATGATCTTGCTGATATGTAGTTATAAGTTTTCCTTGGCAGAGATGTGTTTGTTAGTATGGATTTGGCCCAACCTTTAAATAGCTTTGTAGGATCATAATATCGCAACGTACAAGGCTCGCGGGATTAATAAACGACGGTGTTGCGAGGGAGTCGCAGGGAGCTAAAATAAACGACGCGATGAATAACGACACCCAAAACAATTGGAAGACACGAAACCTGGCGAGGGTTAAGAAGTGTCGCGAGAATGAATATTCGTGCATTTGCGACACTTCGCGAGACGTTCCCGAAAATAAAGGATAGCTTAGCTGTCATCCACTATGTATTACCCTATATAAAGGGCTCAATGAGTCTGTTGAAGGAGGGAGCTTTAGAGGGGAAATTGTTGAGCAAGTCATTAGGAGAGAGAAAGTTTAAGAGCGCTTTAATTTCCAAGTGTAATTCTATTGTATTGTGTAAACATTTCATGGAATCAATTAATAAATATTCTTGATCACACATCTTTCAATGGATTAGTCAAGCAAAACTGAGTAAGGGGTGTAGTGTGGGATTTCCTGCAACTACATATGCGCTAGAAACAGGGACTGAGCAGAGATTGACGTAGAAATTGGAAAGAATTTGGATTAACAGAAAAAAGATTTGGAGAAGATACTCAAGAATTCATTGAAAAAGAAAAATGGCTAGAAGAAGAAATGTACAAGGGCAACCAACGATTGTAAGAAGAAGTGGTAGACTTGCTGGAGAAAGGAGGAATGAAACAGGAGAATCGTCAAGGATGAATATGAGAAATGATGGAGAAGATCAAAATCAGCCACCGATCTCCCCAAAGAGCAAACGCGGCTGTGGATTATGATAGAGTAAGTGTACATACTTGGAGGTCTGATTCTGAAGACGAAAGGGAAGAGGAGCAGCAGTTGGTGAACAATGGACAAGGAGGAGGAGAGCAAGGAATGAATGGAGAAATGAATCCAGGTAACGAAGAAATCGCAGCATTAGAAAGATTGAGACAAACAATACACGAAGAGAGACGGCTAGAGGCAGAGGAACGAGCAAACTTGACAAGACAGAATCATGAATTGAGGATGGAAAATATAAGATTGCAAAATAGGAGATCAAGAAGTAGCGTGAGATCACGTTCAAGATCGATTAGGGAAGAAAGAAGGAGAGTTTTACCAACAAAAGTACCGAGGAAGAAAACCAACAAGAAACACAAAATCCAAGCATAGAGCATGGCGAAAGAAGAGGGGAAATGGAAGATCGTTATATTCCTCACCCGCAAATTTTCAAAATGAGCGGAATAGGGAAAATCAAGGAAACATGCAACTCCAAGGGCCGAATGACCCAAATTTGAAGGGAGAATAATCTTGCACGAGAGAGAAGAATTAAGAAGAAACCGAGAGATTGAGGATGACATTGAGAGGCATTACATTGAACAAGCACGGCTAGCTCGCGAGAGAGAAAGGATAAGAGCAGAAATGGAAAGTCAAGAGATGGAAGAGGCAATCCGGCAGAATAACCATGACAACCGAGAAAGGAGGAGGGAACAAAATCGTACCAATAGAAATATTAATGAAGAATATGAGAGGGTGCAGATGAGAGCTAAGAGACATCCAAGAAGAGAGAACAACCGATATAATGGTGTGCGAATTGAAGAAAGAAACGAAGGAGAACGTCGCAGGGAAAGGAGAGAAGAAAATAACGAGCAAGAAGGTCAAAACAGGCACGAGCGTAGAAGGAGAGAGGCAGAGCTAAAGAGACCAAAGAGAATCAAATTCTGAGGCAAATGAACAAATCTTAAGAGAACTGGCTGAAATGAGAGGATTACTGAACAATCGAAGGGAAGGAGGAAGGAAACAATTGGACGAAGCCATCGCAGAAGCTGCAAAGAATCCCTTCACGCTAGAAGTACAGATGGGAGGAATACCTCCTAAGTGCAATCTACCTGCATTAACCAACATCTTTGATGGAACAACCTCATGCGGTACAACATATCAAGGCTTATATGAGATGTATGTTGCAGTGGGAGAATCATGATGCCATACTGTGCAAATATTTCGCATCAAGCCTAATAGGAGAAGCACTAAAATGGTTTGAAGGTCTGCCAAGGAACACAATCACATCATTTAACCATTTACAAGCCACATTCCTGGGAGCATACATAAGTAACAACTCTTCGCGACCAGGTATTGAACATGTATTTGGGTTGAAACAAAGGGTTGGCGAGAGCTTAAGGCAGTTGACAATAAGATGGAGGACCATGTGTAGCGAAATGGCAGGACGAGTTGAGGAAAGATATCTCATCCTCTCATTTGTGAATGCTCTCTTCGCGACTAACTTGTTATACATTCAAATTTTTAGAATCAAAAATACAATCACGATGGCAGAACTGCGAGAGTTACAGGAAGAATATATTGCCCTAGAAGAGAGACAGAATGAAATGAATTCTTATCCAGACGCGAACACAAGCTCGAATGCTGCGAACGCAAGCTTGTTGCCTCAATTCATAAATACAGTGGCGAGCACTTCGCAAGGACAGCAAGCAAGGAAAGCTGATGAGGGACAAGGGAAGATAGTAGCCATGGGAAGCCACGATCAAGAAGAGTTTGAACGAGAAAGGAACTACTACAACCGTAACAGCAATAATAAGATTCAGAGGCTAGATCATGAGCAAGAAACTTACGGTGGACGAAGGCAAAATAACCGTGGAGGGCAGAGAAATCGCAGAATAGTATGGGAAGAGATTAAGATGCCTCCACTGAATGCTAGTGTGGAAAAGATCTGGGAAGCTATACTTGTGATGGAAAATGTACCAGCACCTTGGAACGTGGGAATGGAACCACCGCCAGGCGATAGAAGTCATGAGTTTTGTTCTTACCATCGTTTCCATGGGCATCAAACAAACGATTGTAGAAACATAAAAAGAATCATTCTCAGGATGATTGATCAGGGGAAGCTGAATCACTTTTTAAAGGGAGAAGAAACAGGCCAGACATTACCACCACCACCAGAGATGCACAGAACAGTGTCAGCGAAAGGAAAGGAAACATTTGTGATAGAAGTCGGGACAAAAGCTAAAAATTTGAATTGCAACTCTATCGTCCACTCCTATCGCACAATCGAAGATTTTCATGACAACGTGCTCAGTAGAGTCTTTGCGAGAGATGCTAATGATAAAGAAATAATGAGTCCAAGCGAGAACGACGCAGCTTAGAAAAGTGGCAAACAAGACTATTTCTTTCTCTGCAGATGAAATGCCAAAAGGAAGAGAAACACATGATAGCCCGTTGGTTGTGAAACTAGAGATTAACCCGAAACCAGTTGATGGAGAAGATGATGAAGCGAAGCTTGTCAAGATCAACCGAATCCTAATCGACACCTAAGTTCGGTGAATATACTCTTTTACCATACTTACAAGACGATGGGAGGAAAGGATGAGGATTTGATCCCCTCGACATACAAGATATATGGCTTTAATGGCACTGCAAACAAACCAAAGGGAGAGGTTCACATGAGAATACCTCTACAAGGACTATCAACTGATATTTTATTCTGTGTGGTTGACGTGGAATCTCCATATAATGCGCTGATTGGGAGGCCATGGCTTCATGAAATCTTGGGAGTCGCATCAACATATCATCAATGTATAAAATTTCCACATCCAAATGGCATTGGAATTATACAGGGAGATTGGAAGGAGTCGCAACAATGTCATGAGGTCGATGTAGAAAGTTGTGAAGAAAGAAATGCCAAAAGAAAAGGTTGGAAGCAACATGTGAGAGATGAGCAGAGAAAGGAAAAATTGATGGTGGATGCTATAGAAGTAAGGACTGAACATACCTCGCGAGGTGAATGTCTAGAGACAGGCGAATATTATGGTAACAAAGAAGCAAAGGATATGAGGAACAAAAGGCATAAGAAGTGAATAATCAGTGAAAACAGGAGAAAAGGTAGCAATTGAAGTAATGATGTGCGAGAATCTCGCAGCCAAGAGTATATGGGAATTCAGTTAAGAAAGAAAAATGAAAATACAACAAATGAAACAGAATTGTGCGAATACTTCGTAAACAAATATCAGCAAATAATGAAACATGAATGATTGAATGATTTAACAAATATGAATGAGTAAAAGAATGGGACGAACCTTTATGGCGTACACCCTAGTTCGCGAATAACATTTCGTAAGAGGCAAATGTAAGACCTAAAGTGCGTCATATAAGGGGGTATCTCTCAACATGGCTCGGGAAAGGTTACACCGCTCCCGAAGCCTCGAGTCATGAAAATTTGGGGCCCATGAAAGCCTATCCTAGAGAGGTACCTTGGATTCCCAACTATATATAAGGTTATACTGGTTGGGCGACCGAGGGTCTCTTCCAAGGAGTCAGTGTATGCTCAAGGCGCCGAGGTACACGGTTGAGCGGAGTGCCCGGGATGGATGAACCTACCCGGCCATTCTTGGCAAGTCTTGGCATATGTTGCACTCGCCCGAAGAAAACTCCACTTAGGGTGCAGTCTTGTAACCATAAACCATATAGGTATAAGGGATAAGAGGCTGCGAAAACAACTGGTTGTTGTTAAGACCGGATGGGAGGAGCTAGTCTTGTATGGCCGATGTTTCGCCTCCTTTAAGGGGCAACCGGGGAGATGATAAGGGCGACGCTCTCCATTAGGGGAGTGTCAAAACAGACGCAAATGTCATAAGGCTATGTTTTCGCAAGAAAATTTAGGCTTGTCATATTTGTGCAATGATCCCGCAGAGGCAATAATACTAACGCGAGGGTAAGGCGAGATCAATGGGTCTTTACACGACAAAGTACGGACGTATCGCGATTTCGTCGCACGACGACAATGTCATGGGGCTTTATGTTCGCAAGGATATCTAGACCTGTCATATTGTCGCAACTAAAACATCTTACTTGGAAAATGATAAGGCAAGATCAATGGGTCTTTACATGCAAGTGTAAAGACGTCATGCGATTTTGTCGCGATGAAAGGTGGCAGGGGAAGACCTCTAATTAGGGAGGTCTGACTTGGAAGACCACACAAAATGATAAGGCAAGGTCAAGGGGCCATTGCATGAAAATGTAAAGGCGGCCTGCGACCTTGTCGCAACAAGAAGAGATAAAACAAAGACTACCGAAATGGTAAGGCGAGACAAGTAGGATTCTTGATTTATAAAGATACCCGCGACCTCGTCGCAACAATATATTACAATAACAGAGGCAAAATACATGATGACAACTAAAATTTTTCATCTGAAGATAAGTAACAGAGGCAAGTATGGGAATGGAAAAGATGGAATATTGTTATTTATCTTCGATGAAAGAGTTATACATCAATAATATTAGCCAATTATATTACAAAGAAGAACTACCAAAAAAGGGGAGTGAAGATTGAATTTAGAGGGGAACAATCCAAGAAGTACACTATAATTAAGAGATACAGAAATGTACAGATATTACAGGCAGCGAAAGAAAACAAAAAGAATTATCTCTTTGGTGATTCTTCTCCTTCATCTGATTCTTCAGTCCTATTGTTCTCATCGCCAGAATTTTCTTCTTCGCTAGCCTCACTATCGTAAACGTCCGAGACAAAAGCAGATTCTCGGGAACCTTTTCAAGAAGCCGGGGATATGAATGCAGAGGGATATTGTGGTCCTTACAAACATACTCCATGGCTCCATTACGAAAACGAACAAAGATCATTATTAAAGTTCTCCACTGTCGTTAGAAATTGTTTCTTCAACTTGAAATATTTATTCTCGCGAAGGGAGAGACTCTTTCGAGTGTTCTTTTCGTTTCGAGTTCTTCAATTCTCGCTGGAAAATTCCCCATGAGTTGTTCTTTTTCGATTCAAGTTCTCTAATTCTAACCTCGAAGCCTTTTCTCGATTCTCGCAAATAAGCAACAACAAGTTAATAATTTACAAGCAATACTACAAAAGTAAGAAGCAAAGAAGGGTATAATAAATAACCTTCTCTATCGGATATCATATCCTTAATCAAGGAAGTATGCTCAGCATGAAGACTAACATCAACACCTAGGTTATTCCCGGCATTATCTAAAACTTTCGCAGCCCGTGGCGAATTCATCATCACTATTAATAACAAGAAGAGAACGAACTTGCTCTTCTCGCCGCTTAAGTATGGTATTCTCATGAAGGAGTTCATCTCGTTCAACTTGCACACCAAGAAGAGATTTGTGGAATTCTCGCTAACGCCTGTGCACCTCTCATTAGTAATGCGATCGTTCTCATCTATGAGATCACTAATTTTCTTCCTTAAAGTCTTGATTTTCTTCTCGGAATCAAGGTACATTCGTTTAAAGCGATTAGTTAAATTTAAACTAGATCTGTGTTCGATCTCTAAGAGATGATACTTGGATTGAAGATCCTTTAATGAAAGGAGGTTAATTTTATTTGAGGAACTACTTAGAGATTGATTGAGGTGAAGAAGAAGGACATCATCATACATAGGCTCGGGAAATGAATGGAGAAGAATGGATTCTTCGGAGAGATTATATTCGTCTGCGAGAATAATAGTCAGGCAAAGAAAAATAAAAGATAACGTGACAAGGATTTGAGAATTGAAAATTACTATACCATAAAGTTGCTGATTTGAATTTTGAAGAGTAGATACTCTATCCTTTTGGGAGTCCAGATCGGCTTCTAATTTTTGAATCCTATCGCGAGATGACGCGGCTTCAGCTTCCAGCTCTTGGGTCTTCTTGTTCAATTGTAAATTCCTCTTTTCAAGATTGCTGCGTCTTCTCTCGAGATCTGAGGCAACTACAAAAGAAGTTTTTCCAACCTATGAAAGAAGATAGAAAAACCGTTAATACATATATATTTAAAAATTTAAAATTAACAAGGAAATATGACTGCATGCATACCAAAGACCCAAGTGCGTTCAAGAAGTCGGGAGACACAATTCTAGAGGCTCCATTGAAAGAATTATTGCCCTCTAGTAAAGCAGCATTACACACATTTGCGAGAGTCACGCAAAGGGAAGCTAGGGGAGCATCTCCCATTCCTTGGAAAGAATCTGAGAAGATGCTAGATAACTCGACCCATAGGAGAACCTACCAACGGAATCTCTTTAGTGAGAGAGGGATTCGAATCATGGTTATCCTCGTCGAAGGTTCGGAGCTTGAGCTAAGGCGAGAAGAAGGTTGAGTCTTTCGCTTCTTAGTTAATGGAGCAGAAGATTTACCTTTGCGAACGACGGTTTTACCCTTACTTTTAATCTTCGCGGCTACAGCTTCTTCAGCTTCAACCTTCGCATACAGTTAAAGATAAGAAACAGAGGCAACAATATTGTTTCAAATAACAAAGGAAATGTTTCTTACTTCACCCGTTAGCGATCGAAGTATCGTCAGAGTACTCTCCAACGGATTATCCTTGTAGTTTCTTCTCAATTTGGCGATCTGAAAAATTTCACAAACTCAGCAAATATAAAAAGAAAAGTTGCAAAGGCAAGATTTGAAGAGGAAAACATACTTCTTTTGCCTTATCAGGCCATTTGAATTCCCAAGGGTGATATCCTGCGAGATTCGCAGGAAGAATATGCGAGCCCGCGATGTAAGGGCCATTTAAAATCAAGGGTACAACCCACCATTTCTCATCTTTGGAGTGGCGAGGAGTAGTATTATTGCCCGGGTGCCAGTCAATGTCTTGCATGAGTAATTTATCCTCAGGGACATTATCCTTCTTTTTCAGGCGAATACCCCAACGAGATTTCACATTCCTCATCTTTATCACTGAATAATTTTCAAAAAAGTTCTCTACAGTGTACTTCTCAAAGCTATTTCCAAGTCTCAAAATCGGGATGTCTAACAAGTATTAGGGTATAAAGATCCTTTGCCAAAGACCACGATTCGCGAACTCAAGCATTAGGCGAATGCAATCGCCACTTAATTGATAAACAGCCCGAGAGAATTTTTCATGGGCCAAGATTTCATAAAACAGAGGCATCTCAGGATTGTATAAGGGAATGGGAAGTCCTGCGAGGAGCTGACCTAGCGAGACTATAATCTTTTGATCATCACATTGATGATCAGAAAACAACTTTGCAGAAAGAATAGATGAAGATTCTTGATCGGGAATGGTCGATAGAGTAAAACCCTTCTCGAGCAACTTCTGTTGAACTTCATCAAAAGAAGATTTGTATGCACGACTAATGAAAGCCATTATCAGTATGGGAATGGATGGGAGGTTGGAGATTAGGATCAGCGTTAGAAGGGATGAAGAAAAGATTTACAGAAGCAGGAGCGCAAATTGCGGAAGGAGAGAGTCAAGAAGAGTTGCAGAGAGAAACTAAAGGAAGAAAAGAGGAGGAAAAGAAAACTATATATAGAAAAATTAAAAAGATTCTTGAGGAAAACGAGGGCATTTAATGCGAGAAGAGACACGAACGGTCGAGAATAAACGGTTGGAAGAGACGTGTCAAGAAAAGACTTTAATAGTCAAAATCTGTGTAATAGTACGGAGTCAAATGATAAGTAGTTGCAAATCAAAATATTGATTCTCATGACGTTCTCCCCCTCGCAGAGGAGATGTAAGGAGAGACAGAGACGGAACTTCATATATATACTACAAAGAAGCTTCGGAACTTCGCTAAAAGAATAGAGGCAAGTACGTACTTTTCAAGAAAAGTATTCTTTCGCTCGTTCCTTCACCAATTGAAACCAAGGATTATTACAACAATGAATTTTTCCTTCAAATCGCTCTTCAAGCAATATTCAAGGAAAAAGAGGCAAGATGTAGGATCATAATATCGCAACGTACAAGGCTCGCGGAATTAATAAACGACGGTGTTGCGAGGGAGTCGCAGGGAGCTAAAATAAACGACGCGATGAATAACGACACCCAAAACAATTGGAAGACACGAAACCTGGCGAGGGTTAAGAAGTGTCGCGAGAATGAATATTCGTGCATTTGCGACACTTCGCGAGACGTTCCCGAAAATAAAGGATAGCTTAGCTGTCATCCACTATGTATTACGTACCCTATATAAAGGGCTCAATGAGTCTGTTGAAGGAGGGAGCTTTAGAGGGAAATTGTTGAGCAAGTCATTAGGAGAGAAAGTTTAAGAGCGCTTTAATTTCCAAGTGTAATTCTATTGTATTGTGTAAACATTTCATGGAATCAATTAATAAATATTCTTGATCACACATCTTTCAATGGATTAGTCAAGCAAAACTGAGTAAGGGGTGTAGTGTGGGATTTCCTGCAACTACAAGCTTTGCAGGATTGGTACTTTGATTCGACTTCGCTACTCTTGCTGAATGGCTCTATGGTCAATGCGAGAAATCTTCTCTAGAGAAAGGACTTTGGCTTCTAAGTATCATCATGTGAAGTCTCCAACTGGCTATATTAGTTGTGACAGGGACGTAGAGTGAGCGTAGATGTTACATAGCGTTCTGAAGATTGCACTCTGTGAAAGAATCCAATTAGTCTACTGCAACCCAACTCCGTAAGTCATCCTGTTTGCTCCACTTTTGTGAAGAAATAGAAGGAACGGCTCTATCCCTGTTAAACTATGTCAATCTGCATTCTGCATAAAGAATAATCTATCAGTTCAGGCTACAAGGTTTTGTGGATAACTTCTTTTGTCGTTGATGCATGCAAATTTACCCTCTCTCCTCCACCAGCGCCACCAGGGTGCTCATTAACATAGGCCTATTTGAGGTACTAAAATGCGAGAAAGGTTGGTACTTACCATTTTACGTTACACAATTTAGTTTATAAATTCCATCACCATCGAGTAACCGTGGATAAAGAAATGTGAATACCCGTTTGAATTAATACACACATAAATCATAAATCCATTCTGGCCAAGTAATTTAAGTTTAAGCTTTGTAGAGGTCTAAATATTAATATACGATTCATGTATCATGCTATGAACAAATGATTTAATTTTTTGGCCTAGATGTCGGTAAAATATTGGTTTGCCCGTTCCTCGAAGGTATATTTACTTCGCTAAAACTCTTTCATGCGTAGGAGAAATTACACTTGAGTATATTAATACTCACAGATGCATATATTAATATGTAGGTGTTTATGGGTGAAAACTATTCCTGCAGAATTTGGTAATTTGGGGTGTGGATGAGAAATGAATCTAAACCTTAAACAAATGCACTGCGCGGTGAGTGCTTGTAGATTCGAGAGATCAATCTATGCAAGTCCGGCCTAAACCAAGAAATGGCCGTTCCAGACTTGTTTCGGTCACAAAGTGAAGGAGATGGGGTTGATCTTAGGGAGGGAAGCGAAGAAGGTGTTGAGATTGTGAAGGTGTTGGCTTGCTTATGACTTGTAACAGAAAGGTGAGCAGGCTTGTGATCGATGCAAGCAAGCTCGGGTGTTTGAATACGTTCTTGTATTAACACTTGGTTTTTTCTGTCTCGTCTGGACTTGTGTTGTTGTTTGAAATAGGGCGGAGAACCTATTTATACAAGTCATTGAGCCTTATTCACGTCTCTCGTGGGAAGTGGAGGAAGTGGAGTGATGGAGTAGTGGAGTTGTGCGTCGGTGCCACACGACCGGTCTTGCCCACTTCTCCTGTTCATCTCTAACCGTCCATGACTTCCTGACACGTTCTTGTGATGGCGCGTTGCACGCTGCACGCTGTAAACCGCCAGACCAATACCTAGTATGTATCCCCCAGTTTGTGACATGATTGATGTCTGGAATGTGTGGATCGTGGATCCACGAAAGATAGCATGTAATGCTGAATTGAATAACTGTGTTATTCAGTAAGTCGATACTTGTGAAGTACCGTGTGTATTTTATGCAGTACGCATTATGGTGTGGTAAAGTGATGGGTAATGACGCCTCACCGACCAAATAACTCCCGACCGTGATTGTATAACCAAGTCAGGTGAAGTTGGACGGATGAGATGATCTTTGAGACACTCATCTCACGACCGTTAATGAATATTAGGGTTTTTGAAGAGGTGCGCAAGCATCACTCTTGACTTTGGTCGAAACCGAGCATGGAAAGGGATTTGGAGAGAACCGACCGGGCGTGCATGTAGATAGCATGCCAGCGTACACGTCCATGTCTCACTGTCCCATGAAGGTGCGATCTAGGCCACTCAATTTGACCGGCAAAGAGGAGTGGTTGAGATCAATTTTGCAATAGGAAATTGATGCCGCAAAAGGCCGCGCATCATGCTTTTTCCGGCGCGCATTCCAAGACGACCTAATTTGGTCGGTCTTGGCCGATGGGTTTGACGTGAAGATGGCAGGCTGGTGTTCATGCCTATACCTGAATATCCCATGAAAACGTGATATAAGCCACTCAAATCATCCGGTGAAGTTGAGCGGTCGAGATCAGTTTGTGGTTTGGGAGGCGTGGCCATGCTAGTTTGGACGCACGTTTGGGATTAACCGGCATGATATGCCTTGGCCGAACACATGAGGAGGTAGATGGGCCCACGGTGGTCATGCTGGTATGACCGGCCCTTGCTTAATCTAATCTGTGACCCTCCATTCGTGCCGGAGAAGATGGACGCGCGTGATGGCTTGAAACCCTAATTTTGGCTTTCAAAGCCGTGCGCCATCTCTTGTTTGGGTGACGATTTTGTCACGGCCAAACATTGTTGGTCTTGACCAATCGGTCAAGTGCGTAGGCGGGCCCATGGTGATCGTGTTGACATGCTCTGCGCCTTTGAGTCTACATCTACACCCTCCATCTATACCGCGAAGATGGATGGTTGAGACTGCTTTGCGACACATGTAATATGCCGCAAACCCTAATTTAGGGTTTTCCGTCCATAATGCTTGGTATGAACGGTTTCTTGGCAAGCTAGGCCAATGACCGACCATGCGGGGTCGGCCGTGGGTATTCCATACCTGCTTGGGGGTGATGGAATTGATCTGGGGTCATCCAATCATGCTTATGGAATTGGATGACTCGCGATCGATCATATCTAGACCGATACGGTCAGTCCGGATGCTCAATCGGGCTAGTATAACACACCGAGAGGGGCTCAATCGGGCTAGTATAACACACCGAGAGTCGGCTGTACGGGTATTTCGTACATGGTTTCATTATAGTGCTTGGAGGTTCGTGTTACTCTGTAAGAGTAACACTCACTCGTCATGCCACACCGATAATGAGTACTGGAAATACAAGGCTGATATGAAATTCACGGGAAGGGATTGTTGCCACATGCTCCGGCTGGAGGAATTTCATGTATTCACAGAATGGGATTGTTGCCACATGCTCCATTCTTGGTGAATTAAGTGAGGGAGTATCCAACACTTATAAATGGCTTTATCTTTTACAAGATGTCAGCGCATGATTTTTTGGTTTTTTACAAATTTAACCTTAAACGAAAATCCACCATCAACATTAAGTCCCCTGCCTAGCACACAATGGTTACACTATTGTGGGGTAGGCATAAGATGGTGACAGTTAAAGATAAAACTTATGAGACAAAGTTAGATGTTACCAGGAGAGACGGGTCATCCTGTCCTCGGAGTATGTCACGTTCAAAAGGCATCTAGGAGAGCATTCCCCTAATATGATGTCGGTCTTGCCTGCTTCGATCGACCTTGTTATGTCTGCTTCGGTCGAGGGCCCACTCCGTGCTTGCTCCGTTAGAATGTCGGTCTTTCCAGATCGACCTTGTTATGCCTGATTAGGTCGAGGGGCGATTGCGCCTGCTTCGCTCGATCATGGGGTTGTGCCTAATCGACGGACTGCTGCGCCTGCTTCGTTCGTGGGGCTACTTCGCCTACTTGATCGAACGTGGGTTTGAATTTCGTGAACATGATTCCCATGACATAAGAGAACCGTGTTGTGCAAATAAATATGGTCCCGCCATATATGCTTGATTGAACGTGGGTCCCATATCGTGTATACCTGACTGAATGTCACCTTTATACCAGCCTCATGCCCTTGACCAACACCGGTCTTGAAACTTGAGCAATACCGGACTTGTGACTTAATCAATACCAGACTTGAAGCTTGAGCAATACCAGACTTGAAACTTGAGTGATACCGGACTCGTCACTTGATCAATACTGGACTTGAAGCTTGAGAAATACCGGACTTGTGACTCGATCAACATCGGACTTGAAACTTGAGTGATACCCGTGACTTGATCAATACCGGTCTTGAGACTTGATCAACACCGGACTTGTGACTTGATCAACAGCGGTGTTTGGACCCAATACCAGCCTTGTGTACTCCAAAGTGAATGCGTGTTCTGTCGTGTGTGACTACACATCTCATGCGTTTTTATACAAGTACTGACTCGTGTCTTTTATTGTAGAATGAAGAAAAGAACTCCCGTTGAGATGTCTTACGGGATAATGCTGGTGCCAAGTCGGGAAGGTGTTGACAGCATCAAAGATATGCCGAACATTGATGATGAGTTGTTCACCGCGCCCTTTCAACTATATGAGAATATCCGTTCCACAAGATAACCCTTCTCCTATCGACTTCAAGGTTTTTCATGCTCCGATGGGCCCTCATGAAGGATGGATGAGACGTATGTTAAGCAATGAGTACATCAAAGATAACTTGACCAGAGCGCAGATTATTGATGCAGCTTGAGTGTTGAAATGTCTTGAGAGGATGTTAAAGTGGTTTCTGGTGCGAACGTTGAGGTGGATCCTGGAGAGAGTGTTGAGGCGACTCTTGAATAGACCATTGAAGCAGCTTCTGCTAGAGGGAGCGTTGAAGTGTTTTCCTCTTCGGTTCGATTTACCCTTGCGAATTCCATGCTTCTTGACTGACCATCTCTCTCATGTTGAAGAATTCCTTGACTGACGGTGATGGAACTTCATGATGAGCCTCAGTCCCCAAGCGTGGTTTCCATGGTTTGTTCGTAGCGGTTGTTGTCGAGCCAGATATGGAATATCTTGGACATTGTTTCATCATTGTGGGAGTCATGCATGTGGTACTGGAGTTGGAGTTGACGGTCGCGCAGGATGTTGTATCTCGGTGGTTTTCCTCTTCTTTGCTTGAAACCGCTTCGATAGGTCAAGGTTGTATCGCCTGTTGGTGAGATATATGCCCCTACAAACATTATGAGGCTCTTCATTACCTGCAGGCCTTTTTTCTTTCTATCATGGAATATGTTGTTGTAGATGAGCGTTCAACATCTCCAGAGGATGACCAAAAGCGCGGATTCTCCAACATAGCATGATAGACATGTACCACTGTCTGATAGAGTGACTCGCCCGAATCTTGCTCGATATGGCGCGTGGACATCGTTATCTTCTTGAGGCTGCTCCCTTGAGGTATCGGCTCCAGTGGAAGATTGTCGTCATAGCGTTGATACGTTGCACCGGTATTCTTTAAACCAAATGGCAGTATGGTATAATAAAAATTTCCGAGAGGAGTTCGAAAAGATATCTTACTTGTGTCATGCTCGTACATCCTTATCTGGTTGTAGCCGCTACATCCATCCATGGAGGAGAACATGCCGTGTCCGCTGGTTGCATCTACTAACATGTCGATGTTAGGTAGAGGAGGATCATTTTGGAGCAAGACTCTATTCAAGTATCTCAAGTCTATGCAAAGACTGATCCGAACTACAATCGTTTAACCGACTTGGATCCAGGTATGACATGCAGATGATGGGTGACTAATTTTCATCTAAATCCGGCATTTCTTCATATCTCCAAGCGAATATGTCTTGGTACTCTTTGAGAAGTTCCACGAGCTTCGTGCGTTTATCCGTACTCAAGGTTGAGCTGATGGAGATAGGCCTAGGAGATTCCCCAACGATTTCAATCTCATCAGTTGTGGATTTCAATCATCTAGCACTTGCTCTTGTGGTTCGTTGTGCAGTTAGGTGGAGAGACCGCATAAAAGTTAGTTCCCTCTTCGTGTGAACGTCTATGGAGAAGAATGCACTGCATCGTGGGTGCCCTCAATGATGTGGTTCTTCCCCCGAATTGACGCCCACGTGGGGAGTGGGATGTAAGCGACTTGTCCGATTCTTTCGGCGGAGCTTCTCCCGTATTCCATTAGGTGGAGATCTTGAGAACCTTGGATGTTGATCACGTAAAAGCGACACAAATATAATTACACTTTCTTACTACTCGAATATAAATATAGCAAGGGCAAGAAAGGATCGATCCCATGTTTAGGTTGTCGAATTGTTATGGTTTCCTATATAAAACACCTGGTGGATTTTGTGATTTTATAAACTAAGCAAATATAAAAAGCAAAGAAACAAATTAAGATAAGAGATATTGGTTAAGGATTTCGTTTTCATTCACTAACATGCTTTTCACAATAACTAGAATTGATATTTAATCTCAACTTTTATCAAAGACCCTAGAATACCTTGATCGCAAGAATATCCCGCAAATCTCCTCATGCCATCAACAAACACATTAAAAGATGCGAATATGAATTCTACCTAAAGGAACAACCTAACGTGTCACTAATCAAGTTTAATTCCCTAGATGCATTAGGTTCTATGAAATCAGGGCCAATCAAAGCAATTGAAAGTTAATTCAATTTAACAAAGGTTACGATTCACATGTGATCATAAGAATATATCACTACAAACTATAATCATATTATGTGATTCAAGGAATATCACTTTTGCGTATAATAAACCCTAAACTAGAATAGATGTGATTAGAAGTTCTACCAATTTGCAACTTGACAAAACAATCAATCAATCATAAAACAATATTTCCAGAGAATTGCAAACGATAATTATGAGACAAAACTAATACATTGAATCAAAGAATCATATTATGTGAAATCCAACTATTCCATAACCAATAATAAACTTAGGAGGAGTTCAGAAGAAAGAGAAAAGACTTCATGGTTCTAAACCCTAGAATAAAGTAGAAGAGATAAAAACGTTCTAAGATCAAAGATAAAAAGATATCGCATAGATAATAAAAGTCTTCTCTTTATATAGCTCCACTCCTTCCAAAACTAGGTTTTGTCTTCAAAGTCCATTAGTTGGAAATTCACCCGGCCCACGATGGAGAGAAACCCGTGGAAATTATGTCCCAAAAACTTAGCCTCAAAATATTTCGGATGTCAAACCGGCCACCGGGTCAACGGGTCGGGACCGATCGGGTCAATCGGGTCGGATCGGGTCAATCATTGAGTCAGGGTCTGTTCCCCGGAGCCGCACTATCATTGTGCATCAATTGAAGATGGCTATACTTCATCAATTTAACTCCATTTGTTGCCTCTCCAAATTTCGTATCTCCCGCATTGCTAGGCCTATCGTGGGGCACAATAACAGCTCCACCCGCATCTGGATGCACCACCATAACTTCTATTGCAGCAACAAAGACTGATCTTTCATGTTCCGATCACTACTCTTTCCATCACTCATCTTAGTTCATATCACGGCACTGGAGCTTTCTTGCCATCCAGCTTCCCCGCCCCCGAGCCCCAACACAAGCACCAATTCCCTCTCAAGCCTAGCGCGCAGCTCGTGACACAAAGATCATCACCTCAACCAAGAACCCATCTCTGCTCTGCAACTCTGCCACTTTCATCCTTCTTGCTTGCCTCAATCACCGTCCGCAACATCTCGCTCCCCTGTAATGCCCACTGCCATCATATCATCGCAAATACGTGGTATCTATCAGGCATCTCAAGCCTGCAATCTCCTTCTCATATCACCGGCAACTAACCGTTACTCACATCACCAGCTCAACATCACACAGTATCTTGCACATCATTACGGCAACCCATGAACTCTTGGCTGAACCTTGGATGTCCTAAGAGTCTTTATTCATTAATTCACACAGAGAGTAATCACATTCGAAGACGCCCGACTCAAACCCATCAAAAAATCAATTTCGGAACCACCAATGAGAATCAATTCTCATCTTTGTCGTGATTTAGCCTTTCACGAAAAATCAATTAACCACAAACCCATCTTAGCAATCACCTCCATCATCGAACCCTAACTCACTCTAATTCATCTTTCTCTAATCGATCTTCAATTGTGTAACAATCAAACTCTCGACCTCCCTTGTGTTCGATCTGATCATCTCTCAAACCCTAGACGACAACATCAAACAATCACTCGCCATGGCTGCTGTGCAGCTCTCTTCTCCCCTCTCTCGATTTTTCTCCTCTCGGTTTCTCGATCTCGATTCGATTCAAGAATTAGTTATTCTTTAATTCGTGTGGAAATTAAATGGGAATGAATTGAGAAAGAAAACGATAAGGGTAATAGTCTGGGTGGATTTAGACACACCCCAAACTTATGGGCCATCCTAAATTAGCAACCCCTTAACCTTAGCTAGGCTCTCATTTCAATCTCATCGTCCATAGAACCTGTTTTGCAAACACTAGCTTCACACAAGTATTAGTAACATAAAGCAAAAGTGAAGCTATGAACCGATAAAGCTTCCCCCACACTTATTCTTGTCCACACTTGGAAGTGTGGAGTTGGTGCCCTCTTGTCCTCTATCAAACTTTGCAACCATTCTTCGTCCGTTTTAACGTAACCAAAGTCTCGACATAAACATCATCATTATAAACATTCACAAGTTGTGGAGCATCTAGCACTTGCTCTTTTTGTGGTTCGTTGCTTTTTCCATAGAGCATTCCATTAGGTGGAGAGAGACCAAGAAAGGATCGATCCCACAGAGAGGTCTAGGTCCAATTGTTATGGTTTCCTATATAAAACACCGGTGGATTTTGTGATTTTATAAACTAAGCAAATCTTTTCACAATAACTAGAATTGATATTTAATCCAACTTTTATCAAAGACCCTAGAATACCTTGATCGCAAGAATATCCCGCAAATCTCCTCATGCCATCAACAAACACATTAAAAGATGCGAATATGAATTCTAACGTGTGATAATGATAATGGCGAATCAAAGAATCATATTATGTGAAATCCAACTGTCGGATACCGTTTTCCCTTTAGGTTTTGTCTTCAAAGTCCATTAGTTGAAATTCACCTACCCACGATGGAGAGAAACCGTCACGACTCGCCATAAAAGTTCGTTCCCTCTTCGTGTGAACGTGGGTCGTGGCTTCACGGGATGGAGAAGAATGCTTCTTAGTCGGCAAAAGATGCATCGTGGGTACTAGCCCTCAATGATGTAAGCCGGTCTTCTTCTCATGAATTGACGCCCACGTGGATGTGGGATGTCCTTCAAATCGCCAAACCCATCAGAATCTTGTCAATTCGATTCTTTCGGCGGAGCTTCTTGTGTTCGATCCGTATGTCTTGGTTTGGTTTCCCTCGAAGTCCGTCATTGTGGTAGGCTTCCGTCCTAAATTAGCGATCTTGGGCTCCATTTAGTGTTCGCCCATGAAACGACAATTTTGGGAGAACCTTGGATGTCCTAAGAGTCTTGAGAGTAATCACATTCGAAGACGCTCCTGTGTCGATAAGGGCCGTCTTGAACTCTGAATCCTTGATGCGTGCGGTGACACGTAGGGCACGGTTGTGACCTTTTTCTGGTTGATTGCAGCAAAATATCTTTGTGCGCTGATTCTTCGAGAGGTGTGAAAGTTCGCATAAACTTTCCACTAGAGAAAACGCTTCCCGATCCACCGGCCTCTAGTTCATAGTGAAACTATTGACTTGAGGAGGATCGTTGTGAGGATCAGTCCCCAGTGTAGGAGTGTCCATGACATGACCGCTCATATCCGATGTCGCTTCTTTGATCAGGTCCATGGAGGTCCGCGCCGCTGAAGTACCTTCTCCGGTGCGTTGAATGCGTTCCTTTTTGCTCCAGGGGCTGTCACGGCTCTTGTGGAAATCGATCAGTTAATGTCTTAAGAAAAGTGAGTACCTCTTTTCGAGTTGCGGCCATATCCGTTTGAGTCTTAGCAAGAACTTCCTGCTTCTCCATCAAGTCTTCAATGGTAATGGGGGATGGTCCTCCTCTTGTCCCTCCGGCTCCTCGTTCTGATGAAGGAGTGGAAGTTGTTGCTCTGGTGACTACCAGAGGTGTTACACTTGATGAGTTGCCGGGATTTGCGGCTGCTCTGGCTCTCAGTGATGGGAGGTGTTGTAATATCACTGCTGAGTGATCGAATTGAACTTTCCCATCCTCTGTACTCACGTGTTTCTTGATTGATCTCTCCTTCCTCAAGCATTTCTTCACTTAGTTGAAAGGTCGATGCGGATTGAATAGTCTTCCGGGCTTCGACAAGGGTCTTGAGATATAAATCTTCTAGCAGGGATTCGTAAGCTGCATGCTCCATTTCTTTATCCGGTAGACGTTTTGGTACCCCGGACAAGTCTTCTCCTCGGTGGAGTTGCCTCGAGTCTTCGTTGTCGGCTGGACCATGTTGTTCGTCTCTCCTGAGTCCCCTGTGATTATACGCTCTTTCTGCATCTCCACTGATAAAGGTGTGACTCCTGACTAAGGACCCAGCGTTTCTTGCATTGTTTGAGTAGATGCCTGCCGACCCTTCTTGTAACCGTGCTGTTATATCATTCAAAAGGCGGAATGTCTCTCTCTGTCTTCTAGCGATACCGGCTTGATTTGCCAAGACATCCTCCAGCATTCTAGCTACACTTCCCACGATATCTGAACCACCTGTGGTTTCCGGGTGAGGATACATCGCGAGATGAAAATCGAAAAATTGAGAATCCAATTTTTGTAACCGAGAGATCAACCTCCCACTGTGGTCGCCAATTGTTTATGGGTGAAAACTATTCCTGCAGAATTTGGTAATTTGGGGTGTGGATGAGGAATGAATCTAAACCTTAAACAAATGCACTGCGCGGTGAGTGCTTTGTAGATTCGAGAGATCAATCTGTGCAAGTCCGGCCTAAACCAAGAAATGGTCGTTCCAGACTTGTTTCGGTCACAAAGTGAAGGAGATGGGGTTGATCTTAGGGAGGGAAGCGAAGAAGGTGTTGAGATTGTGAAGGTGTTGGCTTGCTTATGACTTGTAACAGAAAGGTGAGCAGGCTTGTGATCGATGCAAGCAAGCTCTTGGTGTTTGAATACGTTCTTGTATTAACACTTGGTTTTTCTGTCTCGTCTGGACTTGTGTTGTTGTTTGAAATAGGGCGGAGAACCTATTTATACAAGTCATTGAGCCTTATTCACGTCTCTCGTGGGAAGTGGAGGAAGTGGAGTGATGGAGTTGTGGAGTTGTGCGTCGGTGCCACACGACCGGTCTTGCCCACTTCTCCTGTTCATCTCTAACCGTCCATGACTTCCTGACACGTTATTGTGATGGCGCGTTGCACGCTGCACGCTGTAAACCGCCAGACCAATACCCAGTATGTATCCCCCAGTTTATGACATGATTGATGTCTGGAATGTGTGGATCGTGGATCCACGAAAGATAGCATGTAATGCAATTGAATAATGCGTTATTCGGTAAGTCGATACTTGTGAAGTACCGTGTGTATTTTATGCGAGTCTTGCATTATGGTGTGGTAAAGTGATGGGTAATGACGCCTCACCGACCAAATAACTCCCGACCGAGATTGTATAACCAAGTCGGTGAAGTTGGACGGATGAGATGATCTTTGAGACACTCATCTGCGACCGTTAATGAATATTAGGGTTTTTGAAGAGGTGCGCAAGCATCACTCTTCAGCTTGGTCGAAACCGAGCATGGAAAGGGATTTGGAGAGAACCGACCGGGCGTGCATGTAGATAGCATGCCAGCGTACACGTCCATGTCTCATTGTCCCATGAAGGTGCGATCTAGGCCACTCAATTTGACCGGCAAAGAGGAGTGGTTGAGATCAATTTTGCAATAGGAAATTGATGCCGCAAAAGGCCGCGCATCATGTTTTTTCCGGCGCGCGTTCCAAGACGACCTAATTTGGTCGGTCTTGGCCGATGGGTTTGACGTGAAGATGGCAGGCTGGTGTTCATGCCTATACCTGAATATCCCATGAAAACGTGATCTAAGCCACTCAAATCATCCTAAGAAGTTGAGCGGTCGAGATCGGTTGTGGTTTGGGAGGCGTGGCCATGCTAGTTTGGACGCACGTTTGGGATTAACCAGGCATGATATGCCTTGGCCGAACACATGAGGAGGTAGATGGGCCCACGGTGGTCATGCTGGTATGACCGTCCCTTGCTTAATCTAATCTGTGACCCTCCATTCGTGCCGGAGAAGATGGACGCGCGTGATGGCTTGAAACCCTAATTTTGGCTTTCAAAGCCGTGCGCCATCTCTTGTTTGGGTGACGATTTTGTCACGGCCAAACATTGTTGGTCTTGACCGATTGGTCAAGTGTGTAGGCGCCCACGGTGATCGTGTTGACATGCTCTGCGCCCTTTGAGTCTACATCTACACCCTCCATCTATACCTGCGAAGATGGATGGTTGAGACTGTTTTGCGACACATGTAATATGCCGCAAACCCTAATTTAGGGTTTTCCGTCCATAATGCTTGGTATGAACGGTTTCTTGGCAAGCTAGGCCAATGACCGACCATGCGGGGTCGGCCGTGGGTATTCCATACCGCTTGGGGGTGATGGAATTGATCTGGGGTCATCCAATCATGCTTATGGAGTTGGATGACTGCGATCGAATCATATCCGGATCGATACGGTCAGTCCGGATGCTCAATCGAGGCTAGTATAACACACCGAGAGGGGCTCAATCGGGCTAGTATAACACACCGAGAGTCGGTCGTACGGGTATTTCGTACATGGTTTCATTATAGTGCTTGGAGGTTCGTGTTACTCTGTAAGAGTAACACTCGATCGTCATGCCACACCGATAATGAGTACTGGAAATTCAAGGCTGATATGAAATTCACAGGAAGGGATTGTTGCCACATGCTCCAGCCTGGAGGAATTTCATGTATTCACAGAATGGGATTGTTGCTACATGCTCCATTCTTGGTGAATTAAGTGAGGGAGTATCCAACACTTATAAATGGCTATCTTTTACAAGATGTCAGCGCATGATTTTTTTGTTTTTTACAAATTTAACCTTAAACGAAAATCCACCATCAACAGTAGGAAGATACCACAGTAACCAAACCCTCTATCATTAGGGGTTAAATTTTAGCAAGCAGTACAAGAAAGCAATGATTTTAAGGTTTAATTTGTTTACTCTATTGGATTCCCAATTAATATATAGATTGATTGACGCTGAGGTTTGACGAACTCTAAGTAAGGATCATCGGCCAAATGCAACTTTGCATATGCAAATGGAATGGGAACAGAGCTTTTACAATGTCTGTCTGGCACAGGATAAGAGCATGTTACCCCTTTTGCCTCAAAATATTGAATGCCCTCCCCGTGAATATGATATTTGTTGATCTTTGCCGGTTGCATATGATAGTCTGGTTAATTTAATAATTCCATAAAATATACTGCCACTTGGTCATTAGTACTAGCACCAACCAATGTGCTTTTCTTAATTGATGCATTAGTTAGTGTAATGTCGATATCTATATATTACACACAAACCTGCCTATCTTTTAGAGACGGAGGTATTGTTATTAATACTGTTGGAGGATGACGTTTAATCTTGTAACCTTAAGGATTACTTTTCTGCTGTGCGTTGTTGGGTTGTGATGTGAGAAAAAAGAAGTTAGCCGTTTGGTAAAAAAATAATTAAGGATGGGTTTGGTAATGCTTTATTTTCTCAAAAGCACTTTCAAAAGCTATATATGTCAATAATTTTTGAAATTAGTGTTTGGTAAAAAAAAATCAAAGTGCTTTTTATCGAAAGCACTTCCCAAATTCCTCAATTTTTAAAAGCTGGGGAGGAGGAGCTTTTAAAAGCTACAAAAGCATAAGTCGTAGCCCCACCTAAATTTAATGATTGATTTATCTTTTTTATCCCTACTTTATTTTATAAATGACAAAAGTTACCCTTAAATTTATATACAATCAATTTTTTACTATTTCTTTATTTGTCAACAGTAAAAATAAAATAAAATATTAAATAATACTTAATTTTAGTTTCACTTTTTGTTTGAAATATATATACATATATACAAGTGGTTAAGTAAAATATTTTTTAACAATCATAATAATAGTGGTAATTAGTATGAACATTAATATTATATAGTAAAATAATTAATTATTTTTAACCCAATAAAATTTAATAAAACTACCATTAGAGATATGTCTGTTTTTGTCACTTGCTACAACAACTATGGTTGAATCTGAAATTTTACCAAACACAATTTGATTGCTTTTTTAATCAGCTTCAACTTTAATTAATATTTTACCAAACATCTAATCAAGTCTACTATTTTTTTTCTCACAAAGACAAAGACATCAACGCACACAATCAGAAAAGTGCTTTTACAAAAGCTGCAGCAATACCAAACTAAGCCTAAAGTTAAAGCTGATTAAAAAATATCAGCTTCAACCATTGTTATTGTTGCAAATGACAAAAACAGACATATTCAATTTTGTTGGGTTTTAAAATAATTTTATTTTACTATTAAATATAAATATATATGATATTAAATTTACTAATTGTCACTATTAGTATGATTGTTAATTTTTTTTTTTTAATTCCAACTGGGAAACTTACTTAAATTCCCACCAGCCCCAGTGCGTAGAACATATCAAATCAATAATAGATGGTAAGTATATTTTGAAGAAATAAGGCAGTAAATATAATTCATTGGGTAAATAATAATCAATTTTTACTTTAAAAATACGGTAAATAGAAAAGAAAATTTTCAAACATGATAAAATTATGATTTTCTATAAAACTGCGCCAGAAACTATGATTTATTCTGTATAAAAAGATTAATTTTTTGTAGATAAAAATATAGTAAAAAGGAAAGAAAATTTTCAAACATGGTAAAATTATGATTTCGTATTCTAAGTGTCCATATAAAGTTCTGTTACTTCTTAATTTTTGTGAGAGATATCAAAATTATTTCAAAATATTTAGATAATTTTGGAAATCCTAGATTTGTTTCTCAACATAGATTTTAGTTGCCGTGTGTACATTGAGCTTCTTCTTATATGTACACTGTATTATCCTTCGTTCTTATGTATTTTCAATAGCACTTACGGTGGCTTTCTTTTATTTCGACTCCCTGTTTCGATCGTTTGTTTTTCTTATTCTTTGCAGACATGTTTGTTCACACGAAGCATCAACAAAGAGGTATGAACATCAATTGTTTGGTAGATTTCCCCCAACGCAAGCACTAAAAATTTATATAAGATTATTACAATTGAATCATTCATATTATGTCGTGTACTTCTTTTCGACGAGACTAAACATGGATTTCTGCATGATCAAGAAAAATTTAAAAGTACAATTGGACATCTCACTGAAACTTCTATTTCAAAGGGTTTGGGTGCATTGTCTATAAAGCAGAGATGGTGAATGGAGGTAGCAAATTATTGGATCTGGGAAAGGGTTGGTGCATTTTGTCTATAAAGCAGGCACCGAGTTTTTTTTTTTTTTTTTTTTTTTTTTTTGCTCTTAATAATTGAGGTTTCGTTTATTACTATCGTTGATGCTTTGGAGAAGGTCTTGCTGATGTGGGGCTTGGGTGAACAAAGTGGGACATGCAAGAATAAGTTTGTTTAATCAATGAAATTTTAGAAGCACCTTCACATTTCATAGAAAAGGTATTGTCAACTTAACATTGCTTATGTGAGTCATTCAATCAATTCTGTTCTTGGTGTTTGTGTGTTTACTTTCTCATAATTTTTTAAATTTTTCTCTATGGATTCCACATGATTAACTTTTGTTGTCAATCAGTTCTGTTCTTGGTGTTTGTGTGTCTACTTTCTCATAATTTTCTAAATTTTTCTCTATGGATTCCACAGGATTAACTGAATTCTCGAACTCCACTGTCATTCAAGTCTTGCCTTTTTCTTCTAGAAACCTTGAAGAAACCTGAAGAACTATACATTTTTTTACTTGAACTTATTTTGCTTCATATGGGAGATTTTTTTTTTTTTTTCTTCCTATGATTTTGGTTGATGGAAAAAAGAGTTCTCGGTTGTTAGTTGATAATTTATTTAGGGTTAGACTTATACATGTTAAATCTATCATGTGTCTGATTTAGGGATTCGGGTACTAATATTTTAGATTCTCAACAGGTATACCCCGTGGTAATTATGAGCATGGCTTAGAGACCGCATCGGCTGCAGTAACGGCAGTGAGAACAACCTCAACAACAGGAACTACATGTTATTTTATTTCTTTTCAATTTTAGGCATTTTATTGGCGGAGTACTGTTTCTGTGCAGAGGCATTTAGGTGCTGTGGTGCTTAATACAATGATCTATTAATCCAACAGATTGGCTACTACGGTTTCATGACTATAGATCTTACAGATTTTGGCAAGAAAAAAAAAGTAGGTACCTTGAGGTATAGTTGACAATACCTTTCTTTCTTATGAGTACGAGGGGATCCTCCCTCTATAAGTTATAGGGACTTAAATTAGTAGAAAGTATGTTTGTGCATATCAAATATCATTACAGTCTACATTATTGAGTAGTAAAAAGTATAAAACTTTCCAATCCATCTAAATAAGTTTGCGTTCGAAAATGATAGGATTGATAGCAGAATAATATTAACTTCAATATACATTGGAGTATTCATAGGTACAAATTTAAAACGCCGTACATCCAAATCAAAAATAAGTTCAAATTTGAATTAAATCTGGCAAATG
Source organism: Papaver armeniacum (assembly GCA_023531295.1). Classification (NCBI taxonomy): domain Eukaryota; kingdom Viridiplantae; phylum Streptophyta; class Magnoliopsida; order Ranunculales; family Papaveraceae; genus Papaver; species Papaver armeniacum. The sequence goes on along the minus strand of JAJJWW010007385.1, from coordinate 263,946 downwards.
TAAATGATAACAAGAGAAATCTTTCTACAGTCCAGTAAAACTATAAGAATAAATATAAATTTTGATGTAACAGATGTGGAAGAATATATACAAGAAAACATAAATTGTGAAGGTTACATGTCAAATTGACTAATTAAATATGTAATAGATTGGTGATATTTTTGACGTTAACAACAAATCTTGATGATACGAAATATACGCCATTGAAGAAACTCGGTGTTTGGGAAATTCCAAACCAAACAAAAGAATAAATGATGTTTCGTACAACGCTTCGCAAAGCAATATCAAATTGTTACCTGAGAAAGAACATGGTAGGATTAATTAGTTAATTCAAATTAAATTTCTTTTCGTGAAAAAAAAAATTGAAGAAGAAAATAATTAAGAAGTGCACGGCAACCTTCAAAAGTAAAGGAGCAGTAATTGGAATCTGACCACTGAGATCTCAGTAGTACTATATGGTATGTCCAACATGCAAGGTAAAATGCGTGTACATGGGAAGCAAGCCAGGTGGGATGGATATGCAGTCAGATACCAATGCCATGGTAACAAGTAGAGATATTTTAACTTATAAGAATGATGTATTTAAATTACAAAAATAACGAAAAAAAATATTGAAAAAAATCCAATAAAGACCCTAATATTCTTGCAGAATTTATAGCTAGGCAATTAAAAAATAGAGTTTCATTTCGAAAGGCAATGAAAAAATCTATTGAATTAACTAAGTAATCAGATACAAAAGGAATTCAAGTACTAATTGCAGGACGTATCGAACGGAAAAGAAATAGCGCGTGTCAAATGGATCAGAGAAGGTATGGTTCCCCTAATATTTAATGCAACTCAAGATCATTACATATAAACACATATTACTCTATATCAGGTAATTTTTCAATTCCTCTAAGAATGAGTACCATATTTTTTTCATGCGACGGTTTTGCAGTATACACTCAATATACGGATTAGAAGGCAAGCACGTAACGCTTATAATTTCGTGGCATAACCCTGATGGTAAATAATAAGGTGAACTCTTTTTCGAGACTGTCCTTCTTGAAAGTAATGAATCAAACACCATATAATCAAACATCACTTTATACTTACGCTTTTACCAAATTTATGGTCCATGCACATTTCATTGTAAGTTGTAGAAAAACCCTGATAGACTACGGAGATCACTATAGGCCATTTTCCATAGAAGATCTTGAAAATCCTAAAACCTTTCCTTCATGGTTAGGATTTGACTCGGTTCCTCGGGGGCATGATTTTGCAATCCAACTAACATTTTCCTTCATCATACGGTATAATTCATACTTACATTGTCTACCGAGTCATAAATTATTATATTTGAGAATAGAGAATAAAGAAAAATAGGTTGTAATTAATTCCAATTTTTTTGAATTTTTGAGAGATAGAGCCACATTTTAAAAGAAAAAATATTCGCCAACAATAAAAAAAATCTTTGGTCATAGCCGCAGGGTCATGAATTTCAAGGACCTCTACCGCAAGGAAGCATGAAGCATATGACGGTTTTTTGATTCAATTCTACACTGATAAAATGTATCGATATTCGATAACCAAAAATACATTGGCAACATTATGACAGTATAGAGTTGAAATTTGTTGAAATTATTTCCAGTTACAAAATGTGAAGAGTTAATTTATGACAGTTGAACTTCACAGTGTGATCTAAACATATGCGGCGTACTGGAGGAAATGTTTCCAAGGTTTTATTTATAAATTAAAGGCTGGAAGTCAAATATGGGAAGAACGGTTCAACGAAACAAATTAATAAGCCTAAATAAAAGGGATAAAATACAACTACAGATAAGAAAAGAAGAGACTAACGGAATTATGATTTCTAACGAATAGCGAGGATATAATTCTCATGATTGGGGTATCAGTGTGGCAAGATACCAATCCATATATTAAACTTTTCGATATACAGTAAAAACTATTAATAGCTTTGGGATTAAACTCTTCAATATACATTGAAAACTTTTCAATCTATAGCTAGGATTAAACTTTTCAATATACAGTAAAAACTCCATATATTAATAGCTTTGGGACTTCACAAAGTTATTAATATATGGAGTTTATTATATAGGGAGGTATATTAAAAAAAAATGTTTTTTTTTTGCTAATTGAAAGTATGTAAATGATAATGGATATGAATGTCTTCCTTAATCATCCAAATGAGCAACAAGTCGTATGTGTTTTAACCGAAGAAGAAATCATCGACAGGATTAGACAAGAAGCGGAGGGAGATAATCTTGATGATGATACCAAAAGTATCATGCCAAAAAGCTTTAAACATGTTCGACAAGTTGGAAATATTTTGGCTTCAACAAGAAGGTGCACACAGTAATGAGGTCTTACGCATCCGCAAATCAAAAGATGCGATAACAATCCAAAAAGTTACATCCTTTTCTCAAACAACTATAGATAAGTATTTTATGTCATCTTAAATTTTGATGTAACAAGATCAATAAGTTTCCAATAATGTCGATTATATTAATATATAGAGGTAAATTCCTTATGGCGGGGCTAAAAAATTCTATTAATATTAAAATGTGGAGGTTATTACTATTTAGATTATTATTTTTTTGTTAATATATAGAGTTTGTTAATGTATGGAGTATCTTTTATCAAAAAAAAAAAAAAAAAAAAGGTATAAAGTATCATTATATGGAGTTTTTACTGTAGATTGGTACCTATACTAGCAATTACGGTGCCCGCTTTTAGCAATCACGGAAAATCCAGTCTCTTTTAACGAGTTCAAGACAATTTGAATTGAATGGATGTTTTCTACATCGGGGAGTTCCTTAACGCTTAAAATTACTTTAATTATACTTTAGATTATTAAATATAGACCTCTTTGACGATTTTTTAATTGTTGATACTTTAAAACAGGTGAATTCATTTATAATTACTAACCTATTAAATTAAGTGATAATTTGACCTTTAATTATGTATTGTGTCTACTAATCTTCCACATAATACATGTAGGGTTTAAAAAATATACATATTTGAAATAAATCTTATCAATCACTTAATTAGTAAGACTTAGACATATAAACACTAGATATAAGTGGATTAGTAAGACTTAGACATATAAACACTAGATATAAGTGGAAGAACCGTCGTGAGCTCAAAGGATTTGATGTTTGATTTGCTAATGAAACTCAAGGCTCTTTCTTATTCTCATCACCACCTAAAATAAAATATGAATTGTCAGATTTGCACCTCGAGAACTACTAAAAATAATTTTTAAAAACCGAAGTTTGTAAAAAATAAATAAAGCACGCCAATTTTTTTTTATCAAAACATTAGGGTGTTGCTAGCAAAATGTTAGCTTCTAGAGGTTATGTGCATAAACCCTATTGACCGACAACAAATTGTAGTTTCTAGCAATTGGAAGGTTAATCCTCGGTGCACTCTAAATTTGATCCCTTAACCATATGATCCTATTGCTCATTCATTTGAGTTGCTGCTTATTTGCTTATGCTCTTGGGAGATTTCCCATTATACTACCATAAAAATATAACTGCATCATATGCTTATAGATCATGTATAGTTGTGCACTTCCAATATGAACTTGGCATGTCAGTTAAGCTTTAGAATATCAAGCTTATTCATAGTGATTGCCCGTTAATACCCTTCCTGCATGGAAGATCCTCTCTCAAGGCAAAGGAAATACAAAAATAGTGATTGGACACCCGCCAGTTAATAGAGATTTTTGTATTCCTTTGCCTGTTATAATATATCTTCCAGTTAATAACCTTAATTAAAATCGGACGATAACTTCTGCTTATATACCGTATAGCCTCAATCAATAATTATTTGTTGCAAATGTGTTATAAACCATGATACAATGTGTGTATTCGGTTCAAAAAAAAAAAAAAAAACTTTTTCTAGAACGAAAGCTTTTTCTGGTAGTGGATAATTTCATGGTTTACGTATACATATGGCTTAACTTTTTTTTTTTTTTTAATTTGAGGATGTGAGTGTGCAAGACTATACTTCTATATAATTTATTGTTTGGACCAATTGGGTGGTCTTCTCCCTTAGCGAAAATGTTGATTTCACCTCCTTACTTGCACTGAATACATTTAGGTTAAAAAAATTTGCGTTTTTATTTTATTAGCTTACATTGCACCTGCTTGATTTTCCATACTATCATCTTAATTTCTCTTGGGATCTGATAGATTTTGCAATATCTTAATTTTGGTCGGAAAGATTTTTCAATATGCTGATAAATTTTCTGTTTTTACGATCCCGTGTAATAAATTTATCGTTACAGACGTTTTGCACTTTCTTTTATGCATTGCTTGCTTCCAAGTCCTCTCACAGCCATCATTTAATGAATTTAATGGAGCATTCATTTGCAATTGCTTTTGTAGCATCTAAAAACATCCATTTGAAGTTCGTAAAAATGCAAACACCACGACAGTAAGAAATGGGCGGATCAAAAGCACTGCATTGATGGGTAATATTTCATTCCCTACCAATAATTTGTTGTGTATTTCTGTGGATTTGTTGTTGTCACTACAATATCATATTTTATTTCTTATATATGTGGATTTAATCTGAAGTGCAGTTTTTACAATCCATTGTTGACCATTTGTTATTTGATTATATTGTGGCTGAGATTTAGTTGTTCATACCACGCAAGAACTTATCTAAATATAATCAATCTTCTATATGAGTAATCTAGCCATATCAAAGGCGTTATAGTATGTATTAGGTTGTCTAATGAGCTGATTATATTGTGTTCCTTGATAGCGGATCTCACTTATAGTGCAAATTAATTTTTTGATAAATTTTTTTGTATCGACTTCATGACAGTCAAGTACAAGGATGATTTATTATGGACAATTTCCATGATTGCTAAAAGGGGATACGAGGATTGGCAGGGGGATACCGTTTGAGTGATCCAACAGTCAAGATCAATTTTTATCTTTCTGTCTTATATAAAATGATATCCCCTGAAAGATTTGGCATCATCCTTTAGCAATCATGAAAATTTCGAGTAAATATGAGTAAATATGGCTTAGAAGTTAATATATTAAATTTATAAGTAGGTTTCATTGGTGACTTTAGTGACGGGAATAGTTGCTGCAGTTGGAGATTGGAATTCGATTAGTAGGAGCCACATCAATGATTGATGCCCGAAGATATGTTGCTTCCCTTGATACTTAGGTACCCATGGTATAATTAAATTTGGGAACGAGTTGTGTAACTTATACTTATAACCTTTTTTAAATATTTCTGCATTGTCCAGAGTTCACTATCTGAATTGGATTTAGTAGCATGATATATCTCTGTTGATTTCATCGCAGTTTTTTCGTTGATGGGCATCTAAGTTTCATGTGGCTTTGAGATGATTATATTTTGATCCCATCTTTGTTCATATTATATTTTGAGAAGATTATATTTTAATTTTATTATTAGATGTCCAAAGAATGTTATTTCTAAAGTTTTCAATTTTTTCATACATGAGGGTTAAGATTCGTATTTGTACAAATATGCTTCTAATAGATACAATGGATGCATAACATTATAAATTTGGTTTATCAAGCATGCTTAAGTAAGCAATGTTTTCACTGATTCCAGAAGAATTGTAGGTTACGGGGAAATGTAACAAAATAGCAAATTAGAAATTCGTAAGTTTAACTGTGACACTTTATTTTTGGTATTCATGTCCATGTATTAAACTATTATGCTTTTACAAATTGTGTTTGTCAATTTAGTTCATATCCAAGATTTCTCACTAAACCAAGAGCTGCTGAACCAAGCTCATTGCCATCACTGCTAGCCATGGTTCAATTCTCAGCTGCCAAGGGTTGCGAGAAATTTTCGAGGTCGGCATGGAATATGAATCAGTGATACGAATTTATCAAAAGATTGATTTATTTTTGAACTCAAATACCAGAGAGAAAGATGGAGTAAAATTGATGTTACTTCCATTGAAAAAATGGAGATTAGGATAAGGAATTTGAAGCCAATAAGGAACTTGATATTGGGTATGAATTATTCACTGATTTGGGTTAGAGTTTGATAAGCTTCTGCTGATACGTTCAATCCGTGAGAACTGTTCTTACTATACCGAACCTGTTGATAAGGCATTGGAGACACTATATCAATTTTTCATCACATGAAAGAATTAGTTAGCTATCTTTTTTATTTGTTATAAGATGTACTAATATGTAGAGAAGTTGTTTTCTGATCTCTTAAACATGCCAATTTGACCAATGATGATATGGTTATTGTGTATAAAAGGTATTACTACTGATGTGGTGCATCACGCTTATGAAAGATTTTATTGGGGCAAGAAAGTTGGGGTAAGAAAATTTGAAAAAATCAATTGTAGTCTTTCATCAGAATACATGTACCAAAGATATACGTGGTTGATGGCCAATAGAAACTCTAAAACGTTTAGAACCGTCATCTTTCTTTTTGCACATTAGTCTTTCAAGCCTTCCGCAAAATTCTTATTTAGTTTTGTTTGTATTTGGATTTTTAATCATAGATAGTTCGGATCATGTCATAAAACGAGTTGGTGATTGATCCCCAGTTTACCAGGATCGACGTCATAACACCGGTTGGGGATTGAACTCCAAATTATTAAGATTGATGCTCTATTAGTTCTTTTGGATTCTATATATGGTCCATGAGATTCTGCTTTAGTAATTAGGGATGTAATAGAGTGGAGGCATGATGTTCCTATGGAGTAAAAGGAAAATTCTTGCATAAATAAATAATACTCCCTCTGTCTTTTATTAACAGTCCTAATTGACAAAGTCAAGATATTAAGGGAATTGTAAGAAATGTCATGACTCGTGACTAAACCTTGACTAACATATTTAATGTTATGTTATTACTAAAATTAAAATTAATATATAAAAAATTATAAATTGGGTAATATTATTATTTTAGGAAATGTATTAAGAAAATTAAAACAAAATATATTTTATTATGTATGAATAGGTAGAAGCTTTATTTGGAATTTTATAGATGTCCATTAATATTTTTATTTAAAAAGGGAATGACGATTAATATGAAAGATATTGAATAGATTTTTTTTCCTTATATACGATGATACTATTTAAGATTTTGGATTGAGTTTATATCAAAATGGTTTTATGATTATACAAAATAAAGGGTATATTTGATAGTTTAAGGGAAAAATATGTCTATAAACAGAGCGGAGAGATAAAAAAAAGCCAGACCAAAATAGAATATATAGGACAATTAATAAAAGACAGGGGGAATATTAAAAAGTGGACATGTGACCTTACTAGGGGAGGTCAAATTTGGTTGAAGTTACAATACTACCCTTGACCTTTATAATTCTATTACCATAATCGCTTTTTTTATTTTCATCTTCCTTCTTCTCTTCTTCTCTTCCATAACCAACCACACCGGCTCCTTCCCCACCACCACCACCAAAACTCGTCGATTAATTCGTTAACATCGTCGATTCGAAACTCCGAGTAATCTTCAACAATGGAACCACCACAACAGAAGGGAACTCGTATGAAAGGCGCCAATCGCAAAACCCAATCAATACAACCCCGAAATTGCAAAATTAGTTCAACAAAAAGAGAAGAAAAACCGTTGAAGAAGAAGAGATTGAACCCGCTCAAAACGAAGAAATGGTGCGATTAAGAAAGTAAGGGCCTACTTAAACTCACTCTAGTACTTCGATTTCATGTTTGCATGTCAAATTAGGTCGTAAAAATCGATTCTTTGATTTTCGCTTATTTAGCCAAGATGTTGTTTGTTTCACGACCTTGCCGGGATTTCATATTTAGTAATCCGTAGGGATGCTCTTTGGTTGAATATCATGCCTGGCGGTTTAGTTATCAGAATCGTTTCACGTATTCTGGGATGTTATTCAACCTATAATCTTCGCTTGTTAAAATTTTATTTTTAAGCTAGGGTTGGTTAAAAATTTTAAACTTGCTTAAGGGATTTCGATTTTTAGCGTCTCCCGATGCCTTGAATGATAAATGTCGGAATGGTATCTAAATAATACAACGCCTGCCGTTATGTTAGCTCTGTTGTTTTTATTATATACGTCGCTCGTTTGTAGTTGAAAACCCAGCCATAGTTGTTAAAAGCCTACAGGTTATTGGAATAAAACCCTCCCGACCCTTGTTTAGCCCAGCTTGATGTTTAGATATCGACCCTTCCGACCTTAGTCCGCCTGGGAATGGTTATATATGTTGAGCCTTCCGACTTATAGTTTTTTTCTTAATTGTTCTTGTTCGGAGTTGCAAAGGCAAACAAGAAAGCTCAAAAGCTCTTAGTCCTCCTTCAAAACCTCCTCGTGTTGGTGACAAACTCTTGACTTCAAGACATCGAGGGGCATACGTTAAGGAACGACAAAGATCCGTGTGTCGAATGATGATTATCAACCACCATCGTAACCCAAAGGATTCGTGACGAGACTCCGGATGAAGACCAATCAATTCCATCGACGGTAGAAGAGGTGAGGATGATAATGTTGATGAAAGAACTCCTACCGGGCGGAGGAGGGAACAATGATGATGATGATGATGGTGATCAAGACATGCCTAATGTTGGAGGAGGTAATGATGATGATGATGATGTAATGGAGATAAAGGTAAGGGTAGAGAAGATGAAATTGTCAAGAGGCGGTGGAAGAAGAAAAAGAAGAAGAAGAAGAAGAAGTTGGGGAACAAACCCAAGTCAAGCAAGTACTAGTCAACCGGAAGAAGAAAGGGTTATCACTAAACCAAACTAATTCCCACATGCCTTCCTCCTCAATTGAAGATTAAATTGAAACCAAACGAGCTTCCCGGGGACCCGGAAGATGGTGGACGTGTTCTTTTGGATACAAAGACTCGTGGGCATGTGAAATCCAAAATACTATCGTAAGTAATCTCAATCCTCTTGTTTTTCATTCAAGTGTGTAACTATCTTAAATTTGTGTCAAGTATTTGTATTTCTTTTCATTTTGTGTTTTTGGTATTTAGGATCACAAGCATGCTATCCGTCTCATGAGGCGCCAAGCTTCATGTTCGAGGACTAAGACTTGGGATCTTGAGGATGAATGTGAGGAGGTGAAAGTGATTGTCAAGAACTCCCGGTTGTTGCTCACATGGAGAGTTCGAATGTTGAGTATGATAGAGTTACCGTATCTCGCATTCTCAGGAGAGGTTCTACGGAGAGACCGATACAATGTTATTCCCATTCGGTGAGATGGCGATAACTCCCGATGATGCTCATCAAATTTTAGGCCTCGAGGTTGAGGGAAAAGCCGCGTCGGTGAGGGCTTCATAGTAACATTTCTTGGGAGGATATCTTCAAATTGACCAACACTTTGTTCGGTTGGGATCGATTAAGACCGAGTCTATGCTTGCGATGAAGGATGGTAATCTAAGCAAGAAGTTTAATCAAGAAGCCGAGGGATACATTGTCCAGGGACCAAGAAAATCTTTGATGTGGAAGGAATGGTGAACCCCGTGCGAATCAATGCTACCGCGTCGGGTTATTTGCTTTACGTCCCGGGCGGATGTATCTTCCCCCGACGGCTCTCGGGAAGCTTGGTCGACGCCGCTTATTTGCAACTATTGGATCCCTTAGATAAGATGCATGAGTATTCTTGGGGTCTGCGGTGGTCGCCTTCTTGAACAATGAGTTGACAAAGGCTTCAAGGGCACTCACTGCGCAAGTTAACGGAAACATATGTCTCTTCCAGTAATTGTATTGTCTAAATCATTTATATTTGCCAAATGCTTGTAATGTTTGATTCTTACTAAACTTTGTGTTTGCATAGGTTTGGATATATGAGCACTTCCCTACTTTGGTGAAAACCAACTCCCACGTCAAAGTGAATGAAAAGCTTGCGATTGATAAGCCAAGAGCGCAAAGATACGGCTTTTAAGGGTGCTCGGGAAAAGGATATGCCGCGTTGCTTATTAACGCACGAATCGCCTTGACAAATTGATCACGGATGAGGTAATATTTGATCCTTACCGAGATGCTAGAAATCAAGGTTTAATCCAAAGGAGAGATGATGTTGCATTATACTACGGACCCTTGTTGTTCTCCCATGGATTTTCAATGTACGATCCGCATCGGGTAATGCGACAATTGGGTTACGTCCAAGAAGAACCCCATTTCGATCTTGAGCCTTTCTTTAAAGTGTTAAGGGAGGACTGCAGACATCCCAAAAAAAAAAACTATTAACGCCGCTTACGCTCCACCCCCAACTCTAGGACATTGGAACGAAAGACTTGACCGTAAAGTCGATACGAGTCTTTTGGACGAGGTGACCGAAGGTCATGAAGCTCGGGAGAAATACATGTCGTGGTACTTGGGTTGGGCTCGTCCCTACTCGTGATTAGGGAAATGACTCAAGTGAACAATTGGCTCGTAAGAGGAAGATGGCATCGAATGACTCAACAACAGCCTCCTAACTTCCTTGTAAGTATTTTGGAGTAGCTCTTACTGCTTTAAGATTACATTATCGAATAATTCTATTAATTGTTTGTTGTTTAACTGAAAATAGAAGGGGCATTTGAAGACCTTTGTGAAGCTGTTGTGTTGCGAGATAAAGAGGAGAGCCTTTGTCGATTGAAGAGCAAACCAAGTACATTCACTATGCTAGCAATATTGACAATGAGGATGCCCATGAAATGTTCAAGCAAGCCGAGGTCAAGTAAGAAGGGAAGAAAAATCCGGGAGGGAAGCACAAGCCAAGATGAATGCCGACAAAAGAGGGCTCGTAGTGGTCGTGGTGGTGAAGGTAGTAGTAGTCTTTGGTGTTCCTAAACGGGGCCGAGGTCGTGGTCGTGGTCGTGCTCGTGGTGAATGAATGCAGTCTCTAGTTTATTTCTTTATGTTGGGTGGACAAATGTAAAGGTTAATGGTTGGACAAATGGTTTTTTAAGGTTTATGGGACATGTTTTCTTATTTTGGACAACAAGTGTTTGATTTCTAATTGTTGAATGAAAGTTTTATATAGCTACTTAAAGTTTCAAGACAAATAGCCGGCAAGGTTCTTTTAATTCACCATGCCGACAATACCAGGCCGGCAAGGTTTTTTTATGTCAGATCCAGCCCTGTCAATGGAAAATGCTTGCATACCGTGGCCTGGCAAGTGAGTCGATCATTACTGCGAATATACAAATGGCGAGTGTATTATGTTTTCGAATACGTCGGCATTTTGTTACGTAAAATACCTTCTCCCGATGCCAAAACCATCATAACGCCGCTTGGTTTTAAATTTATACCCTTCCGATTCATATCATAGCCTGGTAAAATTTCAAAATATATTGCCTAGCGTATTGTGATGAAGAAAATGATTTACCGATGCCAAAACCATCATAACGCGGCATGGTTTTAAATTTATACCATTCCGATAGTGTCATAAGCCGCGATATCGAGAAAAAATAATCTCGTAGCGAATTCAAAATTCAAATTTTTGGCAAGTACAATTTCATTGATTGACTTGTACTTGGGCACTATAACGGCCAAATTTGGGTACAATCCTATAAATACACTACTTCTCTCTACAAAACAACATACAAATAGTTTCATATACTATCCAAAGCTCATATCATCATACAATCCATCAAACTCACCCAATAGCTAAATAAAAATGGCATCATTTGATTCAAACGAGGATTTGGCAATCACCAAAGCATGGTACGCGAAACTCGACTTAGACGTCAATCCTCCGAAGGGAGGATTCCACGACCTTTTGGGCTAGGGTACACAACAAATTTTGCGGCGAGTTTGGTAATCCTAATGGAAGAAGTATTCAACAAGTCCACGAAAGGCACCTAGTCATCGAAACGCGATACTTGCTTTTTTGGCTCTCCAACCCTCGGATTTTAACACTCACCCCTTCACCTTGTCCATTGCACAATTTGTAAGCAATTTTGTGGTTTTTTTTACGCAACCCATGTTGTTTATCTTCCAATGAAACACCACTAACATATGTAAGTTTGTTTTTGTGTTTTTGTAGCATGAAGTCGTGAAAGCGCTTACTTGGAGGAAAAGGGGAAGCATTCACGTTCGATGCAAGCTATCACTTGGCGCAAAGAATCCCTAGGATAACCCGGAGTACTTGGATGCCGTATCGTCTTCGGATGAGGAAGATTGATGGCTTTAGAAGTTTTTGTATAGGTTGTGTGGGTAGACCTCTATGTAAACCCTCCGTTTCAATCAATGTAGTAACCAAAATTGCATGAATAAAGTGAATTAGATCTTCCGATATTCTATTTATGTTTGGTATATGTAAATGTCGGCATGGTTATAAATCCTTAACATGCCTGGCTACACATACGCCGTACATTTGTCATTATAAAGTCGGCATAATCTTCATTCAAAGACCCTTCCTGCCACAAACTATCGGCGTTTTATTCATCCAAGGACCATGCTTAGGCTAGAATTGGTCTCGCATTTTATTCAACAAATACCATGCCTTTATATTATAGCCTGGACTTTATTCAAACCTGGACCTCGCCGACCTTTCATATTTTCAAAACAAAATTTTTGGATCGAAATCGAACTCATAAGACGGATCAAAAGGTTAATCTCGAATTCATAATTTGAAAATTTTAATCTAAACTCAATTAATTAACCTAATCGGAATTTTAATATTAATTAACCAAGGGCATATTAGCCATTTAGAAAAAATAAGGTTAAGGGGTGGCTTGGTTTTACTTCATAATGACTGATTTTGTCTTATTGGGTATACCCCAATTAGTTTGAGTATACCCCAATCTCGCCAGGATATTAAAATACTCTGTGATTAGGTATCTGTTGTTGGTTGTTGAGCTGCTTAAACCCCAAACCTTTCTCATCCATACTCATCTATAGTTTGTAGGGTTGATCATGGTCGGTTTTGGTTCGGTTTCTAGCCAAACCAAAACCGAAACCAATACTATCGGTTTCTAAAATCTAAACCAAACCAATCCATTAACCATTGGTTCGGTTTCTTAATGGTTTTAGCCGGTTTCGGTTTGTTCCATTGGGTTAATTGAAAACCAACTGTATGTCATTTAATAACTCAAAATGTAATTAACACACAAGCGTAGTTAATAACTCAAGTTTATAAGCATAGTTGAAAACATAACCATTACAGATTCAAAATACATAAACTGTAAGTTCTGCATGCTCCAAATTCCATATTCAAAGTGTGAGATGGACGGGGTAGATTAAATCTATCTGATTATAATCAACGGCCTATACTTATTGGTTTTCGATTGGTTTTTGGTTTGGTTTTCAGGTCAAACCAAAACCGAACCAATAATGTCGGTTTTCAATTTTTTTACCATAACCAATCCATTAGTAAATGATATGGTTTGGTTTCTTCCTTATCGGTCTGGTTTGGTCCGGTTCCGGCGGAAAACCAAAACCATCTTCAGCCCTAATAGTTAGTTTGTAAAGTGTAAAATCAGTTGACTTGAAAATACGACTTACAAACATCGGCAAATAGTGGGATCCTACATACTGATTCGACATGGCCTGGTGTTAATTTTTGAACTATGAAAGATATACGTAGTTAGAAGGGAAATCTAAGATTTCTTGACTATATTTTAAGTTTGGCTCATGATATTTCAGATGAAAAATAATTGAACTATTTTCCGTCATTAGATATCTGATCTCCTGGCAAATTGACTCACTGATTAGACATAACCAAGGCTATAACAATTGACAGTATTAACTTATTTGAGTGAAAAGATTGCATGTTGATGGTGCTGAATGGTTAAAGAAGTTGATGGAGTATATGCTAAATGCTTTATCTTATTGTTGACAAATTTTGGGTCTTATGTAAATTTAGCTTAATGAATTTGGATGTGCTCTCTTTTGTCCAACATATAGAAGCATTTTTGGCTGCAAGATTGATGAGAAAATGAACAAATAAACTGATAAGTGTATGGTAGAGCAATTATTTTGGAATAAATTGAGAATAACTTGCCTACTTGGAAAAAATTTAGCATATGTTTTTTTTTTTTTTTTTTGAGAAGGAAGGAAAATTTATGCGCAACATCGTCCAAGGAGATAGTTATTTGTTAAACTTGCCCAATTGTCTCTGATCTGTTTAAACTTTTCTAGAAAATGTAGGTGTCTTGATCATGCAGTGTTCGAGAAAGGTGCATCAGCCGAGATTGTTGGTGAAGCAATAGAAAACAAACTCATGAAGAGGGTCGTCCGCTTATGTAATCATTTTCTTCATTTCTTGGCTATGTAGTTCAAGTGAGTTGGCGTTGTTTCTGAGAACCACCACACCATAAAATTTATGTATGAAAATAAACTTATTATATACTTATATGAATAAAAGTTTTATTCAAATTTGCCCCTCATTTAGCAGTTAATCTAAGAAAGTGAAAGCTTTGTGCATTTGCGCTCCATATATTTTTATATTACCTATTTTTCTATGTTGGTTAGTATATGGGATTTTGATTTATTTTATTTTATTTTATTTTTATGCAACAATAGAGTTCTGCGAGTGAGGAAAAAGTCACTCATAAATGTTAATTGTACAACGAGAAAGACAAATAAGCAGCGCCGCTGATTAATCCAACCAGAAAGAAATTATCACATAATGGGAAAAATTACACACATAAATATAAAAATGTGGAATTTGATATCTAGGCTTCAAGGACTATAATCAAATTTAGGTTTAAGTTGTGGAAAATTTTGAATTCAATGAATTTCATTGTAATTATTCAAGGACGAGAAGCAAGTTTAGGCTTAAGTTGTGACAATTTTTAATTGAATGAATTTCATTACAATTATTAAACTATTAGATGGTATTTATGCCTCAATTATACTTTGTGTAGTTTCTAATTTAAGCTAACTGGTTGTTCTAATATTGATTTAGACCAGACCCAAACAATTTAAAAGAAATTAGGTATTTTTAATTCTTATTCATTTGATGGTGCGAGATGGACAGTGGTGATGTTAAAGTCTGCGGGCATCCAAATCAAAACAAATTGGCCAATTGGCGGTGAGTGGAGCAGCCCTTTCGTATTATATTTTAATTTAATTCAGGGGATACAAGCAATGTGGGACAAATGTCCTTCCACACCCCCTCTCACGTGTAAGGCCAGTAACTCGGCCTAACATGTGGACCTACGTACGTAATGACCAAAGTCGAGTCATGGGTGCAAAAATCACAAATCGGCCACGGTAATATAATAGCCAAAATCGAACCCACACCCCACGTACGGGCCTAGCTCTGATACCATGTTAAAGTCTTCGGGCATCCAATTCAAAACCAATTGGCAATGCGTGGAACGGCCTTTCCATATTATATTTTAAGTTAATCTAGGGGATATAAGCAATGTGGGACAAATGTCCTTCCTTAAGTGAACAGGTTGGTAATTAATCAACCAACGATGTTTGAAAATCCTTTCCTGCTTGGCTACATTTCAAATAAAATTTTAGGCTATTGCAATATATAAAAGATTTAGTTGATGCTTTTAGTTGCTATTGTGCAATATAAAGGTGAATATAAAGGTATACATAATAGACGTATATCTAGAATTCATATTTTCTCTTTGTGCAAATCATTTTAAACTATACATATGGCTTTCTACTTCAAAATATAGTTTGAAGTATCATTAAAAATAGTCGGACTAATCAAGATTTTTCTGGCAGCTGTTTAAATGCATTTGGGAACGGGTGCGGGGCGAAGCCCCGCCACATAAATCGACATTTTCCACCAGCCCCGGTGCGTAGCACGGGTTACACACTAGTATGATTTAAAATCCTCTAACCCATAGTTAAACTTTAAAAAAAAATTAGTTTTAGATGCTTCCATATAAAAAAAAGAAAAGATGAATCGAATGTCCTTACTGTTACAAATCAAAAAATGGTTTAGCAACTTGCAGCCATGTACATCGAGATATATATTTTAGTGTACAAAACAAAGACTACGAAAGGGTTCTTTAAGAAGTAGGAGTTTACACCCGCAACAGACTTGAGGCCAACTTCTGTAGCCAAACTGGTTTAATTAATTTATAACCTGACAATAATCTATTTGTAAGAAAGCTAAATATTGCTAGCCTGGATTATTAACCTATATAAATATAAATGCCACAGGGAGATGAAATTTGAGATCAATTATGGCATAACTACTGCACCTGGTGTATGTTATAGAACCACAATTTTTGATTTTCATTAGAAGAGTTTTCTACATTTTATTATTTAGTTTTCAAACTTCATAGGTCCTACTTACTCCAGATTCAAGTGGGTAATCAATATGTATGACAATGCCTAGGTAAAGGTGAAAGATATTGAAACCCAAGGGAATAACACTCACAAATGATAAACTCAATGCTGAAATAGTGCAGGTGAAAAAGAAAGTACCCAAGGCGGCTGTTCTTATCGAGTTGCTCCCATAGAAGATGGACGGCATTCTCTGCCATTTTCCTAGCTGCCTGCAATTTATAATGAACGTTGTTGATGTTATGAACAAACGATATATTCTAGTTTCACATAAATAGTCAACAATTTTATCAGGGTCCTGCATAATTCATATAGTCTTACTTTAGCTGACAAAATCTGGCTATCGTAGCAACCAAGCCGGGCAACTATCGCCCAAACTCCAAGCAATATGCAACAGATTCCAAACTGTTTTTATCCAAGTTCTTGTTCTCTTCCTACGACTACTCTTCCCGACGTTCCCGTCTACTTTCATTCATTTTTCTATGCGTCTTCATTTGCTAACAACAATTTCATGAAGCAGGTGCAAAAGTGCAGATCGGACCTTCATTATCTAGATTGTATATTCCCATGCCAATCATCATTATAGTAATCCTAGAAAAGACACAATTTTTTTATCATCAGTTCAACAAAATATTATAGAAGACGTATAACAACGCTCTCCTCTTGGTAGCACAGTAGCACACTCTATCAATTGGGATTGATATAAGATGACAGAGAAATGTAGACAAAAGGTAATGACAGAGATACACAAAAGTATAAGGAGCGTTGTTTTTGCTATCTTATTTCACAAAGTAAAGAAAGACGGATTTGAAATCAACTTTTTCACAATGCAAAGAAAGATAGAGTTCAAAATCAGAGACATTGAGGAAGGAACCACAAAAGCACAGGATGATAGGTTCCAATAAACACAGCTTATAATCCGGAATGTTAATCAACTACTGGAATTCCCAGATTCTATTCACATTTTGGTCCACCGAAGGTCACCTTCTTAGGACACGCATGGCAGGCTACATAGCGCCAACCATTTTCAATGTCGCGTTGTAATGAAGAGATTAGCCACCTTTATTTTGTAATTTAATCCGGATCTAAATATTGAATTTTCCAATAAGTATAACCCAACTGTGTTATCACATTAATACTTGAGATTTTTTGCAGCACCCAAATCTAATAAACACTATACAGGTACTTGGATCTTAAGACCCCAGAACCAAAATAACCCCAACAGAAACTCAAAACGTGCATCAAGGGCTAAATCTGGCAACATTTGCAGCGTGGCGGCTCCTCCTAGAGATGGGCGTGCAACAAACAGATACAACAACAATTTGGAAATGCTAGCTGACTAAAAACTAATTTGTTATGGATCCAAGTCACGTTTACAAATTTCACACTCACTCCTGAGTAACAGGATTTCATTGTATAGCGTAATTTCTGCAAGAATAAATGCATATAAGAAAAATATTAGTGCAATTTTTTCCCTAATTTGGATGCAACTCAAGAATCTAACTGGCATTGGCATTACCATGGTATATAATAACTACAAAAATGTGCAATAAAAGCAACCCATGGTATGAAATCTTCTTGCTTCGACGTAAGCTAAGTTCTGTTAACAAACTTCAATCACAAAAACCAAATGAGTGCAAAGAAATAAAATAAAATTCAACCAACGACGACAAAAAAACAGACAAAAAAAAATATGAGAATAAAAACGTAACATCTTCTACAAATGCATTCAACATAGTTCGATCCCAGATTGAAGCCCTAATATCATATAGCCATTTTTCCAAGTGAAATCCGAACTTGCTATCATTCAAAATTCAAATCAAAAAATTCTGGTTAACAAATAAATAGAGATCAAAATGTACTGCCCTTTTCCATAAAAAGAAATAGTACACAAATTGGTATCATTTAGCCGCATACATGTGATGAGGATTTCTAGCTTTACTTTCACTGGTATGGGACATAGCATGTGGAAATAGATGCATGGCTGAGTTTTGTTACCTATGACAGTTTTGAGTAAAAGTATTTCATCACAGGTACACATTCCTCTACTTGTGAGACATGCACAGTTTTTGATGCCAAGGAGACCAATACTTACAGATTTACTGTTTACCTGCACCACGTTTCTGAAAACGGATCGACCCACAACTGACTTGCCATAAAAAAAATGCCCACTAAAAAGTTACTTTGCGGCGTACAGATTATGAGTAAAGTTGTTACTCACTGAAATGATGACTTGCATATCAATATCACCTGCAACGAACCCTTGCAATATTGGGTTTGATTAGTTCCAGACAGAATGTAATTTAGAATAACAAAGAACGCGAAACTAATAATTCGAGAACCTACGGGATTATACCATATGAGTTTCCCATAGACATTGTCCATCTATAATTTACTGTAAGACATCACATTATCACCAGTATTTGGTTTAGACATCATCTTGCACCTTATCACCAGCATTTGGTTTAGACACCATCTTGTGTAAGAAGAGACTACCTTTTAGCTTGAACAACATCTCTACTATATGTTTTTCAAGCTTCCAACTGCTCGTTTGCCCGAGTTTGAGTATTCAACTGATCAAAGGCACCATTGCAGTTAGTAAATTGAACGGCAAAGAGTTATTCCAACTAAATCTCAGCAGTCCTCAAAACCAAAGAGTGATTTGAAGTAAAGTTTGAGTATTCAACTGATCAAAGGCACCATTGCAGTTAATACAATGAATAGCAAAGAGTTATTCAGACTAAAGCTCATCCATCCTTCAAACAATGTTAATAGAATTTGAAGCTGATTCCAAATTAGAAAAATGGTAATTGCCTATTTGAAAAGGTAACTACATTATATCATTCTCTCTTGCGTAGATCCTCATATTAAATCAACATTGTCTTTTTGGTGAAAGGTTTAATTCTTAAACCCTCTGATTGATCTACAAATTAACCCTAACCTAAAACAGCCCAAAACAAATCAAATCAAGTAAAATTCTATTGACATTTACCACCGGAGATGTATGCTGGCTCTTTTCTCAATATCTACCAACAAAAATCTGCTAACATTATATAACAACAACTAAATCAATGAAACATTTTCAGAAAAATTATATCTGCAAAAATTATAGAATCGAGTTGAACAACTAAATCAAAGAAAAATTTCAGAAAAATTAACAAATAAAAAACGTCAAAAATCACACTTACATGTAACCCTGACAGTGTATGGTTTAGAAACAAACTAAGAACTTTGGGAAGATAACATCGTTGGAGGTTTTTGTTATTGTTACCGAGCTGTTATTGGGGATCTTTCTATTCTCTCGTAACGTACGAAAAGAACCCTACTTTTGGCAGTTGGAAAGAATAGGATGGCGTAAAATAGGGAAAGATTTTCAGCCGCGATTTATCTGCTCAACTTTCCTGTGTTTTGAGAGTAGTGAGAGCCGTTGATGGCTTACAAAGGCTTGTTTACAGCCGTCAGATGGTTCAAAAACCACTTGTTTTTGTAAGATAGATGTTTATCTTTTCTTAGCTTGCAAGTTAGGTTTCTATTTAATTATGGAATGTTTAGGAGGGGAGTTGACTAATCCGATAACCCTGCATCACAAACTAAGAGCTTCTCCAATGGTGAACGGGGATGTTTCATACGTGGCATCACTTTTAAGACATCCTCTAAGTATAAAATCCTAAATACGTCCTCTAAGTATAAAATCCTAAATATTAGGAAAAAATAAATTTTATCTCTAACCCATTATATTGTTTCATCTTTTATTACTTATTTGTAAGCATATAATTGGTTAAAATTATTTCCATTATTGTTCTCATTGATTTTTATTAGTCAAAGTGTGACTAGGATGGGAAGACATCCTCGTGAATGTCTAAAACTAGAGGTTCACCTAGAGGATGTCTAACTTTTTTTTTGCCACTTCATCCCCACATCAATGGGTTGGAGATGATTTTTTATAAATATGGTTGTGCATCCTATGATTTTATAAATATGATTTTTATAAATATGATTTTTCCATTGGAGAAGCTCTAACAGCAAAAGGAAATTAAAAAAGGAAGAGGTAGGCATCACAGAGGTGCGAACAATCACAAATTAGTGGCAGCGTGAAATGCTACACAGTCCAATAAGTTTTTCATCTCTTCCTCTTGGATGCAGAACTGCCTTTCTTTGCTGATGCTACTCTTGATTTGCTAACAGGAGCTTTCTTTGCACTCGACTTACCATTATTCTTTAGATCAAGCTGTACTTGGATTCCTGATAATGTTGTTGCATTTAATATTTAGTCGAAAAATACCGAGAGGAAAAAAACCTCCAAGCTAGCAATGTACTTTTTCCTTTGAAAATGATGAAGACGGGATATTTAAATTTACCCACCTTTCTTGCTGTTACTTTGGAGATCCAGCTGCAGCTTTTTCTCACCATTATCAGGTCCATCTGAAAAAAGTACAAAACATATCAGACTTGTTGAAAAGTTCACTTGCAACAACATGAGACAAGTCCACCCTTGCTATTAATAAACAAAAGGTTCACCTGAACAGCTAAGTCCACCCTTACTATTAATAAACAAAGGTTCACCTGAACAGCTAGTCCAGCGATCATATTCCTCTCCAATGCAGGAGGTAGAGGTCAAAGACTCAAACATAGATATTGACAGGATGCCCAGTCGACCTGATCAGGAGTATAAATGCTCAAATAAACCAGGGTAGTGTCAATAGTTCGATCTTATAGGAAGAGCCTACCAAGAGGCCCTTCCTTTCACAAGCTCTAAAACTTGGTCCAATTCTGATTTTCCAGGACAAATTTCAAATGGTATGCACTTTGTGGGTGCGCACAATCTAGTTGTGCATGTAGGATATCAAAACTGACCTTCCACACCATTCAAGGCCGATAAGGTCTCAGAGTTTCCAATTTCCAACCTGGTGGAAACCTTTTCTTGTCAATTTACAATCGCCAAAGGTCTTGGATCAACCAATAGAAATGAGCTACCCATTCATAGAAAAACTTACCCGTGTCTTCAGTATCTGAAGCATTTTCTTCTTCACTTTCTCCTAGCATGTCACCGTTCTCTTCTTTCAGACCACCACTATCAACTGGCTCCAGCATCGCTGCAATACGTTTCTTTGGAACCTTCTTAGTTCCTGGAAGCATAATTAGATCAGCTGATCGTATACTGCGTGAGCTGCTTCCTTGCTTATATGCCTTTGTCAGTGCAGCTTTAACAGCTGGCTGTATTCCCTCTTGTGGATTTGGGTGCTTCTGTTACATATAACACAATCACAAAAACAGTTGGGGCATTTGAGAAGAAAATATATATGATATACCATACCACACAAGGATCTCCAGAGGCACCTTGAATTGTGATAACTCCATCATTGAGTCATAGTCCTCCTGACTTATTGAGTAAGCATCCATGAATTCCACAACCTTCTGAACTGCTTCATCCTGACAATAAAGTGCAAACACATAAATAAATCTGCTTGCCCCAGCTTTCAGCCTTTACAATGTATGAGATTAGTACGGCATCTACCTTAGGCACCAACCTAAGCGGATCAGTTAAGTGTTTCCGAATAAGAGGGAAGTAATCTACTCGCAACGTTTCCCTGCAGCATTTTAAAGAGTAGAAATTAAGCAAATGGCAAGGGTAAGGAACACAAAGAAGAAACAGCCAACTTAATTTCTTATCTATAGAAAGAATGACGTGTGTATGCAGTTGTTGGCCCCCGAAGCTCACTACATATGAACCCTCAGGTTTGACCAACCCAACCAAGGGGTAACAGAAAACAATGTCAAGTTCACTGCCATGGGGATCTGTTTACAGCCTATAACAAATCTTTGGCAAATTATTATTCCCAAGTATTGTGTAGAAGGCCGAATGCTGGTTAACTAAGTCATTTATTGTTCATGAATATAAATGAGGATCTTGGAATTTTAAGCAAATGCAAGGGTTCGGCAAGTTGTTTGATAACAAACAACCATAACCAAAATCGATGACATATTGAAAGAGTGTTCGCTGAATACTGGGAAACCTGTAGAAGATGATACCAATAACCTGGGTTCGAAACTCGTCAGCATCGGGGTGGTGGGCTAGCTACTTGGGTTTGTAGGTAGTAAACTTCTTCTTATCAAAGAGGTTCAGATTTTACATAACCTTTGGGCTTTAAGCCTTTAAAAGTAGAAGAAAAAAATTACTGGCAAACCTGTGTGAGATGGACTCTCGAGAAGCAAGAAGATGAACATGCACATCCTCTAAAAGCCTCGTATTCTTTCCCATCGTCGAGTTCTTCCCCAGCCACCCACCAAATCTATTGACATTGCGCTCCCCCTACCAACACAAATGTTTCTAAGCATCAATGATACATATAAACCCAGATAGAGGACATCAGAAGAAACATTTGGATTCAGACTATTTTCATCCATGAATTCAGCACCAAATCCAAGTTTCCTTGGACAAAGAAATTTTTTCTTGATAAGCAAAGCCATTAGAAACAAAAGAGTTTGTAAGGATCAAGAGGAGTTGCTGAATAATTTATTCCTCCATATAAGGCCCTCAAGGTCAAGGATGTTATGAGATGTTCCAATCACCATTTGACTGCATTTCCAAAGAATAAATAACAAAATCATGCCTATTCAGAATCCAAACAAAGGATTCATAAACTTCTTGCATGCCAGAACAGATTTCTTCGACTTCTCTCACCTAACCTGCCCATTTACGCATAGGAATGCAATTTTTAGGTTCCATATTATATGACGGATTGACATTGGAGGGAAGCTTCGGCAGAGGTTGTAGTGAACACCTCCAATAATCCATAAACTTTATTTCTCCTTTCCCATGTACAACTTAGGATAGTGTCTATTCACTACACTACTATCACAAATACGAATATGGCTTTATCAAGTTTAAGAGCAGGCAAAGTTCCACTAAGCAGTCTCAAATTTGTAACAGAAGAGAAGCAATACCTGTTCAAGTATCTCCCTTCGCCCATGCAACAAAGCAGCGCTGCTGGTACACACAAAAAAAAAAAAAAAAAAACTAATGAGCACTTGTATAAGGTGAATAAAAATCTCACCAAGTGATCACTATTCTCGGTTGCAGAGTTGAGGCAACTTACGGAATTATACTTGTGCTGCCACTGTTGGTATCTCCGAATCTGTACATTTACAATGTCTCCATTTCCAATAGATTCCGCGGCACGCACAATCATGTTCATTCTCTTCGTTCCATCCTCATCCTTACCAACAGCCCTTGGTCGAAAATTGAGTTAGTTCTCCTGATAATAAAAAGCATTATGATATCCTTGCAGTAAAAAGCCAAACAAATTCATGAAAATATATAAAAGCATTACTATAACTCTCGGAAATATCAGTGTGAAACAGTTTAATTAAATTAAAAATAATTCCCATAAGATATCATCTTTTAACACTAAGATTAAGAATATCACACCAGAGTTCAACAAGTGACGTTAAGAAACAGTAAAACCAGCACACTTCCTAAGGTTGGAAAAGAAAAAATTATACGCACAATTTTTAGGAAATGTAATGCCCTACACTATGATTTTGAAGCCAATTAGCCAAGTACAGCAACTTGTACTAATCTTTATAGTCAAAACTGAATCTCACATGTAGCAGGCCAAAGGTGAAAAATAGTTGAAACTGTGCAAATAAACACAACCGAAAACCTGTATCAGAAGAGGAACAAGGTCTGCATAGCTCATGCACAAGTCAACCCTCTCATCCATTCTCAATTTTCCGCCATTAAAATCAAACAGCCTGCATGCCAAACGGAAAATGTCAGCACGGCCATAAAATATCAGATAGATCCACTCATCCTAAACACAGCTTCAGTATTTACGCAGTTTGTCATATGCAAAAAAAGCAGCCAAAATGTAACATCAATAATCATATGGACAGTAGAAGCCGAAGTGTAACATCAAATTATGATATAAACAAAAGAAGCCCTAATACATACATGCTTACAGTTGACTTAATTCATAACAGATGAATGCCCTTCCTTACTGATCCTTAAAGAGAAAATTAGGAAATCAACTGAACTGGGTCTTTTATAGAAGGCTATCATGTCGCCACTTGAATTATGAAACTATTTTAAAACAAACATAATTTAAAGGAGCACTCTACATGGTCTTGGAAGAGTATAAGTTCAGAGTTTGAATTCATAGAGAAGTTCAGTTTTTGGTCAGTGGGTAATGGCCTAATGTGAAACAAATATTCATCTGGAGTGATAAATTATATATTACATAAAGAAAGGCCCCTTCTCCATCTAGCACTGCCAGCAACCCTAGCTCGTATACTTATGTATCTGAGCTTATTGATAATTACAGTAAGAGTTGGAAACATGATCTGGTAATCAACCTATTCGATATGAGACAGAACAGAAGATCTTAAGCATGCGAATCCCCCTCAACAGTGAAGATAAGTTGATATGGACACTTACAAAAAGTGGATGCTTCACGGTTAAATCTGCGAACCATGCTCTATACAACATGAAGTACCATGGCAGTCATAACTCGCATCAGTCAGAACCAAACAACATCTGGAGATCGGTGTGGAAAATTGATTCTATTCCTAGAGTCAGACTATTTGTATGGAAGTGTGAAATATATAATCCCTTCAAAGGAGAGACTAAATAGAAGAATACCACGGGATGATATTATCAGTATAAGGTGCAAGGGTGCAGTTGAGACTACTGTGCATATTCTTATTGGATGCCCTTACACAAGAGCAGTCTGGTGTAGTGCAGGTTACAACAGATGGGAAGGAGTTCAGTGGGCTTCTCCTAAGGACTGGATCTCATCATGGTTTGACAGTTCTGACACTGCTGCGATAGCTAAGATGGCTATCATTAGCTGGATTTTATGGAATGAAAGATGCTGTTTGGTTTTCAGCAGCAAGTACTCAAACCCACAGCAAACCATCCAGGCTATAAACTATTTTATACACAGTTAAATACCTGCTCAGAAGCTTTTAAAAGTTTCCGTCTCAACGGCTGCGAATCCTAAATGTATTCCACCTGTAAGAGATTTTGTTAAAGTAAATACTGATGCTTCATTCTGTCATTTAACCAAGGCTGGTGGATATGGTCTAATATTTAGGGATTTTGCAGGTACACACCTAGGCAGCAGATGCATTAGCTTCAATGGAGCACTAGGACCGGAACATCTGGAGAGTTCAGCAGTTGTGGAAGCACTGAAGTGGGCATTGCAGTTGGGTATCAAGAGGATTGTCATTGAAACTGACTACTTAAGTCTTGCAAAAGCAATCCAGGGAGGAGAAGCAAGTGTTCCATGGGAGCTTAGAGGCATTGTGGAAGATATTATTTTTCTTTTATTTAATTTTGAGCATTGGTCTTGTATGCACACGAGTAGGCTGGCAAATAAGTGTGCTGATAGATTAGCGAAATATGCTCGTAAAGAGAACAAATCATGCAGTTGGATAGGTATTCCCCCTAGCTTCTTGTTAAACTCTATTGCGCATGATTGCGCCTAGTTAATAAAAAGTTTGCTTGCATCAAAAAAAATATATATATATAAACAAGGAGAAACTTTGTTTGCTGCCAAGCACCAACATAAAAAACTGGAAAACTACAATCTAGAAAATTACTAGAAAGTAGCATAACAAAAACAAACCAACTGGGAATAGCCCAGTTGGCCAGGGGTCGAACTCTCATGTTAGAGGTTCGACTCCCATGCTGTCCGTATCGAGAGAAGAAAAAAAAACTCAGACAGCGAAACACCAATGAAACAGTATCCCATTGCCGAATTAAGAAACAGAAAGAAGGTGAGAACTAAGACATACTTGGCAACAGCAGTAAACAGTGAAATATCCTCATCCTTCGCACTACTAAGAAGGCGTTGCCTTACATCATCATACTGAATAACAGACATTGAGAGGCTCATGTACTGCAACTGATTAAGTGCCATACGCATATCTCCATTAACTCTATCTGCAAGTTCCTCAAGAGCGATCTATTTATGTAAAAAAGTGATCAGTGGAATTGATAACTGTTTTTCAGTTTGACAAAAAAAAAAAAAAAAACAGTAAATAAAGAAATCATATTGCTGCGAAATTTTTTGATAATAATTTCAGGAAAAACAGAGATTCCAACAAGCAAGTTTAGTTACATATGTACCTCATTAACCTTGACACCTTCTGTAGTTGCAACTTGCATTAACCTCTTTGCCATCTTCATCCATTTGAAATAATGTCACTGTCAGCATATTCACATTTAAATTTTAAAGAAAATTATAGTGGCAACTATCAAAAAGCTCATTTTTTGTTCATTCATCAAGGGTGGCAGAGAGAAATGATGTCACAATTTTAGGCAAATTAACGAAAAGATAATTAAGGTCAGGTTTATCCAGAGTGGTTAGACCTGTTGTTTTGTTGGTTTCCTACAGTCGAGAAGCAAACAGTAGTTGAGAAGACTTTTCAGTTTCTGACTATGACGGTCATTGCAAATACAGATGATCGGGATTTTGGAAATTTTGATGCTGGCAATAAGGTCAGCCACCCCCCGCCCCTATCTCCGGAGGACATGCCATCAACTTCATCCATAATCAACACAGTCTTTTGTTGTTTTGACCTGCTAGATCAATTTACATGGTTAAATCTTTGTTTTTTCCAAATAAGCGCACATGGACATTTGGTATTTGCTGAAAAAGACCAACCGTTCCATCTTGACACTCAAAGATTCATTGCTGACAAGTTCTTTTATAGTGTTTGCCATGCTTCCACCAATTCCTTTAAGAATTTTCGAATCAGCTTTTCCCCGGCTGTCACTAGCATTGACCTACAGTACATAAACAAGGTGCAGAATTGCCAAGTCAAAAGTGGGAGCATTAGGAATGAATTCAACATGCAGGTGCTGGACAAGATAATATTTTTCCTCCTAAAAATGGAGGATATGTCATGAATACAGAACCTCTATGCCCTGGAAACCAAGCATCTGGCTAACCAATTTTGCTGATGTACTCTTTCCAGTGCCAGGTGATCCACTTATCAATACGGCTTTTTTAGCTCCATTGCCATTCAGTTTTTTTCGCTTTCCCTGCTGCCCAGTATGTAGAAAGTGATCATTCCAATGGGACAACCACTCGTGAAGCTGCTTAACCTACATATGACATAAAAGGGGGAGAACTAATCAAGGAATTATCGCTCATCCAAAAGAGGAAAATATGTGCATGCCAAACAAAAAAAATGAAGAAGAAAAAAGAGAAGAAATCAATGTCCATGTACTGATAGTTATAAACATACAAGTGACTGGCCGCCCAAAATATCGTTGGGACTCTTCGGTTTGTACTTTTCAGGCCATGTTAATGAGGAATCACCACCAGCTTGGGTTCTCTGCTTAGCAGGAGAAACGCCTCGAGCCGAACCTTTTAGGGGGGTTTTCTTTTCCAAAGAGAGCGAGGCTTCATTACCTAGAGCAGCCCAGTCATTAAGGACAAAAAAAATCTAATGTAGTACCTTACAATCACCAGGTTGAAGTAGTGAAATAAACTCAGTCTGATAATAACCAATAAGCAACCGGCAGGGTTATACCTTTTCCTACTTTCAGAGGGCTTCCTTTTGGTTGCGAGGTAGCATCATTATCTTCAGTATTTTTAAAATCTTGTGGGGGTGTTTTCGTGGGTTTTGATTTATGAATCAGGTCGAACAATCCATCCTCAGTTAAGAATGCAGTGCTGCAAAAAAGAAAAGAATTGTAGAGAAGGTAAAGCAATTGAAACCAATATTTAAACAACAAAACAGGAAACAACAAACCCCAGCTCTTTGGCTTTTTCTGATTTCCGTCCCCCGATATCTTCATCAGCAAGAAGATAATTCTGCAACCAGACAATGAAAATCAGAAATAGAAAAATTGATGAAACCTAGAGTAGGAAAGACATCTATAAGACTGACCGTTTTTTTACTGACAGACCCAGTAACTTGACCTCCATGGCGCTTAATCAAGTCTTCTGCTTCTTCCCGTTCCAAACTAGAAGAAAATCCAAAGTAATTTGTAATCTTCTGATATCTAATTGCTAAATGACACAGAATTACCAACTGATAAAGAGAAATAAAACAAAGGCTAAATTGCTAATCTGTAATCTTCTGTAACCAAAGGCTAGAACAAATAGACAACAGATAAAGGACAACAAACAAGAGATATGAAGAAAGGATTATTGGGCTTTCAGATATTTCTAAATTTTAGTCCAAATAACAGCCATTTTAAGCCGCTGTCTCGAGTACCTGTCAAGGGTTCCGCTAATAACAAAAGTTTTACCAGCTAAACAATCAGGCGCCCTCCGGGACTTCCTGAAACACAAGAAGAATGCTTCACTATAAGGATAAAGAATAATTGTCAATCCATGCAACTATTAAAGCGGAACAGATCCAGCTCACAGCATTGAATTCAAATCAAAGAAGAGATATTCATATTTCATCAGTTCCTTCAAAGTACTAACCTTTTCTCCTTTGTGGGGAGGATCTCTTTTTTCACCGAAATTCATGAATCCACCTCTTCCACCAGCAGGGGACGCAGCGGAACTTCTTCCACCACCACCTCTTCCTGCTGGTTTGCGAGGAGTACCACCCACTTCATCATCGTCATCGTTCTCGTCTATTTCAACATAATTTTTAACTCCTTTACGAGGGACACTCTTCAATTTTTTGGCAGGACTAGGCTCAAAGACATCATCATCATCATCTTCTTTTTCTTCTTTTTTAGCATTGAGAAGCTTCTTCATGGGTGGAGGTTTAGAGTCATCATTTTTTTCTTCTTTAGCCTTGTGAAGCTTCTTTACAGGTGAAGGCTCAACATCATCATCTAATGCCTTAGAACTTTCTTGGGGTTTTCTTTTAGCTACTGTTTTCTCAACCTCCTGTTCATCTTTAGACTTATCCGCTTTGGTAGCAAAGTATCTACTAGTTTTCCTCCTCCCTGAGCTTTCCTGCCCTCCGCTTATCAATTTAACCACACGAAACCAATTCAAAAAATGAAATATATGATATATCAATCTTATTCACCAGAAAAGTATACAAACGCATGAAACATTGTATCTATTCCTCATGAAAATGACGAAACCAAATTCTGGTACCACACTTCCTCTCTTCACTAGTAGAGACAATAAAAAGGAAACAAAAACTAACTATATAGTAATAACTAGTGCCTTACAGGTTTTTCTGTTTGTGGGATAATTGCAGCTGGTTTAACAGGAGGCAAAACTATTGCAGCGGGTTTCGCAGCAGGCTTTGTAGCATCATTCTTGCCATGTGCTTTCATCAACCATTCCCTAATATCCCCCTAACACGCAATATAAAATTCAACACCGTAAGTTATTTTGTTAAAACAATAATGCACAATGAGAATAAGCTTCAATCAGCTTGTTTTTCCACTCAGAACTAAAACAATAATGCACAATCAAACAGCAGACACAATTGTTGGGACTGAAAGTTAAATGATGCCAAACTAAATGCAAGTGAAGATTACTATAAGATTTACAGAAAATGCAAATGTCACAAATGAAGAAAACTAACATGCAACAAATCCATTGTACCTCAGAACACCAAACTGATATATGCAAATGTAATTTCTACAACTAGCTAAATAAGTAGAAGACTAATCAATTTGATTAACAAAGAAGAGATGTAGAGACTAATCAATCTTTAAACCTAAATTTAATAGATAAACCCTAACATAAACCCCAAATTTTAAAACTGAATTGAGCCAAAAGAAGAATACCGTCTTTGCAGCTTTTCTTTGAGTTCCATGAACGAGATCTCCAATAGCATGCCGTACTCCTCCATCAATGGAGAAGGCGGCCAGGCTAGACATAGCCAATTTGAAGTTTCTAAAAATAATTTTGAAGTTTCTAAAAATAATTTTGAAGTTTCTAAAAATAAATTTCACATAATCGGCTAGGCCGACCACTCTCCGATCTAACCAATTATGCACGGCATTTAGTCCCCAGTCCCCAAATAAGAACCGTTTTTTTTTTTTTTTTTTTTTTTTTTTTTTTTTTTGAGACTACTCAAAAATGGTGGGGGACTACTTTGTGATAGGAATATCTACCCTATAATTATAAGGGGTATCCTAAAGTGTAGAAATGAGTAACCTACCCTTAACCTAATTCAATTTAAAACCAACTTAATAACCACCTATATATATAACCACCTCCTCTCATCACCACCGCCGCCACCGACCACCTCAAACCACCACCGCCGCCACCTCTATATATAGCTTAATTTAAATCATTAACAAAATTAAAATCAAATTATAACAAACCCTTTTTTTTCATTCGTTTTTGGTTGAAAAAATGAGAAGTAATCATCAAAATGAGTTGAAAATGGAAGTCGCAGAGAGAACTTCGGCTAGGAATTTTGGGAAAAATTTGTCGAACTAGCCGAACCTGATGGAAACGAAGAACATGAAGGAAAGTTAAAAAAAAAAAGTTTCTAGGCGCAGGTTGCCGAACTTAGTTTTAATGGAGTTTTTGCTTTCAGAAAAAAGTTCGGTTACGTCGCAGTTTTTTTTTTCTTAACCGAACTTTTGGTTCGGTTACGTCGCAAAAAAAAATTCCTAGCCGAACTTTAAGTTCGGTTACGTCGCAAAAAAAATTCCTAGCCGAACTTTTAGTTCGGTTACCTCACAAATTTTTTTTCCTAACCGAACTTTTCTCTGAAAGCAAAAACTCCATTAAAGATGAGTTCGGCACTTTTGTGTCTTGAAGCATTAGCCGAACTACACTAGGCGAAGAGTTCTTGACTGTTCTTTCTTCGATTTCGTGAGTCGAACTCTATTGTCATAAAATCAAATCGGCTTTATAAAATTTTCATTTTTTTGAAAGTTTATGCCAATTCAAGCAAGATTAAGTAAATTTGAAGTATACCCAAGTACCCAAAACCCTCATTTCCAAATCAACCATCTTAAAAAAAAAAAAAAAAAAAAAAAAAATCAAAAATTATTCTATTAAAAACACCCAACTAATTAATCTAACCTCACTAATCACTAACTAATTTAATTACCAAGCGTAAGTTGGTATTAAAAAAAACTTAGATAAGGGGTGACTCAATATTACTTCTAATATCCACCCAAAAAATGGAGAGTAGTCCCCCACCATTTTTGAGTAGTCCCCAAAAAATGGTTCCCAAATAAATGGGACCTAGCAGTAATTGGAACAGTCGCCCACGTAAATGGGCCCTAAAAGCACTTAAAATGAACCATTTTTTTTGGGGATCATTGTTTTATTTTGGGTAAGACATTAGAAGTAAATCTAGGTCACCCCTTATCTAAATATTTATATTAATACCAAAATTACCCTCCTGATTATTTTTGTATAATGATTAGTTAGTGTGATTAATCATTGATTAAGGTTAAATTAGAACGCGCATTTGGGGATAAAAAAACTAATTGGGGGATCGAGGAAAAAGACAGAAACTGGATTTAAATATATCTCCTTATCTAAGTATTTTATCCCCCAATTGCGCGTTCCTAAATTAAAAGATGATTTTATTTAAAAGAAATAGAATTATTGAGTGACTAAAGTAATAGAAGAAGAAGAAGAAGAAGAAGATGGAGAAAAAAATTATTTTGAGATGGGTGAATATGGAGAAAAAACATCCTCTGCATACCGAAATATGCTTGTAACTTAGTAAATGTTGCTATAAATGACCTAAAATATCATTAGAATCAAAATTGTAACAAAAAATTTCAACCAAGTCAACAAAGTTCGGTTATATTATATGAAGAACATGTAACCGAACTTTCTGCAAATGAAGTTCGGTTAATAAATCCAAAATCACAGGCAACCGAACAGCTTTAATGGAGTTTTTGTTTGTTCGGCCAGCTGATGAAAAATCAAATGTAACTAAACTCAAAGTTCGGTTGGGACATTTTTTTTGCGACGAAACCGAACTCAAAGTTCGGTTGGGGCATTTTTTGCGACGAAACCGAACTTTTTTTGCGACGTAATCGAATTTTTTGCGACGTAACCGAACTCAAAGTTCGGTTGGGACATTTTTTGCGCCGCAACCGAACTCAAAGTTCGGTTGGGACATATTTTTTTTGCGAAGTAATTGAATTTTTGTGACGTAACCGAATTTTTTGCTACATAACCGAACCCAAAGTTCGGTTGGGGCATTTTTTTTGCGACGAAACCGAACTTTTTGCGACGTAATTGAATTTTTTGCGATGTAACCGAACTCAAATTTCGGCTGAGACATTTTTTTTGCGACGTAACCGAACTTTTCTCTGGAAAAAAAAAACCTCTATTAAAGTTGAGTTCGGTTGGTTCAACAAAGTTTTTCACATAATTCCTAACCGAACTTCTTTCTCCAACTTCCATTTTCAACTCATTCGATGATTACTTCTCATTTTTTCAACCAAAAACGAATGACAAGTAATGGGTTTGTAAGAATATCTTTGTTAATGATTTAAATTAAGCTATATATATATATAGAGAGAGAGAGAGAGGTGGTGGTGGTTGGTGGTGGTTGGTGGTGGTGGTAGTCGGTGGTGGTAGGTGATGGTCGGTAGTGGTGGCGGTGGTGGTGGGAGGAGGTGGTGGTTATATATATATATATGTGATTATTAGGTTAGTTTTAAATTAAATTGGGTTAGTCATTTATACACTTTAGGCCTAATAAGACCATGGCCCCCAAAAAAACCATGGTCCCAAAAAACCGTTCCTTAAAATGTGCAAGCGCAAGCCAGTGACAAGTCACTGACTAGGGCCGCCCCATGCGTTTTTTTCATTTTAAGTTTTGCTTTTGATGAATTTCACCGCGCTAGTAAAGATTGAGCAATAATGGAGATATATTAACATTGTTTTGGCGCCCTACTGAGAAGCGTACTCTCCGCATCTACTAAGAAATTGGCGCCCAAAAAAAAAAAAAAAAATACTTGGACGATTGAGCTCGTTACAGACGCAGAACTAAGACAAGTTAACAATTTAACACAATTTGAGTAATTAATTTCTGTTATAATGTATCGGCGTCATCATCTAGCGTTTTAGTCTGACTTGATCTGTCTGACGGTGCTTCAGCATCCTTTAATGGACCCCAACATTCTACCTTGTTGAATTCTTGTAGATTTGAATGAAAATAGACCCAAACTAAAGCTTTTTCTAACTCTGGGTAATTCTGAAACAAATTTCCGTCTCCATGTACAAATGCTTTTTGCAGAATTTGAACAACTATTTCAAAACCTGGATTCAAAGAATCTATAGATATAATTGAAGCCTAGTTAATCATTGCTAATTGCACACAACGTCAGGGCAGCACGATTTGCTAGATCATTTGAAGTTAGTTGCTTTGATTAAGACTATTTACTCGAATAATAAGAAGATAAGAGAATTTTACCACAGGAAGTTCTTTGCGGAATATGTAGAATCTAAGCCTTGCAAGGAGATCCAAAAGAAAATGAGCACCACTTATATGGCAATGAACATGTAGAGTCATATTTCCTTTAACCTTCTTCCACTCTGCAACTACTTCATCTCTTTGCAATTTGTTGTACCAACCTTGTAACTGCAATTTTCCAAATCAAACACATAACTGGATTAGATTAATGTAAAAAGTGTCATGTGTGTTTTCAATAAAATCTGTATAAGAAGCAAAAAAAAAAAAAAAAAAAAAAAAAAAGAGGGTGCAATCCTAGAAATGCAGCAACAACTCATGCCCATTTCTTCAGTGCGAACTAAGAACAGTATCTTAATTAGCATCCGTCTGGAATAACTTTCCTGTTTTGGATGATTTAATGTCTCGAAAACACAGAAAATATACAAAGCTCTTTCTAAATCAGGTAGTAAAAAATAGTACCTGTGATCCATCAATGGTTTGAGAGATGGCAAGAGTAAGCTTAGAAGTGATATCACTGTGAGTAAGTATATAAGTTCTTGGAAGATTTCCAGAATGTTTTTTTTCATCTACACCCAAAAACAATACCTTCAACTTTGATGCTTCAAATACAGCTGGTCCAAACAATTTTGCCACCTGCAAAGAAAAACACACACACACATAAATCAAAACACTTGCAGAAAAGCAACAACACGTAAATGCAGAATTTGTACACAGGATGTAAAGATTACCGGAACAATTGATCGGATTTTCTTAAAAGATTTATTGCATTTTTGATGAAGTTGATGTGATAATGGTTCGGTTAGTTGTGATGGAAGAAAAAAAGTTGCAGTGAAAGCCATCTCTTAGCATCCACAGTCGATAATGTAAAATGGTATATTGAGGGTGGCAATATATTGGAATATATAGCACGTACAGTGATGAAGAGACCGAAGTGATTGTGCAGTGCGCACGCGATAATCATTTGCTTTTAGAACCTTGAAATTTTACTGGCTAGGTCCCGGCAGGCAGACAAGAGAATTAAGAGCACCTGTACGTATTCCTAACAACCCCAATAATTTTAGCACATTATGTTAGCTACGTATTCTCCGTAGAGTGGTGAAGTCGTTTGACGCTGGAATTTATTTTACACCATACCATAGAGATAAAAGATACTCTTAGGGCTTTGTATTTTATAAACATTCTCACCTCCAGGGTCCAACCACAAAATGTTCAGATATTTTTCAATGCGATTGATAATTTTGGATGCTGCAATCATTTTTTTTTCTCTAAATAGATGTGATCAACATGTTCAATGGACTTATTAGAGAGCTGAAACTACAAACAAAAATTGAATAATTTATGTTTCCCTACCTAACTAAATTTCATACAGCCTTTGCCAAACTCACCTAAGCCACCAGTTTCTTTTTCTTTTTCTTTTTGGATTTGGATTTGGAGGCTGCTAGCGGTACTTTATGGACTGCTGCCGGCATGGTTTTTCTCATTCAGGCTAGTGGGACAAGGGATGTCTTATGAGCACCGAAATGACTTCGGTACGCTGCGTGTTTAACATTACATTTCTACCATATCCACTATACAAACTCGTTATTTACTTCAAAATGTATTTTCATATCGAAACAACGAGGTATAGAAATCTGAGGGTTTTCTTATTATTGAAAATCTTGAATTACAAATCAGGTTTTCCTATAAATAAATAGGTAGAGATAAAACAAAACTACGCGTAATAAATATCTTTCCTAACTAACAAAATAATAACCATATATACACTATACACAATGAATACATATCTCCTAATACTACTCCCCTTCAAGTTGGACCATAGAGATCACGAATTCCCAACTTGCGAAGAAGCAGCTCAAACTGAGGACGTCCAAGAGCTTTGGTGAAGATATCTACAAGTTGAGCAGTTGTCCGAACATGAGAAGTAACAATAGCACCGGACTGAATTTGATCATGCACATAATGACAATCAATCTCAATATGTTTGGTGCGTTCATGAAAAACAGGATTAGCAGTAATATGAAGTGCGGATTGACTATCACAGTAAAGGCACATAGGCTGAGAGTGAGAAACACCTAGAGATTTCAATAATGCATTTAGCCACGTGAGCTCACTACAAGTATGAGCCATGGAACTAGTACTCGGCTTCAGCAGAAGAACGAGATACTGTGTGTTGCTTCTTTGTCTTCAAAGATATAGGTGAGCCTCCCAAAAAGATAAAGTAACCGGTAAGCGAACGACGGCTAAGAGGGCAGGAGGCCCAATCCGAGTCACAATAAGCAATAAGTTGAAGAGCACTATCCTTGCGTAAAACAATCCCTTGACCAGGATGGCCCTTTAGATAACGAAGAACTCGGAGAGCATCTTCCCAATGAGACACCCGGGGAGGCTGCATAAATTGAGCCAATACATGCACTGAATAACACAATTCAGGACGCGTAATAGTCAAATAAATCAAGCGTCCAATAAGCCGACAATACTGGGATGAATCAGAATACATGGGTCCATCATCAAGAACTAAACGATGATGTTGATCAATGGGTGAAGAAGTTGGTTTGGGTCCAACAAGCCCAGTCTCAGACAGAATATCCAAGGTGTATTTTCGTTGAGATAAAAACAAACCATCGGTTCCTCGAGACATTTCAATACCAAGAAAATACTTGAGATGGCCCAGATCTTTTATATGAAAAAAACGGCTTAAATATGCTTTAACAGCAGTAATAGCAGCGGAATTGTTCCCAGCAATAATTAAATCATCCACATAGACAAGTACGTTAATAGAATTCTCACCTCGTCGCAGGGTAAATAAAGAATAATCAGCATAAGAATGTACAAATCCAAAAGTCTTAATAGCACCTGCAAGCTTAGAAAACCAATTACGAGGAGCTTGACGAAGACCATGCAGAGATTTATGGAGGCGACATACTTTACCAGGAGAATTAGTCGAATATCCTGGAGGAAGTTTCATATATACTTCCTCATCAAGATCTCCATGTAGAAAATCATTGTGAACATCCATTTGATGTAACTCCCAATCACGAGCAACTGCGACAGCTAAAAATGTTCTAACTAAAACCATTTTAGCTACGGGAGCAAATGTTTCATGATAATCCACACCTTCCACTTGTCTATTACCGAGGAAAACCAAGCGAGTTTTATACCGCTCGACCGTACCATCAGAATTATATTTAATTTTGTAAACCCATTTAAAACCAATAGCCTTCTTCCCTGGGGGAAGATCCGTAATAGATAACGTGTCATTGCTATTAAGAGCACTAATCTCCTTGGACATAACCACACACCAAACTGGAAGACTAACAACTTCAGCATAACGCGTAGGTTCTTTAAGAGTAGTAATTTCCGCCAAAAAACGCGTATGATTAGCAGAAAAATTTACAAAAGACACAACTAGTTATGGGATAAGGCGTACCTGAGAACATTGACCAATGAGGACTGGAGGAGCCGGGGTCTATTGCTTCGATAGTATTACACACATAATCTTTTAACCGAGAATTAAGAACCCGTGATCGAGCACTACGTCTAACCGTCGTATCAGAAATGTCACTAATAGGTATATGAGTTTCTGCAACTGGTAATAATGTTTTCGATAACCCTTCTGTAGAAATATTGTTAGGTACTCGAATATGTGAGTCACTTCATGGCACACGTTCTGAAACAGTTTGTGTTCTTCCTAACAAAGTCTGTCCACTTAATTCATATGAGACACCACAATCTGACACTACTTCCGGCGTCCCACGTCCTGGTAAATCACCGGTCCCCACGTTCTGTCTACTCCCTCCATTTGAGACAAAAGTCTCTGAAAAATTACTTGACTCGCCTTCCCCAATTTTACACACAATTTGTGAAGTCCCAGTACCTGACACACCTGTCACGCCTGCATCACATGAATCGCATGTCATATTCTGTGACTTACTCACATATTTAAAAGTCCCACATGTACCGCTTGAACACACCCTGACACTACTATTCTGAATTGGAAAACTCTATAACTCGTACAACTGACATGGGTCATATATGGGATAATCAATCCATACCTTTAATCATTCCCATCTTCACCCCACTACCAATCCCAATGCTAGAATCATTTCCCTCTTCACTATTAAGATTGTGACATGTCATGTTCAAAATCTGGACTAAGCCCTGGCGTCCCAGCTGTAGCAAGGTCACTTGACACGCCCTTTTCACCTCTCAAGGTCACTTCAGGTCCACTAGTGACTATAGAACTTCCCTTCCTGAAATTTTTTTGTGAGAAATCAGTAGATGAGACAAATTTGTCTCTTGACCCTATTGCCGACCAATAACATGGCTGCTTGAATGCCGTCTTCTGCCATATGTTCTGTGCGAGTGGAGTACTATCAATTGACCCAAAAACTGACTGTTCTGCAGAAATCCAATCATCCAACCCAACTCGGTGTTCTTCAATATTATTATTATCTTCATCCTCATTATCTAAAGAAACAGGTGCATAAGAAAATTTATTTGCAAAAAACACTACATCACGGGATACATAGAATTGTTGCGTTTCCAAATCAAATAACCGCCAACCCTTTTCTCCATGCGGATAACCAACAAAAATACACCTCCGACTTCGTGGATTAAACTTATTACGATCACGAGGCACATTACTTGCATAGCACAAACATCCAAATACCCGAATAAGATTATAAATAGCTAGGAGGCTTCTTATGTAACAATTCATATGGAGTTCTTCCATTGTGCAAGGGAGTAGGCGTGCGATTAATAATATAAGCAACACTTAAGATATATTCACCCCAAAACCGAAAAGATAAATTGGCTTGAAATCGTAAAGCATGCGCCACATTCAATATATGACGATGTTTGTGTTCAACTCGCCCATTTTGATGTGGCGTATCCACACATAAAGTTTGAAACTCTATACCTTGTTTAGTAAAGAATAAAATTAATGGAAGGAATTCCGTACCATTATCACTGCGCACTTTCTTAACCTGTCTATCAAATTGCGTCTTAGCCATAGCACAGAAATTCTGAAAAAATTTGCACTACCTCAATTTTATGTGCCATCAAATAAACCCAAACACAACGAGAATAATCGTGAACAATAGTAAGAAAATAATGTGCACCACAAGAAGACGGAGTACGATAAGGACCCTACACATCACAATGAACTAAATTGAAGAATTCATCAGCTTTATTCTCACTAACAGGAAAAGTAGCCCGAGTTTGTTTAGCTTTAAAGCAAATATCACACGGTTCATTAAGGAATTTATGACAATCAACTTTATTCGTACCCGGAAGTAAAGAAACAACCTTATTAGGCGCATGACCTAAACGTGTATGCCACAAACAATAATCTTCTCCAGCAGATACTCGATTTGCCGTAATGAGCGTTCTTCTGTGAAAAATATAGACCCCGTCTCGTTCCTCACATACACCAATCATTGTCCTAGTACGGTCCTATATCACACATAACTTATCAGTCAAAGTGACGATACATTTTAAATCTTTAATTAAACATGCTAAAGAAATCAAATTGCAGTGGAGATCGGGAACGAATAGAACACAAAATAATTTCATATTGTTTTCAAACACCACAGTTCCTTCGCACGGAGCATGAGATTATGTGCCGTTCGGAAGCTTTACGGAAGAAAAACCTATTTCATGAGTCTTAAATAAAAATTCTTTACTTCCTGTCATATGTCGCGAAGCCCCTCTATCAAGTATCCATTTACCATAAATCTTCTTCTCCAAATCATTATTCGAAGTTTTAAGCATTTCCACAATGGTTTCCCATTGGATATCAGCAAGACCCAATCGATCTTGTGACGATAAAAATCCTCCACCAGAGTTAGTGGTTGTGATCGCTAAATTAGCTACAACTGTTATGGTGTTAATCTTAAACACAAATTTCTGATTCTAATTTTAAAAAGATTTAGTGTTTCCTGGCTCAGATGCCATGAAACGACGAGGTGGAGAAATCTGAAGGTTTTCTTATTATTGAAAAGTTTGAATTACAAAACAAGTTTCCTTATGAATAAATAGGTAGAGATAAAAAAAAATCTACACGTAATAAATATCTTTCCTAACTACCAAAATAATAACCATATACACAATGAATACATATCTCCTAATGCATCCAAGCATCTGACGGTCCCAACAATCAAAAAAATAATCCAGATTTTTAATGGACCGTTAAAAAAAACCATATAAAAACCGTGCCTCTCATATTTTTTTTAAATAGTGGGGCCCAAAAATAACCCCTACTAATCTCCAAAGGGGCTGATATAAAATAGGGCGGTTTTTACATTAGTTTTTCAGCGGTTGGTAGAGAATCACTGTTCTAAAATGGAATAGTCTCCTCATCAATGGGTCCTGGCAGTAATTGGAACAGCCCCACGTAAATGGGGCCTAAAGGCACTTGCAAATGTGCAGGCGTAAAAACCACTGACAAGTCACCGAAGCTCTATGACCGACCCATGTGTTCTTCGTGTATGAGTTTTCATTGTAAAGCGTTTTAAGTGTTGCTTCTGATTAATTCCCTGCGCTAGTAAAAGATTGTGGAAAAATGGAGATGCCTTAACATTGTGCACTCTCCACATCCACAAAAAATAAAAATAAAATGGATGCCCAAACAAGATATTGGCAAAAAACTTTGTCGAAGGAGCTCATTACAGAGACAGGACAGAAGACAAGTTAACAATTTAACACAACTTAAGTAATCAACCTGTATTATAAGAATTTGTCCAAGTTCATATTTACATTTTTCAATTTCTACATTACATTTTGTCAAAGAATTTGAGCATATGTAGTAGCACATACTTATAAATGCTCCCACTATATATATCAACAATCATCCAATCACTAATATGATGAAGTGAATTACTCCTACTAATGTTGTTGTAAATTTTGGTTGGTTCCGCTAAGACTTGGATCTGGGAATTCTTGATCACTCCATGGGATCAAACTAGTCAAAGGGAAACAACATGTACAATCTTCTTTACATGGTTGTGGTCTAACTACTGATAATTCGTCGTCATCGTCTAAAGTCTTAATCTGACTTGATCCGTCCGGCGGTGCTTCAGCATCCTTTAACGGACCCCAACATTCTACCTTGTTGAATTCTTGAAGGTTTGAATGAAAATACACCCAAACTAAAGCTTCTTCCAACTCTGGGTAGTTCTGAAACAAATTTCCATCTCCATGTACAAATGCTTTCAATACCTGTTTGCACAATTTGAATTACTATTTCAAACCTGGATTCGAAGAATGAGGAAATGCATTGCTGCTAGTCTATATGGATAATGAAAGCCTAGTAAATCACCAGAGGTGCCATTATTGCTAGTTGCACACAAGCATATAAAAGCATAGAGGTGCCATCATTTTTTATTTTTTTTTGAATCACTTTGGTAGATTATTAGAAGCTGGTTGCTTTCAGTGAGACTATTCTACACGAATACAAAGAAGACAAGAGAAGAGGAAGGAATTTTACCACAGGAAGTTCTTTGCGGAAGATGTAGAATCTAAGCCTAGCAAAGAGATCTAGAAGAAAGTGACCACCACTTATGTGACAATGAACATGTAGAGACATATTTCCTTTAACCTTCTTCCACTCTGCAACTACTTCATCTCTTTGCAATTTGTTGTACCAACCTTGCAACTGTTGTTTTTTTTGCAAACCAAATTCATAACCGGATTAGATCAAAGTAAAGCGTCATGTGTTTTTTTCATTCCATGCAGTCAAAAAGAAAAAGAAAATGCAAAAAAGATGGGTGCAAGAAAAGGTACAATTTTAGAACTGCAAGTCTGCAACAACAACTCATATGTCCATTTCGCATTGAAAACAATTATTAATTTTTGTTCTTCTTATTTTTTTATCGTGCAAATTTAACTGATAATTATTAATTTTAATTCATTTTGGATTTGTTTGACACGCATCAGGGTATTTCTAGAATATGGTACTCTTCGAAAAAGACACTTTAATTTGAAAAAAAAAGAAAGAAAAAAAATCCCCTGTTTTGCTCTGTTTTG
This sequence comes from Papaver armeniacum, assembly GCA_023531295.1. Classification (NCBI taxonomy): domain Eukaryota; kingdom Viridiplantae; phylum Streptophyta; class Magnoliopsida; order Ranunculales; family Papaveraceae; genus Papaver; species Papaver armeniacum. Next base: position 222,369 of record JAJJWW010007385.1, on the reverse strand, counting down.
GATGAATCAAAATTCTCGAAATCACAGAAAATAAACAAAGAATTTTCTGAATCAGGTAGAAATTAATAGTACCTGTGATCCATCAATGGTTTGAGAGATAGCAAGAGTAAGCTTAGAAGTGATATCACTGTGAGTAAGTGTATAAGTCCTCGGAAGATTTCCAGGATGTTTCTTTTCATCTACACCCAGAAACAATACTTTCAATTTTGATGCTTCAAATATAGCCGGTCCAAACAATCTTGCCACCTACAAAATCACACACATAAATCAGAAAAACACTAAAAAAAAAACATAAACCCGGAATTTATACACACATAAAAAGTAAAGATTACCGGAACAATTGATCGATTTCTCTTGAAACATCGATTGTTTCGTTGATGGAAATGATGAGTTAATGGTTTGATTAGTTGTGACGGAAGTAGAAAAGTAGCAGTGAAAGCCATCTCTCTTCTAAGAATAGTAGACAGAGAAGAGGAAGTCGCTGAATTTTGGTAAAGCTCTCCAAATATAGTGGAAAAAGATAGTAGTTTTAAATAATACTACTACTCCTAAATTAGTAACTACTACTAATTCTCTAGCTAGTTCTCTTTTCTTTACTCTTCCGTTTTGTTGTTTCGTATACTACGAATCTATTGATTTTCTTGCTTAAGGTTAAGATTCTAAGAATTAGAAGAAGAAGAAGAAGGGATGCGTGTTGAGAAGAACTTGAACCGACCGCGGAAGAGAGTTAGCTTATAAGTTTGGCAATTGGTTTATTCTCTACAAGTTTTTATGTACACGTTGGCTCAGCTTTTTTACGGCACGTGGCTCGTATACTCCTAGAAATGTGTGTTAGTTGTCTACTAGGAAGTCTTGTAGTGGACTTTTCGCAGTTTCATTTACCCAATGAGGACATTGTGGAGTCTATTCTAATAGCTTGAAATCACGAAGATTTTTCGTTCTGCTCCAAGTTTTAAGTCTACAACTCCAAGACTCATCCCTTGTTGGTCTCTAAGGATTGTCCTTTGTATTTAAGGTCAAAATTGTGTCCGGCAGTAGCTTTAGTTTTTATGAAAGTTCAAAATTCTCTCAATGACTTCAAATGGGTTTGCGCCTATAACAAAAATGGTAAGGCAAAAAATAAAATAAAATCCCTATGACTTAGAAATTTATGTCACACATTATTGATAAAGAGAGGATCCATGAATAATCTTTGATGGACACTATGTTATGAGATTTGAATCAATTTTTTTTTAGAGTCCAAACTACAATGAGTATGAAACCAATACTTTGGTGATGCGATCTTCTTATGAAACTCGATAATCCTACTAAATAGGAGTACAATTCCAGATGTATATCACCACCAACTACCACTTTGAAAATCAATCGCTGAAAATTTACGACCCAAATCAAAATCAGTAGATGGTGAGATTTAGTATCTCGAATTGTGCTCTCTTTTTTTTTTTTTTGTAGGAATCTCGAATTTAATAAGAGGAACGTATCACCAAAATATTAGCTTCTAATTCATTGTCGTTTGGACTATAAAGAAAAATCCGTACAAATCTTGCAAGATGGTGTCCATATAAGATTGTCCATGGATCCTTCTTCTTACTTAAAATTTGTCATTTGATTTAAAGTTTATCCGATGGAGTGGAACTTGCTTGGTGACCAAAATTTTGTTTTATAATCTAAATTTGTCTCGGGATCCAACATACAATATCACTCATTTAAATAAATATTTATTCATTAATAATTTCTTTAAAATAATAAAATTATTTGGTAACGACACAACTAGACTTGCGCTAGCTAGATTTTTTAACTCGCTGAATTATTAATCGTTAAAATTTGACCGGTTGTTTAAAATTGGGCATGCCACCCGAAAGATATCAAGTTCTCGTAAGATGCGAGAGTTGTGAAGGAGTGGAGAAGTGGGATTGTGGAGGTAGTGGTGAAGTCATGTCCGTCATGTTTGGGAAGACTATCGGTTACATATGATCACTACTACCCTCAATCTTGTAACCGTTTACTTGTTACTTTCTTATCATGGGTGTGTTGCTACATTGCATGTTGTTGTAGACCGTCAGACCAATTAATTCCCCAGTAAGTATCCCCATACGTGACATATTTAAGTGGAAATTGAATAAATACCCCTCCTTTTCATGGTGTTCACAAATACCCTTATCTATTTGTATAAATCCCATACATACCCTTTCTTTATTAATAAAGATTTAGACGAAGATTGTCATTTCATTTATTATTTCACATGCTGGTGGTGGTGGTATCGGAGGTTCTTTTCATGGACTTCACAAATACCATTATCTATCAATAAGAATCCCATAAATACCCTTTATGTATTAAGAAAGATTTAAATGAAAATCGTCATTTCATTTATTATTTCACATGCAGGTGGTCGTGACGGCGGCGGTGAAGATGGTGGTGACACCATATTTTGTTATCAACTTGTGTTGTTGACACCAGATTTTGGTATCAACTTGGGTTGTTGACACCGTAATTTGGACCTAACTAATTTCTGAATTTTCAATTTTGGTAACAACTTGGGTTGTTGACACCAAATATGGTGTCAACTTCGGTTGTTGACAAAAAAGTCCGGTGTCAACTTCGGTTTTTGACACAAAAATCTGGACCTAAGTTATTTCTGAATTTTAATTTTGTTATCAACTTGGCGGCGACGGCGCAACGACGATGGAGTTGGAGGCGATGGAGGTGGTGATGCTGGCGGCATCGGAGGTGGTGGACTGTTGGTAATGGTGGTGGTAGCGTTGACGGTAAGTTGCGTGGACTGGTGATGGTGGAATGTTGTTGGTGGTGGTGGTGCAGTGCTGGTGGTGGAGTTGGAGGTGGTGATGGAGTGATTGGGAAAAAAAAAAATTTGAAATGAGAAAAATAGTTATGTGTCATAGATTATTTTAATAATCTATGGGAATTTTGATAAAGTGCCCCACTTTTGAATTACGCAAAAAAAACTGACCCCGTTTTTTCCAACTTTTCAAAAGTGCCCCGTTTTTAAAAAAAAAACGGGTAACGGCTTGTTAGGGGTGTTAAGTGCCAGCTGGCACCTTACAAATGACATTTGCACCCCTCGGGCGTGCATCTCACACGGGATATCGTTTATTAACATAAATAAGGCCGGAAATGCTATGGAAAAAAATTTTCGATACCTAATACCCTTTTAGGTTTACACGATTACGCAACTCACACGCACATCGAAAATTAAAATAACAAATTATTGGAAACACGTGGCATTATCCTGTGCACACAAAATGAACGACCATGATTTAGCTGACAAAAAAACGGTTATCTTCATCTTCTCCAATCTCCACCCTATAAAAACCAGAGAAGAACCCTAATTCATTCATATCAATCAAACACTATTTTCTTTAAGTTACTCATCAAATTCAAAATTAGAAAAGACAAACAAGTAATGGGTGGTGGTCAGAAAGAATCTCCAAGTAGTAGCAACAACAAGAATAAGGGAAAAAAAGACATGATTGATTGTGCAATGTGTAAACAAGGAAATCATGACACACAAGTCTGTCCTTGGCTGTATTCTAGGTGCAAGCATATTCCATGTGTTGGTGTGAGAGCATTACTTAGATCTACAACAACTGAAAACTATGAAAAAATGTTCTTCAAGTGCACAATACCTACCTGCAGTTACTTTGAATGGTTTGAAGATGCTTTAGACCACTGTAAATCCAAGGGCATTATGCTACCATCAACAAAAAGTTGTTGTGCTTGTGGATAAGAAGACCACAGCTACAATGATTGTCCACTGCATAATCATGTTTGCTTTTCTGCAACCTGCAAATCCAAACTCTTACTTAAGATGTGCAAAAATCAACACAATAAGAACATAGCTTACCTTGCCTGTCAAGATTGTGAATCTTTTAGATGGGCTTCAGATGCCCTCTTCATTGCTTTGCAAAAGACGGGGTTAGAGAATCCGCAACCCAAATGGTCATCATATGTAAGCAATTAGGAAAAAACCTCCATATGTAATATGTAAGAAGTTGCTTTAAGAACTAATATTACTACATTTCATATCATGTCATAACAAAAGATGTTCAAACAGACCAAAGTTCACAACCAAAGATGTTCAAACAGACCAAAGTTTCTTACAACCATAACTTAAAAAGTTAACCATTCATAAAAGATACCAAAAAAAAGGAAACTGCAGCTTTAGTTTTTCTTTGCCTTGCTAGGTTTCTTTGTATTTCCTTTAGGATCTGTCATAGTCTGGCTCACTGTTTTGTTTAACAGATCTAACATTTCTGAAATTTTGAGAAACTATCTGCTTCTTAGTTCCAGCTGGTTTTGAAGTAGATGCACCTGGAGTATCATATGATTTCCTCTTCTTAGATCTTGAAGAGGTTGCTGCAGGTTTATCAAAGCTTGTGAGAGTTGCACCATCAACTTGAGTTCTTTGTCTAGGTGCTTTAGAGTTCTGCCCAACAGCACCACCAGAACATCCCCAAAAATGTTCTCAAGTTCAACAACATAGTCATCAGCTTGAGCAGCTCCCAATTCTCTATCTAGCATTGCTTGATTTACCCAACAATCATGATTAAATACTTCAATGTCTTCATCACTTTGTCTATTTTCAATAACTTCATCTTGAGCAGCTCCCATTTCTAAATCTTCCCCACTATCAAGTACAACTGGTTTGGTACTTGAACCACATGTCTCACCAAACAAATTCTTTGAAGTAGAATTTGTAACTCCTTTACCTTTCAGTCTAGGGCTTCTTCTCACTGGAACTGATGGTGACTTTGACAATCTAATCTTCTCAGGTGTGTTCATAATGGCCTGCACAGTATCCCATTCTGGATTGAGTATCCTTACTTGTAATTCTAAACAACCATTAGCTTTCATTTCATCTTTCTCCCAAAATGTGAAGCAGTCCTGATCACTCATTAAGCTACAACCAACTCCATTGTACATCCACATTAAATCAACAATTTCAATATCTTCCAGTTGTAACCTACTGCTCAAGCATCTTCAAGATCAGTTCATCTTGTTCAGGTTTTCCAATAGAAATTGAATCTGGCTCTGTGTACAATAACAATTTACATCCCTGTATGGTGTATTTCCACTGCAACATTGAAAAATAAGCATACAAAGTACATTATAGTCATACCAAATTCAAGAAATTAAAAAAAAAATACATTACAAACATAAACAATAGCATGCATCAAATACTGTTACCTTTCAGATACTACAATCATTAGTGCAGGATAATATTGATTCACCTAGACATAAAAACAAACAGTTTAAGCTCATGATTATCGTGTGTACTGAATCAACAGCAAGACGAAGAAATTAAAATTGGATCCATAAACCCAAATACTTCCATACTGTCAACAAATTCCCAAACCCAATTTCTAACAAACCCTAACTTTATAAACATATAACAGTTACAAAATTAGATGACTAAAGTAGAATATTCATCATGCAATAACATAAACATCATCATTCAACTACAGAATCATCACCAAAACGAAGAAATTATCATCAAAAAGCATAAATCAAAATTAGGGTTTTCATAAAACTAACCTGTCTGCAACCTTCTTCCTCTTTTTGTTTTTGTTCATCTTCAAATCAAGCAAACACCCAAGTTAAGTCTCTCAATCACTCTCGATTTCACTTAAAATAGCAGAACAATCATGATCTACAAATCTCTCTCTCAATCGCCACTGCTAAACTGAAACCTAAAACCTAAAAGAGAAACGCGAAAATGAAAGTCTCTCTCTCTCGAGACAGGGCATAAAGACCAAGGGGTAGACTGGGAAATTCGGTAGCGTTTTGACCACGTGTTGACTTGGTTGACCAATAGATATTTGACTTTTGACGGATTCTGTAACTGAGGGGCAGTTTTGAAAAGTTGAAAATAACGGGGGCAACTTTTCAAAGCGTAATTTGGAAGTGGGGCAGTTTATCAAAATTCCCATAATCTATTTCTAAGTGGATAAGGTTTCTAAAAGGTGGAGGGTATATTTATAATATAGTTGGGATATTTTTAAAGGGTTCCAAATTTAGGGGTATTTAATTAATATACCCCATATTTAATGCCTCGTCAAAAGATACTAAAGTTATGCACTGTTAATATCTTTGGTTAAGTCATAATCATGACTTACTGAGGACAAACGCTCAGCTCTATATAGACTGACTAGTGTCGAGTCTGATAAAAATAATAATAAGTTTATGAGTGACTTATTTCCTAGCAAGTTTGCAAGTAAACTGCATTGATATGACTTGAGCATTGAGCGCTAGCTGATGATGCCAGTCGTGAGCATTTGAGTAAGCTGACGTTCAGTAAGAATTTGAATAACCTATGGTGGTGTTTTTATATTATCCCAAATGAGAGGCTCACTTTTATAATATTTGCGACTTAGGTGTCGACGAGGTATCTCAAACTCGAGAAACACGTGAGTAAGATGAAGGCATTAGGCTAGTGTCACAAAATAACCAGCGATGGTATGGTATGCGAAAAGTGCAGTGTTACACGTAATGAGTTGCAACATTAGTGGTCCGGAACCTTATCGCTCATACCATCTAATAGTGGGGTGATTGCAACACTATGATAACTCGTATCATCTGGCTCGGTGAAGCGATGCAAAAGATAATTATTTTCATACTTGATGTGTTATGTTGTAGTCCATTCCTTGGATATTACATAATTTTTATCAAGTCATTCGAGGCATGCGCCAATTTTAAATTAGGCATTGCCAAATAATAAAGCTAAACTGTTAAGCAAGTTAGGGGAGCTTGCATAATTAAGCCACTTATATCACAAGGATGATGCAATCCAAGAACGACATGAGACTGGCAAATGCACCCTTGGCACGAGCAAGATCAATGAATGCTTTTAACAATGCCATAGCGAAGTAAGGAAGGCTTGCAATGGCTTATGTGCGAGTCCATGCATTCTCTATGCTTGAACAACACTCGGAAGCCAGAGATGCGTGTAATATGCATCAGATCCAGCCTTTATGGCCTTGCACCTTTCGCAGAACAAGGGCGTGTAGGAACTGTGTAAAAGCTAAATCTAAGGCATCAAATTTGCTAAGCATGTTAGCAAAGGTAAATGGGCGTGCATTTTCCTAGTGAGAATCAAAGTTTTAAGGCCCGGTCAATGCGTTACGAGTCGTGCTTTGGGGAGTTTCGTCTTGCACGTCTGGGAGTTGGTATCAGAGAAACTTCTGAGAAAACACTAGTGACTCTGCGTTATGGACTCGTAAGCAGGTATTTTGTAATGAGACTACAAAATTTTTATTCTAAAGAGAAATAATCAATCGGAAGAGTAAGCCAACTATTGCGCGAATCGTGTTAGTCTTAGTCGAGTACTGTAAGTTTGTCCGGCCTTTAAAGGCGACCCACCAGGTAGTTGGTGACCCTGAAGACCGTTTAGATTGGTAGGTGGACAATTAGAATGATCATCCCCACCCGTTTGGAATGATGTGCATTGTTAGGTCGGCTAGCACTCAACTTACAAGCGGAAACCCGGAAGACCATTGTCAACTGGCCAACGATGACTTACATCAGATGTTGTGGCATTATAGTTTGGTCCTCATGTGCATTGTTAGGTCGGCTATCACCCCACTTACAAGCGGAAACCTGGAAGACCATTGTCAACTGGCCAACAGTGACTTACATCAGAGTGTTGTGGCATTATAGTTTAGTCCTCATAGTATGGCATTATAATTGGTTGTCATTTCGATGACCCTTGAAAAACTGTGAACTTTGGGGATTCTTGGGTTTTGCAGTATGAGACTTGCACTTAGGATCCTATGTTTATATATTCTTTTGTCAAGCCTGAGCATGTGGTATGACACACATTCTTAGGGGATCCACATCGATATTTTTGGCAACATTGTGAACTCTTTTTGGATTCCTAGGTATGCGGTATGGGACATATCCTCAGAAGGAACTAATCATTATTCATGACAAACTGAAGAAACCTTATGCGATTTCTGAGCATCGTGCTATGGGACATATGCTCACGAAATCCAAATCGATAAATCTTGTCCGCAATAGTTTTGTTTTGAATTTCGGGGAAAAAATTCTTTAAAGGGTCACCTATACTTTTCGCATGATGCTGCTCAAAGACGCATTATAATGACTCGTCCCTCCACCGATACTGTCCCCACTTAGTCACTATGGTTATCCGACAGTGTGGGATTCTCAAGTGGCATCACTGCGGTCATCTGGCAGCAGCTTCCCGGGAGGTCACCCCTCCTTGGATTGCTCCCTCCCGAGCAAGCTTAACTGCAGAGTTTGCTGCCAACTATGGAACCAATTATGGTGAAAGTCCTCGGTATAATGTAGAGGTTCGCTGCCTCATGTGAGACCAGTATCTGGTATAATCGCCCATCATACTCTCTCATCCCAGCACAAGCGATCCATCCCTAGTTGTATCCCAACTAACACTGATATTGTTCCTACTTACTCACTGCGGTTATCCAGCAGTGCGGGATTTTTAAAGGCACTACTTCGGTTATCCAGTGATAGGATTCTGGGAAACCTATATATAATAACCGCAATCGCACGGTGTCTAACTACACTACAACATATGGCCCGATTTGAGACATATCAATTTTTGGGTTCGAGACACATATATGTGTCTTTAGTGCTTCCACTCATATAAGAGTCTTAAATGAAAGATATGAGTTGCTTTAATTTTGATTTATCAACTACTCTTATAATTGTCTTAAAATATCATATACTTATAAAATTAAAACTTTATAAATTTCTTTTTTACCTGATTTAGATTTTTTTTTATTTCCCTCTAAAATCTCAAACTTTCCCCCAATATTCCCTCTCTTTCCAATTTTCTAAATCTTTCTCACACTAATTTCCCTCTCAAATTTCCCCCCATTCTATATATCATACCAAATAATTTGAAACCGAATTTCATTAATTCCCCCCATTTATTTTTGGTTCCTTTTTTTTTGGTGCCTAATTAAACATTTTTCCATATAACCAAAATAATTTATTTTTGAGAAAATGGGTCATTTGTCCAAAAAAATTTAAAACACGGTTCAAATGGACGAGTAAAAAAAAAGTACGGGTGAAATAGTGATCGCTGTCGTAGGCGTCAAAAATAAATTACACTTTCTTACTACTCAAAATATATAATGAAGCAATGGCAAGAAAGGATCGTTCCCACAGAGAGGTCTTGGTTGTCAATATGTTATGGTCTCCTATATAAAACACCGAGGATTTTCAGATTTTTATAAACGAAAATAAATAAAAGCAAAACAAATAAAAGTAAACACGCAAATCAAGGATGTGAAAATATTGGATAAAGGTTTCATCTTCAATTGTAAACAAGTTTATGAATATATGAATAGAATTCGTATTTAATCTCGCTATCATCAAAAGCCATAGAATACCTTATTGCAAGAATACTCCGTAATTTCCAAAGTTATCAACACACACATTAGGGATGCGTATGTGAAATCTACCTAAAGAATAACCTAACGCCTTGCGCTAATCAAGTTTAATTCCTAGGAGCATTTAGTTTCAGAAATAGGCTAATCAATGCAATTGTAATACATTGCGCAAACAATTCGGACAAAGGTCAATTTCTGCATATGAATACAAGGATGTATCACTACAACCTAGAATCATATCATGCTACTCGTATTCAAGGTTACCGCTCGATGAAAACCCTAAAATTAGCTATAGATATGGATGTGAGTTCAATCAATTCTAGACTTAACTAAACAAACATTCAATCATATTGCAATACATCAATCATGAAATTATTATAACCCGTAGAAATCAAACGATAATGTTGAGAGAAAACTAATTCATAAAAATCATAACTTGGTTGCAAAATCCAACTACATATTCAACCAATAATAAAAACTTAGTTACTTGTGTTTTTGGAAATCATCATAGAAAGCAAAGAAGAAAACTATCATGTGAAACCCTAGACACAAGTAGAAGTCTCCCTCCTTGGAGATATATCTAGGTTTGAGAAAGACTTTTCTATTTATATGCTTCTCCCATTCCAAAAGGATACTCTTTCCAAATTTAGGTCAAATCTTCTCAAAACCCATCTCCAAGTGGTCCACCAAGCCCATGTGTGAAAATAAGTCTCTGGAAATTTTGGGTCCAAAACGGGCCGCCGGATTACTGACGTCATCACCGGAATCCGGTCACCGGTCGCCGGAATCCGTCGCCGGAAAAATCGACTCCGGCCACCTGGACTTGCCTCCGGCTACTGAAGCTGTCACAAGACATTTTCTACACTTCCAGTATCTCAACTCTGCTTCTCTGCAATTCAAACATTCACAAAATACCATCTAACCCAACTTCTCATTTCTTGCGAAAACGCGCCCAAAAGCGTGACTCATAGCTCATATACCCGACCGTCGACTCTTGCATCCGACTCGAACCCCCTTCATGATTCACTGAAACATTACGATCCCCACTCTCGGTTCCGAATACGACAACCGAAACTAGTTCCACCGCTCTCACCATTCTCGCGCACTTTTCGCACAATTTCTGCAGCATTAGCCATTCCAGTTCAGTTTGCTCCTGCCAAAATTTCAGTTAAACCAACAACACCATTTGTTGCAGCTGCAGTTCATCTCAGCAAACTCACAATCCCTCGCAACCTAGGCATACATCTATCGATTAATACTCATTCATTCACTCAAACAAACCCAGACCTGCAACTCATACAATATCAATTTCTGCATCATTTCCTCGCCTTAGCTTCAATTGCAGCCACAGTTTCATTGCCTCTTTGTTCTACTGGCCAATTCTAGCACCACCTTCAACACCTTCTTATCTGAAATTCCATCATCACTACTTCCTACCAATCCCTGGCAACACACCTGCAGTTGTAGCTTGACTGCCAGTGCACCACAACACCTCCTTTATTCAACCACGGCAATCACCGCAACTGTAACTTGATACATTCTCCGCTCTGCCCTGCCACCAGCTTCCATCACTGAAATCCATCCAACGCTGCGCACTGCCAAGACAGCTGCACTTGCTTCAACTAACGCTGCCATACCAGCACCGTCTGAACCTATTGCTCGTCCTCATTCTTCTCAGTTCACTGCCATTCCGCAGCTCCAAGACTCAACCAATGATAACTTCCCATACATTCTATTTTCCCTGTTCGATCTCGAGTAGTCACAACAGCTCCAGAGTCCAATCTCATCCTTTCCAACACCACCAGTGCCTCCTGCAGCTTCAACAGCATCCACGCTGTCGCACCAACATCAGTTCTTCCATCCTTAACAGCATTTCCCTGCAATTGCACTGCCTTGCAACTTGCGGCTCCAAAATTGTCAATGACCTGCAACTCCAGCTCCACAGGCACACTGTCTCATAGTTTGCTTATTACAGCACCAAGCTCATAACCAGTCACAGCATCAGTGTTCTTCCCTCCAACTCCTGTCACAGCAGCAACACTCACTCCTGTAGCTTCTCCATTCCATCTGAGCTGCCACAGAGACTCAATTTCATTATTTCAATTCAGTTCCTGCAGATCATTGTACAGCAGCACCAGTTATTCTCCCATGTATTCAACATTAAACCCATGACTGCCAGCAACTAGCACAAATCCACTCTCTATATATTCACCTGGCAAACGACCCTCAAGCCCTTTAATTCTTGGTCACAGCAGACTAGGCTGTTCAGGCCTTTTTACAAATACTTCTCGTGCAACTTGCTGGTGATGCGGAGATGAACTTGCTGTTGATGTCGGGATCATTCTATCTCCTTCCCTGCAACATTCTAACACAAGACCCATTCATTTATAATCATTCATCATCTCTGAATCTTCTTTATTCGTCACTATCGTCAATGGCAGAAACTCCAACTTCTTATCTATCTTTCCGGACTAAATCTCCTCATACATTGCTGCAAACTCGAACCCAGTGAGAACCCAACTTCCCTTGTTAATATGAGAATGTCTCAGTACTCAAAACTCTTCTTTAGACTCTCCGTTCATTATCTGTTTCGGCAAGAAACGAACCTGGTGCAGCCGTAAGGGAACAACAAGAACTGATATGAACTACACTTGACCAATTCTGTTTAGTTTTAGTAAAGGAGAGGTGGGTGGCCCTTAACGAACTGTCTGTCTGCTTTTAGTGATTTTGTCAGCTAATTACCCCTTATCCTTAGCTAGGCTCTCAATAGCACTTCCCTTTTAACCAAAATCTGGATACCCCTTAATATGTGGCTGGGCTCCCATTAGTATTAGCCGATGAAATGACCGGTTTACCATTCCGAGTTCTTCTTTTGCCCATAACTTCTTCATACGAGCTCCGAATGACTCCGTTCTTTCGCCATTGTCTTCATCTTATCGTCCTCTACACAATTAAAAGTAGAAATCTTGTATTTGAACGAGTTCCACTGGGTCTTTGGCCCTTCTTCACTTGTGACTTCACTTTTGTAGCCATTTCCACTTCTTTTTGCTCCAAATGACTCCATTGCACCTAATAAACTCAAAAGTAAACATAAGATACATAATTTACAAGAAAACTCGCTAAGAAAGCATAAATACTGAATATTAAATACGGTGTATTCTACACCTATCAAATAGCCAAATTTTTTTTTAGCAAGGATGAAACTGGATTCATCCTGGCTTATACTTAAGAAATAGCAAGGATGAAACTGGATGCATCCTGTGTAAAATAAAAATATGAAAAAAATATTTGAAAATGGACAGGATGAAACTGGTTACATCCTGCCTATTTTTAAATTTTTGTCCATTTAAACAGTATCTTTTTAATTTTTGGCTATTTAAACAGTATCAAAACCTAAGTGTCTTTTTCACCCAGAAATTGTTGATTTTGGTCTTTTTGACCAATTTTGTGTTTATTTTTCATTTTTTACTTTTCTTTTCTTTCCCTTTCCTTTTTTTTCTTTTCTTTCTCTATCCTTCTCACCCCGATAGAAACAAGAAAGAAGAACCATCTATTTCTTCTCTCCTCTCCTTCGTCTCACAAAGTTGAGTAGCCTAGAACCAGATTGCTTAGAGATGAACCCCAACTTTCCTCAAATCTATAGCAGATTATTTCTTCGAATCTTTCATAAATCAATACTAGAATAAAGCGGAGATTTTAAGTAACCTAAATAAGATCTATTTTGCGTAAAAAACCCCTAAATCGAGCACAAATTAAACGTAATCTTATTACAAGAAAAATCAACACCCATTTCACAGATTTTGAGTAACCTAAGCTCATGTATAAAAACCCATTTCATATCCTTTGGTAGTTGTGATTTTGTAAACCCTAGAAATGGATTTTAACTCTTCATTTTCAATTTGCAAAAGAAGATTCAACAAGTACACCGTGAGAAGTATAAACCCTAACTCTAGTTTTGTGAACCCATTTTATACAAAGTAATAAATCTTCTAAACCCTAACTTTTTGATTTTTTCATATTTTTGTAGATTTGTTGCTATGTGCTTCCGGTGATACAAATGATGATGAGTTTTTTGGTTTCAAGGCTAATTACGTGTAGGATCAGAATATTGCAACACCAACGCCCTTGCGAAATCCATAAACGACACATTGCGAAGACATCGCAGATGAGTAATATAAATGACGCAACGGATGACGACAGCCTGAACACGAGAAAGATGTGAAGACCTAGCGAGATTTAGGAGTGTTACGAGATTTTATATTTGTACACTTGCGAGAATGTCGCAAGTCAGATCCGAAAATAAAGGACAGCTTAGCTGTCATCCACTATGTAATATCCTATATAAAGAGCGAATAGGCTTAAGAGAGGGAGAGATCTTTTTCGAGTGAGGAGCAAGTTATTAGGAGAGAGAAAGTTTAGAGCGGTTGTAAAATCCTTTGCTTATTTTCCTTTCCATCTTGTAATATTAGTGAGTTTTAATCAAGAAAGAATATAATTGTTCATCTTCAAATGGCTTGATTGTGTGAATTCTTATGAGGGGTGTAGTGTGGGATTTGCTACTACATATGACGCTAGAAACAGGGACTGAAGATTAAAGATTGGAGATTGTGTTAAAATTGTTTAAATTAAGAATATGATTGATAAATTGGTTAAAGTAGAGAAAATCAAAATCAAGGAACGTAATACAAAGTTGGAATGTAGTTTGATTACAAAAACAATGATTAATGAATTTCATGAAAATATCATAGGGAGAATACATAAACGAGATTTTGAAGGAAAGAAAATCGTAACAAAGGAGAAAGCGTCACATATGAAAGAATGGGAAAAACAGAAGATTACATTCACAGCAGCAGAGATATCAAGAGAAAACTTAAACCACACATCTCCTTTGGTAATCACAGTAACCACACAGAAAGAAAAAGAAAAATCAGCAAAAATTATGGAAGAATGGGCGGTAAACAGAACTCTAGTTGATACTGGGAGTTCGGCGAATATAATCTTTTATCATGCATACAGAGGAATGGGATACAAAGATGAAGAGATGTCTCCTTCAACTTATCATATTCATGGCTTTGGCAAATCTATAACAAAACCAAAAGGAGAAATAGAGGTGCGAATTTTGCTGGGAGAGATTGAAACACAAACGACATTATGCGTAGTGGATATGGAATCACCATACAACATGCTGTTGGGAAGGACATGGATTCATGCGATTAAAGTTGTAGCATCAACATTACATCAATGCATCAAATTTCCTATGCCAAGTGGGATTGGTGAAATTAGAGGGGAAACCGATAAAGCGAAATTATGCTATCAAATTGAAGTAAAACAATATGAAGGACGTGCAAAGAAGCGAAAAGATAGCAGAAAATTGGCGAAGGAAGCAAAGAAAGAAGAGGAATTTAGAGCTTATATGATAAGAGAAGAGGAAGGAAAAGGGATACCCAGCGAAATTTTGGAAGAAGGAACTGAGCTTGCGAAGGAGATAAAAGAACCTACACCTATGGGAGAACCTAAGGCCAGCTACACTGCGGCAGAACCAACGAAGGAAGTGAATGTTGGAACTGAAGAAGAACCAAAAATACTAAAAATTGGGACCAAGATGGAAGCAGATGAAGAAGAAAAAACTATTGGTATGTTGCGAGAATTTAAGGATATTTTCGCATGGAACATGGATGAGGTTCCTGGGATAGACCCATCTGTGGCATGCCACTGATTGGAAATTGACAAAAATGTAAGGCCATTCAAACAAAGAATCAGAAAAATCGCGACAACGTATCATCCTCAAATAGAAGAAGAGTTGCGAGAAGATGCTTGATGCGGGGATTATAAGACAAGCAAAATATCCAGTGGATAGCAAATATGGTCGTAGTACCAAAGAAGAAGAAAGGGATAAGAATTTGTATAGATTTTCTTGAATTAAATAAAGCTTGTCCGAAGGATAGTTTTCCATTACCGGATATTCCACAAATGGTCGAATCAGGCGGAAATGATAGAATATCTTCTCTAGACGGATATAAAGGGTACAATCAAATTCCTCTCATTGAAGAAGATCGGAGCATCTTGCTTTTTCGCTCCCAGAGGGTTATATTGTTACACAAAAATGCCATTTGGTTTGCGAAATGCTGGAGCAACATACCAAAGGATGGTAGAAAAGGTGTTTGCAAAGTGGATACACAAAACATTGGAAGTATATGTAGATGATATGTTAATAAAAAGTAAAGAAGCAAAAAATTATGTCCAAGATCTGAGGGAAATTTTTGAACAAATGAGACATTTTAACATCAAAGTAAATCCAGAAAAATGTATTTTTGGGGTTGCATCGGGAAAAATTTTAGGTTACATCGTATCAAAAGAAGGAATACAAGTTGATCCAGAGAAAGTACAAGCGATTCGCGACATGCCAACACCTAAGAAGCGGTAAAAGATGTGCAAAAGTTAAATGGACTCTTAGCTTCATTTGGGAAGGTTCATTTCGTGATCATCAGATAAGTTTAAACATTTTTTCAATATACTCAAAAAAGGGGCTAAGTTTAGATGGACATGGACGATTGCATGAAAGCTTTTCAAGGAATAAAAGAACATCTGACGAATATATCTATTTCGCAAAAGGCATAACCGGGAGAAGAATTATTAATCTATCTTGCGACAACTTCGCATTAAGTGATGTGTTATTGCGAGTAGATGCAGGAGTTGAAAAACCAATCTATTACATCAGCAAAACCTTCAATGCGGCAGAGAAAAATTATTCAAAGATTGAAAAACTAATTTTGGCATTAGTTTATGCAGCATTTAAACTTCGAATATACTTTCAAAGCGCATGAAATAAGGGTACGACAAAAATACCAATCGAGTTAGTAATGAAAAATTCAAAAAGATCGAGCGAGTTGAGAGATGGAATGCACTGAGATAGGACATTTCAAAATCAAATATGAAATACTATCTTCACCAAAATCGCAAGTTGTTGCAGGACTTCTTAGCACTTTCCTTTAGAAGATGATGAAGCAGTGGAAGAAATGATGGATATAGAAGAAGAACATGGGAATCCAAGAGATCTGTTAACAGAGCCAAATATATGGGAAATATTGGTGGATGGATCATCAAATGGGGAAGGTAATAGAGTTGGAATTGTTTTGATTTCTCCAGAGGGCAACAAAATGTCTTTTTCCTTCAGATTGGAGTTTGCATCCACCAACAATGAGACGAAATATGAGGCTGTGATACATGCCCTGAAATTCGCAATTGAAATGAAGTTGGAAAATGTAAGAATCACCAGCGATTCGCAATTAGTCATTTGTCAAATAAAAGGAGAATACACTACAAATGAATCATCCATGAAGAAATACAAAAAACTTGTTGAGGAATTATCAAATGAGAATCCCAAAAATTAAATGGAGACACATATCAAGAAAAGATAACAGACTCGCAGATGCTTTTGCTTTTATCTCAAGTATGATGACAGACCCATCTGCGAGATGTATAAAGATACAAACAATTTTATCACCATCAATCAATAAAGAAGAAGAAGAAGAAGAGGTAGATGTAATGATAATAGAAGAAGGAGAACAGATACCTAGTATTGAAGATTGGAGAGCAGAACTTCATGCATACCTGAAAAGAGGATTGGAGATACCTAAGAAGATTGGAGATACCTAAGAAGAAGGAGAACAGATACCTAGTATTGAAGATTGGAGATACCTAAGAAGAAATAGATTGGAGGCGCACAAATTAAAAAGCCGTGCAACAAATTATGAACTAAGGGATGGGATATTGTACCGGAGATATTTCAATGGACCTTCACTCAGATGTTTAACACGAAAAGAATGAGAAGAAGTACTAAAAATGTTACATAGTGGGGATGCTGGCAATCACAGCGGTGGAAGATCTTTGGCATACAAAGCGAAGATGCAAGGTTATTATTGGCATTTATGCACGAGGATGCGAAGCAAATATCAAGGTGTTGCGAAGATTTCCAAAGGCACGGAAAGAAAATACATGCACCAGGAGCACCATTAACATCTTCAACAAGTGTATGGCCTTTTGGAAAATGGGGTTTAGATATTGTGGGACCATTCTTACCAGGAACCGGGCAAAGAAGATATCTGATTGTCGCTACAGACTATTTCACAAAATGGGCTGAAGTAAAGGCAGTACAACACATTCGCGACAAAGATATTTTTACATTCATATTTGAGAATATCATATGTAGATTTGGAATCTCGCACAGATAATGACAAGAGATAATCAAAAATCAATGACATATCAGAAAGGGGCGAACCTGCTATGGCGTACACCCTAGTTCGCGAGATCAAAATTTCGCAAGAGGCAAATGTAAGACCTAAAGTACGTCATAAAAAGGGGTACTTGTTAACATGGCTCGGGAAAAGGTTACACCGCCCGGAACTGAGTCATGGAGAATTGGGGTCAATAAAGCCCATCCAGGAGAGGTACCTTGGATTTTCAATCTAAGCTTATGACTTAGGTTGGACGACCGAGGGTTTCTTCTAAGGAGTCAGCATATGACCAAGGCGCCGAGGTACACGGTTGAGCCAAGAGTGCCTGGGGCATTTGAAGTGTCTCGGCCATTCTTGGCAAGTCTCGGCATATCTTTCACTCGGCCCGAAGAAAACTCCTCTTAGGGTGCAGTCTCGTAACCATAAGCCCTATAGGCAAAAGGGATAAGAGGCTGCGAAAACAACTGGTTGTTGTTAAGACCGGATGGGGGGATCTAGCCTTGTATGGCAGAAGTACGCCTCCTTGAAGGGGAAACTAGGGGGAAGATAAGGGCGGCACCCTCCATTAGGGAGATGATAAGTGTCTTAAGACGCAAATGTCATGAGGCTTTATTTTTGCAAGGAAATTTAGGCTTTTCATATTTGTGCGACAATCCTGAAGAGGCAATAATACAAAAAATAAAGATAAGACGAGATCAATGGGTCAATACATGAAAATGTAAGGACGTCCAGCGATTTCGTCGCACGACGACAATGTCATGGGGCTTTATTTTCGCAAGGATTTTTAGGCCTGTCATATTGTCGCAACGAAACTATCCTGCAGAGGCAACAATACTAAAGAAATGATAAGGCAAGATTAATGGGTCATTACATGAAAGTGTAAAGACGTCCTGCTATTTTGTCGCAATGACAAGAGGTGGCGCAATAAGACCTTTAACTAGGAAGGCAAAATAAGACCACATGATTCAATAAAAGATTTATAAAAACTAATTATCATTTATGCAGGTCATCCATCGCAAGAAAGATAATGAGAGGCAGTATGGGAATTATTCAACAATGGACATTATCTTTCTCGCAAATAAATACAATAGTAAAGAAATAAGTGCACCTCAGAGAGGACTGGAATACATCATATGCAAGAAGTTATATAGGTGAAGAGGTTCAAAGAAATAAAATTACAAAAGAAGTTCAACTCTCAACATCAACTTTTTCGCAAGAAGGAGATAATGGACATTCTTCATTAATTTTATCACTCTCGCTAGCTTTCTCGATCTTGCTAGCTTTTTCAGCTTCGCCAGTTCTTCCATCATTTTGATTTGTTTCATCATTTGGAGGAATCTCTTCTTCATTTGCGAAATCCTCGCAACTTTCATAATGATAATCGTTGTTCGGAGTACCAGGGACTTCATCATCATCTACTTCCAAAGGCTCGATGGATACAGGGGAGAGAGATTTGGATAATAAGATTTCATTCACAATAACTTCAGCCCTAAGATGAACTTGGCAAAGAAGTGCCTTCTGATGATTCCTACTTTGGATATCTTTGGAGTAAGAGAGATAATCAAGTTTTCTTTCTGCCCGATCGCGAGAACGAGCAAGAGAAGTAGCAAGTAATGCATTTTCTTTACGAATCTTGGCGTAGTTAGATTCCAAAGTAGAAAGGGAGGAGCGAAGATCTTTCTCAGATTCTGCAAAAACAAAGAATAAAGAAAATCATATAGGCAAAAGATTCGCAAGGAAGACATAGTAAAAAGACTTAACAAAGGAAAAATGGTCGAGGCAGTAAAATTTTATGACTACCTTCCTTTCGCGAGATAAGATATTGAGTTAAAGCCAAGCAACTGTTCTCCAAGTGATCCATGGCATTGTCAAACTTATCACCAACCAAGCCTTTCAAATAGAGATCGTAAATTTTTTTCATTAGAAATAAGTAAGGTGTTTTGCTTCGCAAGAGAGGTGTAGGATTCTTCTAACTTGGAATATTGATCCTTGAGTTGATTTGCTTTTATGCTTAAAGCTATTCTACCTTGAATAAGTTTATCTCTCTCCGCAGAAGATGATTCTGTTACTTCTTTGAGTTTATTTCTCAATGAGCAGAGAGATCGTTCTTGATTATTACATACTTTTTGGCAAATGTTAAGTTCTTGCGAAGAGATCGCCACCTTATTCAAAAGAACTCGTTTCTCCTGAGGTAGGGTTTGATTCTCATCTAATAAAGTTTCCAACTCCAGATTAGCTTTAGTCAAAAAGTAAGAGAGGCGAGATAATTCATTACTTAATAAATTTTGCTTTTGGACTAATTGAGCATTCTCCTTGGTAAGGTTATCTATTTGATCAACAAAGTACGTATGAAGATTATCTAATTGGTTATATTGATCCATCCAAGCATCTCTATCCATTCGGGCTTCTTCGGCGACGGATTCAAATTGATATATCTCCATTTTTCGTTTCTGGTTTAGAGCTTAAAAGGGAAATAGAGATTTAAAAAAAAAAAAAAAAATGAAGAGTGTTTTTACCTTTTAGTTCTTCATTCTTCCTGCGAAGATTATCACGATCCAGCGAAACATTTTGAAGTTTTTGATTCTCAAGATGAAGAGTGTCACATTTCAAGGTCATAGCTTGGAGGTTACTTTTCAAAGCTTCAACTTCTTTCTCCAAAGATGTTTGCGAAACCATTCTGTCAGAGCCAAAATATTTACTTACAACCTCGCAAACACCAAATCTGATGGGATCAGTGGAAGCTTTCTTGACATCATCGAGAAGGTCGGATAAAACCTTGAAAGCAATATCCATCCCTTCCAAATTTTCTTTAGTAAAAGGGAGAGATTCAGATGATGAAGTGATGATGGCAGAAGGTGGGAGAGTTGAATCATCTTTCGCCATAGGTATGTCATCGGAAGACGAGATTTGATGAAGGTTAATGACTGGGGTTGAGGCAATGTTAAGAGAAGAAGCATGGACAGTAGAAGAAGAAAGGGGTTCATTCGCAACAGGGTTATTGTGAGGAATTTCATTTATAGAAAGATTAGTTACAGGGGATGAATCTGCAGCGACATTTTCGCAAATGAGAAGAGGGGATTCCGCTTGCGAAGATGTCGCAGGAGGTGTTGAAAGCTTAAACAAAGGAAATGAAACAACTGTTTCAATATTTTTAGGATGGCGAGGTTTTTTGGGGGGCCTCTCGACATTTGCATCACCCTGCGAATCACAAATTATATAAGAAACAGAGGCAACAATATTGTTATTAAAAGAATAAGTGTTTCTTAATACCTTGCTATTCACAAGCTTCCTTTTGTTCACAACGAGTTTTTGCTGCGAACTCTTGGGAACATTAGGGTTTTGAATTGTAAACTTGGTGCTGGAAGTGTTTTTGCTGAAACAGAAACAGTATGGGAATTATCTAAAGATGAACAATATCAAATAAAATAATTTCAGTAGAGAAAATCAATGTTAAAAAGATCAGTTTCAGCAAAATAAACAAACCTTGATGGCTCCATGAGAATAGTAGCAGAAAGATGAAGAGGATTTATGAAAAGATGAACAGTGAAAAAATTGCAGACGACAAAAAGAGGATTTACAGATGAAGAAGACGAAGTAAAAGAAAGAAGATATTTTTACGATGGATCTCTTCTTAAATAGACAAAAAATGATGACCGGTTAGCATTTAAAGTGCCGGTGAAAAGGGGAAAATTTAACACGTGTAAACGGTTATGCTTAATTTACGGAATTTTGTCGGCAGAAAGAAATGAACAACTGCGGCATTTTGAAAAGATTAGTTCTCATGACATTCTCTCCTTCGCAGAGAAGACATGAGAAGAGGCAAGATGTAGGATCAGAATATCGCAACACCAACGCCCTTGCGAAATCCATAAACGACACATTGCGAAGACATCGCAGATGAGTGATATAAATGACGCAACGGATGACGACAGCCTGAACACGAGAAAGATTCGAAGACCTAGAGAGATTTAGGAGTGTTGCGAGATTTTATATTTGTACACTTGTGAGAATTCGCAAGTCAGATCTGAAAATAAAGGACAGCTTAGCTGTCATCCACTATGTAATGTCCTATATAAAGAGCCGAATAGGCTTAAGAGAGGGAGAGATCTTTTTCGAGTGAGGAGCAAGTTATTAGGAGAGAGAAAGTTTAGAGCGGTTGTAAATTCCTTTGCTTATTTCCTTTCCATCTTGTAATATTAGTGAGTTTTAATCAAGAAAGAATATAATTGTTCATCTTCAAATGGCTTGATTGTGTGAATTCTTGTGAGGGGTGTAGTGTGGGATTTCCTGTTACTACATTACGTGTGATTTTAGGAGTTATTATGTTTAATCTGTTGATTTAGTTTTTATTTTTATGTTCACTACCATGTGTTTGATTATTCTTGTCTAACTTTCTCGATCTTCTTCACAGCTAGAAGAACCAGAACTCTAATTCATTAATTTTTTTCTTTTGGTTTCACAAGAACTTGATTTCAAGGCTTAATTGTTATTTTTTAGGTATATTTTCTCGCATCTAGTGTTTTGATTTTGAACAATTTTGGATTTTAAGTTTAATTTTCTAATCTAATTATATATATATATATTTAGCTGTGTGGATTTGTATATGTGCCTGACACTGATGTTCTAGTGTTTTCTCTCAGTGGGTAGATTTTTTCTACGAAAATTTGTCCCTTGACCATATTAAGATTTAGTCATTGTCGGTTATTAGGTTCTCCACATGTATCTGTTCTTGCTAGTTATGTCGTTGAACTTGGGGTATATCACTTATCTATGTCAATAGAGTTGAAATAAATAGTTGAAGACATTCTGCTTTTGTTGTACAAGGTCAACTGAATTTGGGAATTCTGGAGTTTACGGTTAATAATTACAGGTAATGTGTATGAAGATTAATATAGAAATGTGTAAGGATAATTGTTAACTGGACGCACTACTCACAGAATAAACAACAAGTACAAAGAAATATCTATTCTAAGTAAAGACAACATTAACTACTTTGGTTTTTTAAATTTCAGTTGCAGTGTTCCCTTAAGTTTGGATAACCTATTTAACGCGTTGTATTAATTGTTTGAGTTGAATCTAAAATATAATTGTTTTTGTTGTGAAGGAAGTGTATGCTACACAATCCTTGTTGGTAGTCTTTGTTACTGGCTTTGATTTTTAACTTTGGTCTGTGTTATCTGTTTATTGTGTTATGCAAATGACCGGAGATGGTGGAGATGGTAATTTGAAGTAGTAAGGAACAAGTATTGGAGATTATGGTGATGGTGACTTGTAGTTAAGTGAAGTGGGGGTACTAGAGATGGTGATGGTGGTGATTAGCAATAGTATAAATCATATTGTGGTGATGCACTAGAAAAAAGTCGTTTTAAGATAGTATGAAAGTGTCATATAAGCGAGTTATACGGCACTTTAGAATTGTCGTTGAAAGTGTCGTAGATTTGGTGTCTTTTTCTGGAACGCCACTTTCAAGTTGACTTTCATTTACGATACTTTGGAGTTGTCGCTAGGTACTACACCTTGACAACATCGTAGATTTAATTTCTATTAATTTAATATATATATACATAAAAGAGAATCGAGATCGGATGATCGGGATTGTAGTCATTCTGACTGGGCTGAAATAATTCTGATTTAAATTCAGATCATATTGAAATTAAAATGAGCACTCAAACTAAACTGAAACACAAAAAACCTGATTCATCCATATAAAATGACCATCCCATTACATTGACTTTTATTGATACATTTAGTTTAAAATCATATAAACAAGAATTCAGTTTTGAATTCACACCATAATAATATGAAGAGAAGTGCTACAGGTATAAGGTTTCTTAAAGACAAGTTCTAACCAGCAAAATGATAACTGCCTGATGACGGACTAAGGCCACGCACTTCCGAATGGTGCACCTGCACCAAAAATAAGTTTCAACATTAATTAACCAAAACAAAGTTGGAGAGTATGATAGAATTTGAAATAACAGTAAGTTGGTTAAGTGAAGTGGGGGTACTAGAGATGGTGATGGTGGTGATTTGCAATAGTATAAATCATGTTGTGGTGATGCACTATAAAAAAGTCGTTTTAAGATAGTCTGAAAGTGTCATATAAGCGAGTTATACGGCACTTTAGAATTGTCGTTGAAAGTGTCGTAGATTTAGTGTCTTTTTCTGGAACGACACTTTCAAGTTGACTTTCATTTACGATACTTTGGAGTTGTCGCTAGGTACTACACCTTGAAAACATCGTAGATTTAATTTCTCTCTCTATATATATATATATATATATATAAAGAGAATCAGATCAGGATGACTGATTGCAGTCATTCTGACTGGGCTGAAATAATTCTGATTCAAATTCAGATCATATTGAAATTAAAATGAGCACTCAAAACTAAACTGAAACACAAAAAACCTGATTCATCCATATAAAATGACCATCCCATTACATTGACTTGTATTGATACATTTAGTTTAAAATTATATAAAAAAGAATTCAGTTTTGAATTCACACCATACTAATATGAAGAGAAGTGCTACAGGTATAAGGTTTCTTAAAGACAAGTTCTAACTAGCAAAATGATAACTGCCTGATGACGGACTAAGGCCACGCACTTCCGAATGGTGCACCTGCACCAAAAATAAGTTTCAACATTAATTAACCAAAACAAAGTCGGAGAGTATGATAGAATTTGAAATAACAGTAAGTTGGTAACAGTCAAAGATTTTTATGTGCAGTTACTCGTAAACTATACTTCACGCCATTGGATAAAAGACAATACAACATATGAAAAGTTGGTCAATTTCTGACAGAAACTATGGCCAGAAATTCTCTATCAACAACGAAGCCTAGATGCTCTGACAAAAACTATGGTCCATTGAAAGCATGGCAGGCCCCATATTGGTGGTGGAAAAAGGTATACAAAATGGATTCATTTTCTTATACGGCAACCTTATAACTCTAATCTCAAGTGACAACAATTAAATGTACAAAAAGTTATAAGCTCACCTTCATGCCACCATTGCAGAGCCAATCATAACACCACAATTGGCTTGATCCAACTCATTCAGGACATTTTTTGTCATCACAACATCTTTCCAAGGATATTTTGCCCACATTAAGAATGTAAAGCACCAAATGTTGTGCTTAGCCACATCTGGCACAAATGAAAGAAAAAAAATAACGTTAAAAAGCCTGGCATTTTTAGGGGCCACTCAAAAGGAATTAGGGGCCAACAATAAAACAAAATATGGTCACCCAAACGTAAATTGAAGCCAACATTTATCTCGCATAATTTTTAATGGCAAAATTACCCTCATATAATCGGTAGATAATACAAGATTTTTATCCTCCGATTACATTCGGTTGATAAAATATGAATATTTGGTCTGATTGTAGTGGTTGATGTATTTGAAGGAAATTTGTGTCATTTTTTTCTTTTTCTTTTTCTTTTTTCATTTTTGAGTTATAGAGAAGAAGAAGAAGAAGAAGAAGAAGAAGAAGAAGAAGAAGAAGAAGAAGGGAAAAAACCTATTTTTTCTTAAATAAACAACAAAAATGGATGGATATGAAGAAGAATGTGAGAATCATGGCGAAGAACATAATGTTGAAGGTTCATTACCGTTTAGAGAAGACGATTTTGGGTATATGTTGATTGATCCAAACTTTTGTAGAGAGGAAGCCCTAGATGACGCTTTCATGGAAGAAAACAGAGAATCACCCGAGATCGAAGCTAATGATGCATCAAACATACATGTATTGTGTTAAGAAAATCAAATAACCACTTTGAATGCGTTTGTAAACAAGAAAACTCGTTTCCTGCATGCATTGAATTCCATGAACTACCCAATCGGTAGATAATGTATTTACATATCTACCAAATATAACATATTGAGTCCCAAATATGTACATTCGGTAGTTTCATGAAAGTAAATTACTACCGAATATACTAAAAAACCCAAATTGATTTCCCAAAATATCTACATTCGGTAGTTATGTAGAGTATATTTACTACCGATTTTAAGAATGGCCCCAAAAACGAATTCCTCCAAAATTATAAAACTCAGTATTCTTATCTTTTACAAGCGGTAGTATTGTAAATTTATTTAACTACCGAATAAAATTTTCATTAATTCTTCGTAAACTAAAATTTTCATAGTAAAACTAAAATTCTTTGCAATCGGTAGTATTAGGGTAATATATCATTGGCCCCAAAATAAAATTTTCGCAAACTTGTAAAAATTGTAATCCTTCATCTTTGAAAATCGGAAGTCTATTAATTATGTTAGCTTCCGATTATTGATATTCAGATGTTTTACTATATATATTGCTTCCGATTATGTATTTTTTTTGTACTCAGGAGCCTGTCTAAAATTTTATATTGAAATCGGTAGTTTGGGGAACACAATATTCTCCTGATTATGGGACAATCGGTAGGAAAGCTTACTACATGGCTTCCGATTATTATAGTAAAACTTGTTGCTTCCTTTTGCAGGCTGTTGTAGCGTTTGTTGATGATTTCTATTTGAGGCCCGATACTTCCCCACACTATGCAAACGATTTGGTATACTCATTACTATTATTTTATTTATTTATTTTCAAATTATGTATGTTAAATTCTTATGCTTATGATATTTGTTTTGTTATATGCGTGTTTAGTCATTTGGAAGTAATGCGGAGGCAATGTAATAGCTTATGAACAAGGCAAATGAGAAGATTTGTGTTGTAGTTCAAAACAATCATGTGGGTGAAACTCGATTTGTGAGCGAGGTGGGAAGCGAAAGATTCACGAGGGAAAGAATAGTAAGTACGTAAGGAAGATGGAGAGGAAATACCGAAGCAATACAAAGAAGATAGGATGCCCATTTAAGGTTGTCTTCAATAACCCGAGGGTAGGGTAGGTAAAGTGTGGAAAATGTTTAAAGTTGATAATGGTTGTCACAACCACGATGATCCGGATACTCTTATTGGACATGTAATGGTTTTCCAAGCTAAAACCAAATGAAATGGAGACGGAGAGGTCTATGCGGATCCAAATGCGAGTGCGATCTTAAGTAAAATAAAGGCGGACGACCCCAACAACTTGTCTTCTTTGTCTACAATTAAGTCGGCCCTAGCTACGATCAAAAGGACGGAATGGGATGGTAGAACGGTCATGCAACAATCAGAGTGGTTAGCGGAGTTACACGACTACACATTGAGAAGGGAAGAAAATGATGGTAAAGTGGTTCGTATTTTCTTGGCACATCCCGAAATGATCCAATTGGATCAATGCTTTCATCAAATTTTGTTGATAGATGCTACTTATAAGACAAACAAATATAACATGTCGTTGTTGAGCATTGCTTGCCACACTTCGGACAAAAACACGTTAACGGTTGCATGGGGTTTATTGGATCATGAGAACAATATGAGTTTTATTTGGCTGTTGGAGACATTGAGGTCCATTTATAACGGTGATAATTTTCCAAGGGTTATTGTAACGGATAACGATCAAGCCTTAATGCATGCAATAGCAATAATGTTTTCGGAAGCCCAAAACTTGCAATGTACGTGGAACATTCAATGCAACCTCAAATCCAATTGCCATCATCATTTCCAAGCTAAAAACCAAGGAAGGGTACCAAGAGGTCGAAGGAAGAGGATGATACCATTAGTAAATTAACCATGGAAGAACGAGAGGAAGAGAAAAGGTTATTTGAAGAAAAGTGGAAGGAGGATGGAATGATTTGGAGAATGTTCATGGAATAACAATAATCGGTAGACAATATTATTTACCATCTACCGATTGTGTGTGTATTTCGAGGAACGACTAGTTTTTTTTTTTTTTGAAATAAATATCCGTTGGAGTATAATCGGTATATAAATTAACATACTAATTTCTGATTCTAACCAAACTGTGATAATTTGAAAATTTTGACAGAATCGGTAGATTACATAACATACTAACTTCCGATTGAACCTAAAATTTTGAATATCATAATGTTATATAACAATTATACTTCGACAATTCTATTACAATGACTTGTGATTGGCGCCGTGGACGTCTTGGACGAGCCCTAAACGGATTAAATTTTTCCATCGCCTTAAGGATTTTGAAATGAGCTTCGTAACGGAAGTTTGATCTTTTCCATCTCCGCCATTCCCCGAGAGATCGTGCTATAACCTCATCATTGGTTTCACCCCTCAATCGATATTGATTCACAAGATAAGTTAAATGGACGAATTCTTCAACGTGTCCGTTTATTGAACCAATTCGACGGAAAAGATCAGCGGAGTGACGGTTATTTGGGTTACCGGTGTCGACGCAAAAATTTTCGTGAATTCTCCCCAAATAACTCATACTCATTACACCTCCTTGCCTACGTTCTTCTCCTCGCCTCAGATAGAATTGAACATAGCACCTACATCAAGATAAATCTTCTTCCATCATGAACTCCGTAGGATTAATGAATGGTTGGGCCATTATGTTGAAGATGATTTCTTTGATATTGGAGAGAGTTAAAATGTATTTGTGTTGCATATAGGGGAAGAGGATACCCTCCTTATATAGATTGGAGTTCCAATAGCTCATTTTTTTTTTTTGAAAAACTAGCCGTTCAGGCGAGGTGTAACATGAGGGTACGCAGCATGTGACTCACATAAACATTAAATATTTTATAATCGGAGGTTTAGTTTTAACAGTTAACTTCCGATTGGGAGTCTTGCAATAATCGAAATATATATTAGTTACCAGACCTCCGAATATAGAGTGGCTCAAAAATCAAAACCTTCCAAAATCCATAGGTTTTCGCATTTTGGAACGACCATAAGCCTCGGTATTTCGAAATACGTAACTCTCATATTCAGTATTAATTACAGCTTTATGTCTTCCGAATATAGAGTGTCTCAAAAATCAAATTTTAGAAAAAACTGAAACTTTTCAAATTTTGAACTTGTCATAATCGGTAGATATATTAGTTACCAAACCTCCAAATATAGAGTGGCTCAAAAATTAAAACCTTCCAAAATCCATAGGTTTTCGCATTTTGGAACGACCATAAGCCTCGGTATTTCGAAATGCGTAACTCTCATATTCGGTAGTAATTACAATTTTATGTCTTCCGAATATAGAGTGGCTCAAAAATCAAATTTTAGAAAAAGATGAAACTTTTCAAATTTTGAACTTGTCATAATCGGTAGATATGTTAGTTACCATGACCTCCGATTATAACCAAGGATTGACAAATCTTTATAATTTCCTACATTCGGAAGATATGTATATTAAATAATCTCCTGATTGTGTATCAAAATTCAACAGTTTCATGATGTTATATTTGAGTAACTTGCAAATCATAGTTAAATTCATACACCATTCATACTCCATAAAAATAACCATTCACAAACCATAACGTGATTTAAGAACTTATAATCCAAACCTTAAAAATGACATAATCCAACACAAACTATAAAATCCATAGGACTAACATAACCATCAAACTATGAAACCAATTGTCACTTATCTTGCCTTTTTGACTTTACGACCATGACTACCTCCAAGACCTGCACGACCACGAGTTTGAGGACCTTTATCTTGAGTGCCTTCAGATGGAGCACCTTCAGCGCTCGATGAAGCTCGAGTTCTTTTACCCGTCTTTGATACTGCCATCTTGGGCGGATGCGTCTTCGTGCCTTTCTCCCTAAACTGAGCTGCATAATCTTCATTATCCATATGCATCATTTGGGGATCAATAGACTCTAATTTTTGAGCCTATATAATCGGTAGTAAGGGTTCAACACTAAGTCCCGATTAGTAACAATCGAAAGAAAATTTTCGTATTGCTTTCGAATATACTACATTCGGAAGATAATCATATGTCTTGACTATCGAATATGAATCATTTGGAGTTCAGAAAACTCTAAGTTATTGATCCACCACGATCGGTAGTTTGTAATAATATACTAAGCTCCGATTCTAAATAAACGGAAGCAAAATGCAATACTACATTTCCGAATATATAAGATTCGGATGATAATCATATGTATTGTCTACGGAATAACTATAGTTGGACTAATAGAGTTAACAAATACCTGCAATAGAGCCACGTTCCCAGAAATTTGGCTAGTTCCTCGCTTGGATGCCTTTATCAACTCTTTCATCAAGATTGCATGGAATGTCGTGCCCCAGGAGTAGTCACCGACTTAATGGAGAGGATCCAGAAGTTGTAGAAGGTTGACGTCGATCCGATTGCTAGCAGTATTAGGGAAAATGACACATCCCAATACACAGAGGAGATATGCGGTGGCCGCATGGTTCACTTGCTCATCAGTTAACGTTCCTTTCTTTTCTTTATCCAAGGTGCCTCGGTACATATCCAACAAAACGATAATGTTGGTCAGTCTAGTTATGTAACTTGCATGCCTATTGAACTCAACTTTTGATGTCTCTTCATCCCAACCTAAGAACTTTTTAGTTAGAGCATAAAGTTGTGCTCAACTTAACTACTTTGTGTACTTTAACTTCACAGCTGTGCCTTGGTCATGGAGGTTAAGAATCTGCACAACATCATCCGGGGTAATCGTCATCTCCCCAAATAGCATATGAAAGGTGTCGGTCTCAGGATACAATCTCTCCATGAACGCCGATATATCCACACGATCATGTTCCAACATTGAATTCTCGGCAGCAGTAGCTAACCCCGAGTTGGCTATAATTGTCTTGAACCTTTCACATTCACCGGATAAAGGCCAATCAAGCATTTTTGTTGGTGGGTTTGAGTAGACGAACCGCATCTTGATGATACTATTAAACACATGACAAATTTTTAAAGTAAATACAAAAACCCGTAATACAACTATTACGATAGAACACATAGATAATACGTTAATTAAAAGGATACGATTATTATTACCTCGGTTTCGTATATTTCTTTGGCCCAGGAATCTTGTATCCAAATAAAAATTTTCCTCCATCCGCCGGTAGCCAAAGAATTTTTCCTAGTGGAATATCCTGCACCTTCAAGATATCAGGGACAAGGTGTGATGCTTTCTTAGCAATTTCTTTCTTTCCACCTTCTCCTCATTCTCCTCCTTTTTTTATCTTTTTTGGTACCACTTGGTTGTCCTTCTTCTTTTACTCTTGGCACTGGATCAATTGGTTCAATTTCATGTTGGGGTGTAACTTGTGGAGCACTTGGTTATACAAAACCTTGTTCACTGCCTTGTGGAGCAGTTTGTTCTTCACCTTGTTGAGTGCCTTGTTGAGAACTTGGTTCCACACCTTGTTGAGTGCCTTGTGGAGCACTTGGTTCTAAACATTGTTGAGCACTTGAATTTCCCTTGGCACTCCTTTCTCTCCTAGCACTAGCTGACACTTTCTTACTCCCTTCTCGACGAGTCCCTAAGTCGTCTGTTTTGGGGGCTTGCTTAGCTCGACTTTGCCTAAACAACAAAATAAAGAACAACCTTTACAAACTATACAATCGGAAACAAAGGTACACAAATAAAATCGAATGTACACAATCGGAAGCAAAATTCAACATTATGTTCCCGAATACAATTCAATCGGAAGATAAACTAATTTATTACCTACCGAATATTCATCATTTGGATACAGAAAACTCTAAGTTCTTGAGCCCACATAATCGGAAGTATATCACATTATATTTTCTTCCGAATACAATATGACCCCAAAATTATTTCAGTTTCAACATTCTACAATCGGAAGTTTATCACATTATATTTTCTTCCGAATACAATATGGCCCCAAAATGGTATTTTGCCTAAATCACAATGTTTGAGAATTTTTCAAAATATATTATTCGGTAGTAAGTGGACTTTCGATTACTGTGTCTCTACATCAACATATTCGGAAGTCAAAAAATGATTTAACCTACCGATTATATTCATTTTGGACACAGGAAGATATGACCAACCTTATTCGGAAGTAAACCTATAAATCTATCTTCCGAATATTGTCGATGTTCTTGGGAAATGAAGAACACGACTATATTCGGGAGTTAATAAGCATGCATATCTCCCAATTCTGGGTAAATAACCGAAAACCCTAGAAATTCTTTTCATCGATTCGTCGAATTAAAACGACCTAAGCCTAAAAAATGATAAAATCTTACCTAATTGAGGCCATTTGAAGTTGTCGGAGTGTTTGACTATCAGATTCGCCACCACCATCTACATCCGCAGCTTCGTGTTCTTCATCATTTTCAGTTACAATTTGTTTATTTCTTGTTGTAATTCCAATATTTGGATAGATACCGCCATTAACGTTTTTAACTCGAGCTCTTTGGGGTTCATTAGTTCTACCCATCGTTTTATAAACGAATCGACGATGTTTTGATTTGGTGATTCATGATGACGATGAGTTGAATTGAAGAACGTAGGAAAAAAAAATTCCCCTCCACAATCGGGAGAGAGTGGGAAGAGTAGAAGAAGAAGAGTTGAAATGGGTTGGAATGATTTTGATTTGGTTTTTATTTTTTTTTACTGGAAGGGCATTTAGGTAACTTCAATGTCTTATAGGGTATCCCTTAGCTAGTGTCCTTGGATGGGTATAAATTGTTGGCCCCAAATTCATTTTGAGTGGCCCCTAAAAATGCCAGGTTAAAAATCATAATGAGGTGATACGTAGGAGTTGGAAAAGTTCTAGTCCACAAATGCATCTTAGAAGACATATCAACTTATATTTGTGGATTTAGTTACTTTTCGAGTTCAATGATGCGAATAACATTTGTCCTCTTCTTTGCCATGCTAACTAAGATCTCTACCACTTCTTTTTGAAAACTCAACAACATACACCACTCCAGTCTATAAGAGAGACAAGACTCAAAAGTCAGAACACATGATTTTTGGAATTTACAATACTGATCTAGAAAAAATATCTCATTTACCGGACCAACAAGGTTGGAGACATGAGAGACAATAGTGCCTGAAGCTACCCCAAGATATAGAACCCTAGCTCCTGGAAACTGTAAAATCAGTTTCAATTTTAATAAAGGATAAAGCAAGGAAAAATTCAATCGACAACAAAAACTGGACTAAAACTCACAGAGAAGAAAACATGCACTCACAATCCGAATGAACACCAAGAATAGCAGCAACAAGCTTGGATCTGAAAGGATTCCAGACTATGTATTCAATCTTCGTTCCATCTTCATTCTGAATTGTATACAATCAAAACTTAGATCGACAAATATTTATAACCCAAATATCAATACAACTCATGGTTTGTAGTAACATTCTAACTAAAAAAAACAATTTGCTTCCATAAACTATCATATGAAATTAACATCTCATTGACAAATATTTATTTCATATTTCATATAAGTTTAGAGAGATAGTCACCCAAACTGAAACCCTCTTTTCACCATATACAGCTTCCCAAAGAACCATATTCCTAGTAACAAGAGCATCTTCTTTACCCTTGGAAATAAAAACACCTTCATGTCTATGGGGTTCTACAATAACTTTGCTTCCACCTTTCACTCCACCAGCACCACGTCCACCAGAACGGCCTCCTCTACCACGACCACCACCCCTCCTCTATCTCCACTGCGACCTCCATCACCAAAACTTCTTCCTCTACCTCCTCCATCACTTCTTCATTTAAATCCAAGGTAATAAATAAAGCTCTTGAGAATCGAGGAGCAAAAGAGCAAAGAATTGGAGTCGAGCATCTATGGAGTAGATGGCCAAAGCCCGCGCGCGAATCGCTTGCAACCCAACAAGGAAGACATAGGCTAAAGCTACCCGCGACCCGGATCCGAGCCCGTACACTCCAAGCCGTCGAGATTTCGATCTTCTACATCCAACGGTCGCGCCCTCACTATACATCATCTCTTGATGCTCGTGCAACACGAGATCGCTCCAAAACCGGCTACCAACCTCGACCGTTCGTATCTCTTCCGCAAGATCCTACGCTCGCTAGACCCTTCTCATCGAACACCGATGTACCTGCTCAACACCATAGCCCCTATATAATCCCTAAAGCCTAACCCTAAATCTAATTTTCCTTTCTCCTCTCTTCCTCACCCGACAGAGCTCTGCTCTGCATCTCTACTCCCCCTACCTCTGCAACTCCCACTCCGCCACCATCTCTTCTCCAACCACATCACCACCTCACCAACAACTCTCTGACAGCCGCACCATCACCATCCAACAACCCCAGCACTAGATATCTCTTTTTCTAGTTTCTACCAACCCTAGAAACCGAATCGAGATACATCTAGAGCTAGGGTTTAGCCAATCAATCAACCGAGCACGATTGGACAAGAGCGGAAGGCGATTCTGTATGGGTTTGTGTTATTATCGGTTTTAAAATAGAATTAGGGTTTGTTGTTTTAGGGTTGGAGTTGCTTGTATAAATAGAAGAAAAAAACGAGAAATTAGTCACGCCCGGATTAGCCGAGTGTCAATTTAGGTTTATTTTCTGTTTTAATCATGTTTTAATTTTGTTGTTAGTGGTTTCAATGAAACCCCGATTCCAAACCGTGTTGAAACTCGTTAAATTGTTCTTGAGTGTTTAATATGATTAGATAGCTTCAATTTAACATATCAATGCCTTTCTCTCACAAAGGCATACCAAAGCCATGGATGCACCGTAGTTAGGTTATATCCGTGTTGAATAATCATCTCTGGGCCGAGCATATCCCGCTTACACTCTCAATCCGAAGCCCACTTCACTGCTGGGCTGCATAAACCCAACTGCTGGGCTGTCACAAAAGCCTGAGCTGTTTAAGCTAAACCCACTTCTAGCTTGCACATACAAACTGAGCCCAGAGTCTGCTGGGCTGTACCCCTTTTCGCTGGGCTGCACTTGTTAACCAAACTTGGGCTTACACAGCTGAGCCCAACTCAACACAAACCTGGGCTTTTGCACTCTTCCACTGGGCTAGTTAAACCCACATCTGTTGGGCCGTACACATGTGCCCACATAATCGAACCATAAGCCTTCTCGGCCGGATCTCGGGCTTACACCAAACCGAGCCCACAAGAACACAAGCACCCCGGGCTGAGCTTTCTCATTGGGCTGCTTAGGCTAAACCTATTAGCTGGGCTGTGCAAACAACTGGGCCATTTAAACTGCAAGAACACTTTCACTTGGCTAACTCAACCTAAGTTTTGCAAACACTTTGGGCTGCAACCACACATAATCCCAATAAACCAAACTGAATCCCAATCAACCAAAATGAAACCCAATAAACCAAACCAATCCCACCAAAACCAAATTAGATTGTGAGTTCAATTTGAGAGCTAGACCATGTCGAGATTTTGGTCCGCATCCTGGGATGGAACAAATAAATCCCTTAGAGAGCTTGCTTATGGGCACCTTTCACAGGATGAACACCCCACATACCATAGTGACTTTAGGGAATTATATGGGCCTTCTCAGGGCCCTGATCTCACATACCCTAATCATTATGATCACATACATCATCCACCACAAAGTTGAAAATGAACAATTTTCTCATACCCAAATCATCACTTTTAGATCAATTAGAGGCTCGACTATCTCGCTTTAGATAGGCAATGCGCTTTAGAAAAGCCATCTGTCGAGTCTAGTTTTTCTAGGCAATATGAAATGCATGCTTGCACCTTATGTGGTGGCTTAGACCACCTGCCGAGTATCATGTTATATTTTGCATGCTTTTAGACAAGTCTAGGGAAAACCATGATAATCCAATGTACGAAGTGTCTAGAAGTGACTATTGGGGCCATAATAAACCTACACACATGCATCATTCACCACAGTGGGGAGATGAACAATTTTATACTCCCCCAACTCCTAGTTTGCAATCAGCAATGGAAACACTCATGGAGCAAAATGCTAGGCTTGAAATGAATGCAATGCATGACCATCCATATAGCAACATATCTGAATTTCCCTTCTCTAGTGAACCTCATGCTCAACTATACAATGAATATCCATATGAGGAATGCATACCCACTAGTGAAGACTCTCCTTCAATGGAACAACTCAAGATGATTCTTCAAAGGAACCTGATTGAGTTACAAAATGATAGGATTGAAAATAGTGTTTCTAGTCTTACTCATGCAACTAACATTGAATATGAACCTAATCTAGAGGTAGATGAGTACACTAAAAATGCTACAATTTTGAATGGAGAGATGGATTTTTGCTATGATGATGATGATGATGATGATGAATATGAAGAGCACGTGTATTTTGAAAATGTAATAGAATTTTTAGGTTCAGAGACATTAAGTGTCTCTCCTGTGAACCCTATGAATGATGCTTCTTCTGATATTCATGCATGTGATATTGATGTGGAACCTGTGCCATTGTCCTGTGAAAGTGAACATGATTTACCCTCTTTTGACTTTAGGAAAGTGTGTGACGGTGCAAATGATTTTATACATGAACACAACTTAGATGTACTTAACCTCTCTCCTGAGTCACAAATTGAAACTCCTCCACCAAACCTAGGTGTAGTTTGTCACAAAATTGCAAAACCAACTTTTCTGAAAATGCCTAACTTAGGCCTAGAACTTTGTGCTTCCCAAGTCCTCTTGGACTATTTTGCATCAAAGTATAACACTCTTAAGGAGCCACAAATTGGAATATGTATGTCTTACTTTTGTAATTAGCAAAACTCATTTTGAGTTAGACCTTTTGCATGATGTACCTTTAAAATTGCAAGATTTTGTTCTCACAAACACACCTGTTCACAAATTTAGGTTTGGGGAAACTCCTTCACATCTGGAGCCTTACTTGCACTCTCTTGTTATATCTGTGTAAGGTTGTTGATGTTTGTATATATTTTCTATTGGGTTGATCCTCAACTCTTTAGATTGTTAGTTTATGGTGAATTTTTGTATATAATCCAAAAGAGGACTTGTTAAAATTTTTCTTTTCTTGATTCTGGTTGAGTCTTCTTGCACATATATTATGCTAATCCGATATGATCTCCGTTGAGAATGTTGGATTCTAGCCTTGACTAAAGAAGCTCAACCTTGCTCCCCGCCGACATCCCAGAATCTCTTCCCTTATCTCTTTTCAAAGATAGTTCTCATGGTATGTGATCTGTTTAAATTTTTTCTATCTCGTTGACGCATTGAGGACAATGTTTGATTTAGGTTTGGGGTGCATTTGCATTTAGAGTTTTTAGTCTTTTATTTTACCTTTTGTTTTAAAAAAAAAAAAAAAAAAAAAAAAAATTTTTAAATAAAAACCTCCAACTT
Source organism: Papaver armeniacum (assembly GCA_023531295.1). Lineage (NCBI taxonomy): Eukaryota > Viridiplantae > Streptophyta > Magnoliopsida > Ranunculales > Papaveraceae > Papaver > Papaver armeniacum. Next base: position 185,551 of record JAJJWW010007385.1, on the reverse strand, counting down.
TTAGAGATTTTAGAGTCACTAGCATGCTTCTAGCTATGTTTACATAGAGATTCGACCGAAATAACAAAAGTTAGAAGTGTAGGAAAACGCAATCGGGTTTCTTAGTTGATTAGAGCGTTAAAGTCGGATTTAACCATACCGTGAGGGCGAATTAGGTGCCGTTTAGATATTCGGTAGTAGAATTGTGATCACCCATAGTGGAGACTACCCATTTTACATCAAGCGAGGTACCGACCTTCACTCTTTGTGACTTTCTAGAAAAGCTTTTGAGTGTGTGTCACCGTACGTCAATTCCGGGTAGGAATGGTGAGCTACCCAACTTCGCACCACTTTCAAAGACTATTTTTGATCTCTTGAGTGCTAATTCCGTCAATCATGAGGGTGACGTCCAAAGAAGAAAACTACTTCTAAATACCGATTTGCCGTTAGCATCACTCTCTCTCTCAATCAGCAAGACCCATAGAAACACATCATCGTCAGCAACCGGAGCAGAATCAGAATATTGAAAGAAAAGTTGAGATAGTCCAAGGTTTATATGCAACAAAACAAAGAAAAGAAAATAAGATGAGAATTAATGAAGTTTGTGAAAAATTGAGTTTATCGTTTTATTGTAACCAAAAAAAAAAAAAAAAAAAAAAAAAAAAAAATATTAAGTTTTTGTGAAGTTCAGAAGTTCGTCATCAATAGTTGAAGATGAAGACCGAAGACCGAAGATTGAAGACGTTTCTATGGTTTCTTATAGAGAGTGATATTAATTGCCGATCGGGTGAGAAGTGAGTGAGTACTCCCACCCTTGCTAATGGTTGATTTCCTTCCTTAGAGATCATCGAAAAAGATTCTTTTTGTCCACACCTCCGGGAGTCTCCGTGATATTATTTCGAAGGTTATCCTTCTTACCTACAACGTGTGCGGGATTTCTCTCTTTATTCCCGCCTCGCACACATGAGAGACTAAAAAGCGATCTTTTTGAGTGCAATTATCATAAAATCCTAATGGTGAGGCAAGTCGAGGCTTGATCACAATCGAATCCGAATTCTTTCATATGGTATGGTTACTTCTCGCTCAAAGACTTAAGGATGAGAATGCGTTCTTCGATAGTTCTAACTTCACATTACTAGTATGCGAGAAACTCTATGTCCTCATAGCTTCTAGGATGCTTGAGACTCTTTTACACTCGAAGTTGGAGAAGGTTTTGTGGGTACACCTCTTGTAAACCCTCACGAGACTACAACTCGTCCACTTTAGGGACACCTAGGGGTTTAAAGGCTTAGTGCATACGCTAAATGCATTCGAGAGACCTACGATAGTGGTATAGTTAGGATTTCCTAATTTCTGTTTCACTTGAGGACAAGTAAAATTCAGGTTTGGGGGTATTTGATGAGTGCCAAATAGTGCATATTTATACACCTTTTTATTGGCATTTTACTCATCTTTTTGCGCTTATAAATCGAGATATTATCCCATATTCGTATTTTCCTTGTTTTCAAGAATAAATATTTGTATTAATTAATTTTGTGTTTTAGGTAATAAATAAAGCTCGGAGAATCTCGAGGAGCAAAAGAGCAAAGAATTGGAGTCGAGCATCTATGGAGTAGATGGCCAAAGCCCGCGCGCGAATCGGTTGCAACCCAACAAGGAAGACATAGGCTAAAGCTACCCGCGACCGGATCCGAGCCCGTACACTCCAAGCCGTCGAGATTTCGATCTTCTACATCCAACGGTCGCTGCCCTCACTATACATCATCTCTTGATGCTCCGTGCAACACGAGATCGCTCCAAAACCGGCTACCAACCTCGACCGTTCAGATCTCTTCCGCAAGATCCTACGCTCGCTAGACCCTTCTCATCGAACACCGATGTACTTGCTCAACACCATAGCCCCTATATAATCCCTAAAGCCTAACCCTATATCTAATTTTCCTTTCTCCTCTCTTCCTCACCCGAGCGAGCTCCTCTCGCATCTCTACTCCCCTACCTCTGCAACTCCCACTCCGCCACCATCTCTTCTCCAACCACATCACCACCTCACCAACAACTCTCTGACAGCCGCACCATCACCATCCAACAACCCCAGCACTAGATATCTCTTTTTCTAGTTTCTACCAACCCTAGAAACTGAATTAGAGACATCTAGAGCTAGGGTTTAGCCAATCAATCAACTGAGCACGATTGGACAAGAGCGGAAGGCGATTCAGGGTATGGGTTTGTGTTATTATCGGTTTTTAAAATAGAATTAGGGTTTGTTGTTTTAGGGTTGGAGTTGCTTGTATAAATAGAAGAAAAAAACTGAGAAATTAGTCACGCCTGGATTAGCCGGAGTGTCAATTTAGGTTTATTTTCTGCTTTAATCATGTTTTAATTTTGTTGTTAGGGTTTTCAATGAAACCCCGATTCCAAACCGTGTTGAAACTCGTTAAATTGTTCTTGAGTGTTTAATATGATTAGATAGCTTCAATTTAACATATCAATGCCTTTCTCTCACATTGCATACCAAAGCCATGGATGCACTCGTAGTTAGGTTATATCCGTGTTGAATATGTTTCAGCCCTTACTTCCATTTTTAATACTAATACCCCGACTTGTTGTTCTTAATTAGACAACTAGTACTTAGGATTAGTACATTAGCCGATATTTGAAATATCATTAGGCGAAACTCCTCAGCTTAAGTGGCGAATTGACACACTCGTCCTTAGCTACTATAGGAACAAGAAATTTAACTTAGTTGAAAGCACAATAGGGGTCGAGGATTTGCAAGCCTTGCAACCCCTTAATTTCACTTGTTTACCTTAGTTCATTGTCACTTCATCACATCTCAGCCATTTCGGCACATAAAACCCCCTGTTGTCACATTGTCACTTGAAATTCAGTTAAGTAGCAAGCCTTAGATCACATAAGGGCACCACCCACCACCACCACCATCATTGAGCAATATAACTATCAAGCCAATTTGTAATTGCGACATCAATGAATATGATTGTCATAGATGTTGCGGGTACAAGCAGTAACTATGATACCTTTCCAAATGCAGCAACTTCCAACGGTCTGGCATACATTAACACCAATGTGGCAGCAACCATAAAGAGTTCAACAAGGGCAAAAAATATCAAAAAACTGTATCAAGAGCTTCAAAAGAGGGTACAAGTTGAAACCTTCTTAGAGATCTTCTCACCCTGCAAGTGATTTCAAGTTTTAGCTTGCAGGCAGCATCGGTTACAACTAACCAGCAAAGGCTAAGCATGCTTATCCACACCCTAAAAACAAGTAGTTTGAAACTTCAAATATTCATTGACAACATACTTAACAAGTCTTGGATATATCTCTCGGAGAACGGACTGAGTTGAGCTCCGTGAATCGGCGATTGACTTAGTTCCAAAAACTTTTCTCATCTTCATCTTTCTTCATTAATTTCTCGCTAGTTTCAGGTGAATCAGGTTCTTTCTTCAAAGTTATCTGGTAATAATGGGTTTTTACAAGTAGTAATGGAAAGTAAAATGGCTCATGAAGTTTCTGCAAGTGGTTCTAGGGTTGTAAACATCTCAGAACCATCTGAAAAATGTCAATTGATTACTTTAATTGATGATAAGGATGACAACATGTATGATTCATGGAAATTTTCATTGATTGGTAGATTGGATTTTCTTCGAATTAAGTTTGTTGATGCAATGGGTATTTTGAGAAATCAGTGGAAGTTAACAGCTGATTGTCATTTAATTCCTTTGGGTAAATGTTTTTCACAATTAAGTTATCTAATGAAGTAGATCAAAATTACATTAGAAATTATAGGTGGGATGTTCAAGATCAGGTATTAAGAACTCGAAATTGGATTCCTAACTTTAGGCCTGAAAATCAAAGAACTTCTCATGCGTTGGTTTGGGTTTCTTTACCAGGTTTGAGTTTAGAATATTGGGATGAAAAAACAGTATTCACAATTTGTAATGCAATTGGTAATTCTGTTAAAGTGGATGATGATACTATCAAGTATTCAAGTGGATATGCTGCAAAAGTTTTGGTTGAATTAGACCTTGAAAAACCAGTTCCAAATAAGCTATGGATTATTACTAAATATGGTAGTTTCTCACAAGGTATTGTTCTTAATAAACTCCCAAAATTTTGCTCTAAATGCAAGATTGTTGGTCATTTATTATATGAGTATAGATTTAAGAAGAATTCTTCTATGGAACATCCCACTGATTCTTCTGTTGGAAGTTTTGAAAAACCAATTGATAAGCCTCAGGTGACTAAAATTCAAGAACCTTTTGATATTTTTCCTCCTCCAACAGTACCTAATATTGGCAATCCTTAATCAGATAATGAGGTTCTTATTACAAATAGAAGGTTCAAGTCTTTACAAGATGATGAAATGATTGTGGAGGAGACTAGTGGGGAGAGGAAAGAACAGGAAGTTCTTACTCCTACAAGAATTCTTCAAGTGGTGGAGGATAATTTTATAGAAAACAGTGAGGTAAAGTTCATTAATGGCAAGGATGGTACTGTATCCTCTAAAAGGGTCCCTGTCACTTCTTGGTCTAGAGTAGTTCAGAAACCTCCATCATCAATTGCTTCTACTAATTCTGGAGAAAATAATCTCACAATTGGTTAGGTAACTAATACTCATGCTTCATATAGCACTCAAATTCTAAGCAAGTACAATTTTAGAAAAAATCAAGGAAAGGGAGGCATAAAAGGCCTCCAACCCAAACCATTAGAGTCTTATTTTGGAATTTAAGAGGCCTTAGAAGAGCCAAGTCTCAAAACAAATTATGGGCTCTAATAAATCAGTTTAATCCTTTAGTGGTATGGGTTGCTGAACCTAAAGTAGTTTGTTCTTCTTCATTTTGCAATAAATTGAATTTACCAGGTATGCAAAGCATGGTAATTCACAATTCAGTCTCAAATAAAAAGGGTAATATATGGCTTTTTTGGAATAAAAATTTACCTACTCCTACAGTAGTGTCCTTGTCAAGTCAAATGATTACAGTTGATATTGGTGGTGTTCTTATATCTGGTATTCATGCTCATGTGGGTGTTGTTCAAAGAAGGTTCTTGTGGTCAGAGATGGAAGTTATCAGTGGTTTAAATTAGCCTTGGTTAGCCATTGGAGATTTTAATGGTATTACTTCAGCTGAGGAGAAAATTGGTGGTAAAATCCCAAATATAAGTGCAATGATGGACTTTAATAACTGCTTAGACACTTGTGAACTGATGCAAGCTCCTAAAACTGGTTTTCTTCACTCTTGGTCTAATTGTCAACATGGAAGCAAAATAATATTATGTAATCTAGACAGAGTTGTTTTCAATCATTTATGGTTACAAAAATTTGAAGGTTGGGGATATAAAGTGGGATTGAGGGTGGCATATGATCATGCTCCATTGCTGGGTGGAGGTGCTCATATTCCTAAACCACAAAATGCTCCTATGAGATTCCAAAAAATGTGGTTATCACATCCAAATTTTATGGAAGTAGTGCAAAAATGTTGGTCTGAAGAAATTGTAGGTGATCCAGCTTTTGTCTTGCAACAGAAATTGAAAAAATTGAAAAATATTCTTAAGGAGTGGAATATGAATGTGTTTGGGAATATAAATGTACAAGTTAATGAGGCTGAAGCAAAAGTGCAAGAAGCTATGACCAATTCAGATAATAATCCATTTGATGAAGCAGCATTAAATACTTTGGTGGAAGCTCAAAATTTATATAATTCTAAAGAAGTACAGTTAAATACTTTTCTGAAATAAAAGTCTAGAATAAAGTGGATAAAAGAGGGTACAGCAAACACTGGCTTTTTACATGCAAATCTTAAAATCAGACAAGCAAGGAATATTATAAGTGAGTTGGAAGATATCAATGGAAATATTATTGCTGATCAAAAGCAAATAACTGAAGAATTGGTGAAATACTTTGAAAAGAAATTTAAGTACAAGGAAGTGGAGGAAGTTGAGCATATGTTAAATGGTATTCCAGAGGTGATAACCAAAGAAGATCAGGATATAATAGAGGCAGTTCCAGATGCAGATGAAATTAAAGCAGCTTTATTTGATATGGGCCAAGACAGTGCACCAGGTCCTGATGGATTTTCAGGTTGTTTTTATAGAGCATGTTGGAATGTTATCAATCAAGATGTTGTTGGAGACATTCAATTCTGTTAGAAAAGAAAATTCATCCCCAAAGGTCTTAACTCCAATTTTTTAGTTCTTATTCCAAAAACTTAAGGTGCATGGAATCCAAACCAATTCAGACCAATTGGTCTGAGTAATGTCAGTTTTAAGATTTTCACCAAAATTCTGTCTACAAGAATGGGTAAACTTATGCACAAGTTGGTCTCACCTCAACAAATAGCTTATGTTAAAGGCATATGTATTCAAAACCAGGTTATATTAGCTTCTAAATTGGTAAATGAAATGACAAAGAAAAGAAAATGTGGGAATGTAGCTCTAAATCTTGATATATCTCAAGCTTATGATTCAGTCAGCTGGGAGTTTTTGTTTCAAGTCTTGCAGAAATTTGGTTTCTCAAAGAACTGGTGTGAGTGGCTTCATATACTATTTCAATCAGCAAAAATTTCTGTAATGGTGAATGGAGATCCTTGTGGTTTCTTCTCAGTTAGTAGGGGATTGAGACAGTGGGACCCTCTATTTCCCATTCTATTTGTATTGATGGAAGAAGCATTGAGTAGAAGACTCACTCAAATGGTGAATGAAGGTTTAATTTGTCCAATGGTGGAAAGAAAATGTATACATCCAACTCACTTATTCTTTGCAGATAATGCGTTCATTTTCATTAAGAGTATTTTAAATCTCATGAAACTTCTTGAAGAATACCAGAAATGCTCAGGTCAAATTATAAATAAAAACAAAAACAAGATGTTCATTGATGGTACTTCTGAATTGAGAAAAGCTAAGATTAAATACATGGTTCAAATGGAAAGAAGTGAATTCCCTGATAAGTATCCGGGAGTTATTCTCACAGCTGGCAGAGTAAAAGTCTCCACAGTATGGCCAATGGTAGAAATGATGCAAAGAAAACTACCTACTTGGAAAGGTAAGTTAATGTCTTTTCAAGAAATATTAGTGATGATTAAGTCTGTCCTAAGTAGTATCCCAGTTTATAATATGGTAGTTTACAAATGGACAACATCTATCATTAAAATTTGTGAAAGGATCATGAGAAACTTTCTCTGGTCAGGTGATGGTGATATAAGACAATACAACAAGGAGCTTTTGGAAATTTTGCAGCTTTAAAATTAATTCCTTTAGCTTGAACAGATTGTGATTCATGATAAAAAAATCTTTAACTTTCCAACGAGTGTACTTCGTGAAAGTGTTGAAAGATCATTTGCCTCTATGAATGCTTCTTAGATTCGTATCTAGATGGCAACAATCTAAGAATTTTGCACACTATATCTTTTTCAGAAATAGTCCTTCTAAGAGAGAAAGAGGCATTAACTATCTCAGGGAGTTTAATGTGAAACTCTTCAAAAGTGTCGTTGTTATCCATTCGAAGGTTTTCCCAATCAGAAGTGAGAGTTTGAAGTCCAGCTTCCTTTTCTGATGTGTTACCTTCGAATACGATCTGAAGGTTATCCCAAGCTTCCTTTGAAGTTTGGCATGTTGATACATGATGTTGTAGATCACGACTTACATCATGTATAATAGCATTCAAACCATCTGAATTCTTCTTTGCAAAAGCCTTTTCTTCGCTGGTATAATCCACTAAGCGTTTAAACTCAGTTTCCGAATTTTCTACTTTCGGGTGATTATAACCCTCGACGACTAATAGCCAAGTATTAAAGTCTCGTGATTGAAGAAAATATCTTATAGTAGATTTTCACCATAGATAGTTTGTTCCGTCAAATCTTGGCGGTACATTAACTGAAATCGATTCATGTGAACTCGAGTTCATTTCTTAACGGTTGGATCACACCAAACACAGATTGTTAGATCTGAAAAAACAGGGGTCTAACAACCTCACCCAATATTTTGTTTTGGCAATCTGTATGGACAAACTCAAATATAATTCCAACAGAATCAACTAGACAGTCAGACTCAATCAATGGAAATATATCCAAGAGTTGTATCTCTGTTTCCCAATGTAATCAGCAAATCAAATAGATAGAAATCCGCGAGCCTGATTATTATGTGAAATAACTTGAACGGTACCAAAGACCAATGTTCAAGTGTCAATCAATGTACATCAACAACCAAATGTTGGATTATCCTGTGATATTTCAATTATATAAACAAATATAATGCGGAAAAAAAATAACACAAACACCAGAAGTTTTGTTAACAAGGAAATCGCAAATGCAGAAAAACCCTGGGACCTAGTCCAGATTTGAACACCACACTGTATTAAGCCACTACAGACACTAGCCTACTCCAAGTTAACTTCAGAATGGAATGTAGTTGAGCCCTAACCAATCTCACACTGATCAAGGTACAATCGCGTTCCTTATGACTCTGAATCCCTGCAGGAATCTACGCACTTGATTCCCTTAGCTGATCTCACCCACAACTAAGAGTTGCTACGACCCAAAGTCGAAGACTTGATAAACAAATCTGTATCACACAGAAAAGTCTATTGAATAGATAAATCTTTCTCCCACATAAATACCTATGAGTTTTTTTTCCGTCTTTTGATAAATCAAGGTGAACATGAACCAATTGATACACCATACTTATATTCCCGAAGAATATCCTAGTAATATCAATCACCTCACAATAATCTTAATCGTATGGTAGCAAAACAAGATATTGTGGAATCACAAACGATGAGACGAAGATGTTTGTGACTACTTTTTATCTTGCCTATCGTAGATTAAATCTCGAGCAAATCTTAGAGAAGATAGTACTCAATACAATAGAATAGAGCAAGATAAGAACACACAACTACAGAGAAAACAGTTGGGTCTGGCTTCACAATCCCGATGAAATCTTTAAGTCGTTAACCTAATGGTTTTTTGGAAAAACCTAGGTTAAAGGAAGATCGACTCTAGTCGCAACTAGTATCACACAAGAGGTGTTGGGATTAGGTTTCCCAGTTGCTAGAGTTCTCCTTTATATAGTCTTCAAATCAGGGTTTACAATCAATGCTACCTTTGTAACAAAGCATGCAATATTCACCGTTAGATGAAAACCTGATTAGACTCAAGATAATATCTTTCAACCGTTTGATCGAACTTAGCTTGTTACACACAAATGAAAAGTGACTTCATTTAGATATGGGTAACTGTACCTAAACGTGTACACTTTGTTGGCTCAACAATAGCTAACCGAAGTTAGCCATATGAACACTTTCATATCAAACTTGTTGATCTCAATCACAACTAGTTAAAATGACTCAAATGAAACTAGTTATAGAGTTGTTCAATTGTTTGTATTCTCATAGAAGTATATAAGACACAATTGAAGCAAAATCGATTTTGATTCGCTCAAATCAATTCATGAACATTATAGCCACGGTTTGCAAAAGATTGCATTCCTTAATTTATAAATGTATTAGTTCATGAACAAACCGATTTTAGAGCATAACCTACCCAAGTATGCAAATGTGTACGCATACCTAAGTAGCCGGACTTGGTCTGGGTTCGCCAGTATGCGTGTAGGATCAGAATATCGCGACATCAATACCTTGCGAGATCAATAAACGACAGCATGGCGAAGGTGTCGCAGATGAGTAATATAAATGACGCAATGAATGACGACAGCCAAAACACGAGAAAGTTATGAAGACCTAGCGAGATCTAGGAGAGTTGCGAGATTATATATTTGTACACTTGCGATATTTCGCAAGTCATTCCCGAAAATAAAGGACAACTTAGCTGTCATCCATTATGTAATACCCTATATAAAGAGCCGATCAGGTCTATTGGAGGGGAGATCTTTTTTCGAGTGTTGGGCAAGTCATTAAGAGAGAGAAAGTTTAGAGTGATTGTAATTCTTTAACTGATTTCCATTTCATCTTGTAAACATTTTAAGAGTTTAATCAATAAAAATTACAATTGTTCATCCTAAAATGATCTGATTGTATAGATTCTTGTGAGGGGTGTAGTGTAGGATTTCCTGCAACTAAATTTTGGCGCTAGAAACAGGGAGAGAGTGAAGGTTGACATCGTGATTTGAAAAAAATTGGAGTAATAGGGAAGGAATTTCATATAATTTTCAACAACTTACTGAAATTGAGAAATGGCTAGAAGAAGATATGCATCAGAACAACCAACAACTGTTAGAAGGAGTATGAGACTTGCTTTGAGAAAGGAGAAATGAAATGGGGGAATCCTCAAGAATGAACACAAGAAATAATGAAGAAAATCAAATTTAATCACCAATTCAACCAAGACTCGAATAGAACTGTGGATTATGATAGAGTAAGCGTGCATACTTGGAGATCAGACTACGTGGACGAAAGGGGAGAAGAACAACAATTGGTAAACAATGGACAAGAGGAGAGAGACCGAGAAGGGATTGGAGAAATAATTCATGGAAATGAAGAGATCGCATCATTAGAGGCATTGAGACAAACAATACATGAAGAAAGACGATTAGAGGCAGAGGAACGTGCAAATTTGACAAGACAAAATCATGAGTTGAGGATGGAAAACATGAGATTACAAAACAGAAGGTCGAGAAGCACTACAAGGTCAAGCTCAAGATCAGTTAGAGAGGAAATAAGGAGAACTTTACCTATAGAAAATGCTGATGAAGAAAATCGAGAGGAAGCGCAAAATCCAAGCGTAGAACATTGAGAGAGAAGAGAAATGATGGAAGATCGTTATATCCCACATCCCGAGACTCTTCAAAATGGGCGAAATGATGGAAATCAAGGAAATAGACAACGTCAGGGGCGGAATAATCCATCTGATAAAGAAAATCAGGAAGAAGGAAGAAGAATATTGCATGGGAGAGAAGCACGGAGGAAGCAAAAACATATTGAAGATGAAATTGAAAGACACTATGCTGAACAAGCACGTCTAGCCTGCGAGAGGGAAAGATTAAGAACAAAAATGGAAGAACATGAATTGGAAGAACAGGAATTGGAAGAAGCAATTCGCCAGAATAATCATGATAATCGAGAAAGAAGGCAAGAACAAAATCGCAACAATGGTAATATCAATGAAGAATATGAAAGAGTACAAAGGAGAACCGATAGGCAGCAAAGAAGAGAAAATGATAGATATAACGGTGTGCGAATTCGTGAAAGGGATGAAGGAGAAGATCGCAGAGAAAGACGAGAAGAGAATGATGAACAAGAAAGTCAAAGCAGACATGAACGCAGGAGAAGAGAGGCGGAACTAAAAAGACCAAAGAGATTCAAATTACGATGTAAATGAACAAATCCTGAGAGAATTAGCGAGAAATGAGAGGAATGCTTTGAATGTGAAAAGGGAGGAGGAAAGAGACAATTGGATGAGGCCATCGAGAAAGTCTGCGAAAACTCCATTTACACAAGAAGTACAACTAGGAGGAATACCCCAAAGTGTAATTTACTGCGTTAACCAAAGCATTTTTGATGGAACAACTTGTGCAATACAACACATCAAAGCTTATGTGAGGTGTATGTTACAATGGGAAAATCATGATGCTATATTGTGCAAGTATTTTGCATCAAGTTTGACAGGGGAAGCATTGAAATAGTTTGAAGGTTTACCAAGAAACACAATCACATCATTCAACCATTTACAAGCTATATTTTTAGGGGCGTACATAAGTAATAATTCCTCGTGACCAGGTATTGAAGATGTATTTGGGTTAAAACAAAGGGTTGGCGAAAGTTTGAAACATCTGACCGTGAGGTGGAAGACAATGTGTAGCGATATGGCTGGTCGTGTGGATGAGAGATATCTCATTTTATCATTCATTAATGCTATGTTCGCAACCAATCTGTTATACATTCAGGTTTTTAGAATCATGAATACAATCACAATGACTGAGTTGCGAGAACTTCAGGAGGAATACATTGCTCTAGAGGAAAAGCAAAATGAGATGGAATCATACCCTATCGTGGATGCAAGTTCAAGAGCTGGGAATGCAAGTTTGTTACCTAAATTGATAAACACAGTGGCGAGAACCTCGCAAGGTCAACAAGAAATGATAACGGATAATGGTCAGCAAACGTTAGTAGCCATGGGAAGTCGCGATCAGGAAGAATTTGAAAGAGAAAGAAACTTCTATAACCGTGGCGGAAATAACAAAATTCAAAGACTTGATCAGCCGCAAGAAACTTATGGAGGTCAGAGGCATAATTATCATAGAGGGCAGCGAGGTCATAGGGTAGTATGGGAGGAAATCAAGATGCCCCCACTGAACGCTAGTGTGGAGAAAATATGAGAAGCTATAATCATGATGGAAAACATACCTGCACCATGGAACATGGTGAATGAACCGCCTCCAGGTGACAGAAGTCATGAATTCTGTTCTTATCACCATTTTCATGGACACCTAACGAATGATTGCAGAAATATAAAAAGAATCATCCTCAGAATGATAGACCAAGGGAAGCTAAATCATTTCTTAAAATGTGAAGAGAAGGATCAACCATTACCACCACCACCAGAAATTCACAGAGTAAACACAACAAAAGGAAAGAAACATTTGTAGTAGAAGTTGGAGCGAAAGCCAAAAACTTGTTCTCAGAACTCTATCGTACATTAAATGCACAGGACAATTGAAGATTTTCATGATAGTGTTCTCAGTAGGGTTTTCGCAAGAGATGTTGATAATATAGAAGTAATGAACATCGCGAAGACATCGCCACTAAAGGAATGGCAAATGCAGATTATTTCTTTTATCGTAGAAGAGGTACCTGAGGGAGGAGAGATGTATGACAACCCATTAGTGGTAAGATTGGAGATTAAACCCAAAACCTGTTGATGATGAAGATGATGAGGCGGAAAAATCATGGGCAATCAATAGAATCTTAATTGATACTGGAAGCTCTGTAAACATCCTTTTTTACCATACTTACAAGACTATGGGAGGGAAAGACGAAGATCTGATACCTTCAACTTATAAGATTTATGGTTTTAATGGTACTGCCAATAAACCTAAAGGAGAAGCTCATATGCGAATACCACTGAAAGGATTATCAACTGAAATTTTATTTTGCATAGTCGATGTGCAGTCCCCCTATAATGCATTGATTGGGCGACCTTGGTTACATGAGATCTTGGGTGTAGCATCGACTTACCATCAGTGCATCAAATTTCCTCATCCCAGTGGTGTTGGAGTTATAAAAGGAGATTGGGTAGAGGGACAAAAGTGATATGAAGTTGATGTGGAATCATGCGAGGAAAGAGCTGCTCAAAAGAAGAACTGGAAGCAGAACATCAAAGAAGAACAAAGAAGGGAAAGACTGATGGTGGACACAATAGAAGTGAGAGATGAAGATACATTGTGAAACCAATGCCTGAAGACAGTTGGAAATTGCGATGGTTTCGCAAAAGGGAAAGCAATATCAGGAAATTTAAATGAAGAAGCAGAGAGTAACAAAAATAAGAGGTGTAGGAAATGAATAATTGATTTTAGATTTGTGAAAGGTGTAAAAAAAAAAAAAAAAATTGTTTTGAGTGACAAAGACATGTCAAAAGTACAAAGAATATGACGATCGAAGAAGGAGTACGCGAAAGGCTCGCGAGACAGAATATATAAAAATCTGGTTAAAGAATTACAGCGAGATCACATCAAACAAAGCAAGACTATGCGATAATTTCGCAAAGATAATGAGAAGAAATAATCAAAAATCAATGATATATACGAATGGGACGAACCTTTATGGCGTACACCCTAGTTCGCGAATGATATTTCGCAAGAGGCAAATGTAAGACCTAAAGTGCGTCATATAAGGGGGTATCTCTTGACATGGCTCATGGAAAAGGTTACACCGCTCCTGGAACCTGAGTCATGAAAATTTGGGGTCAATAAAGCCCATCCGGGGGAGATACCTTGGATTTCCAACTATATATATAAGGTTATACCACTGGTTGGACGACCGAGGGTCTCTTCCAAGGAGTCGGTGTATGACCAAGGCGCCGAGGTACACGGTTGAGCCAAGAGTGCCCAGGGCATTTGAAGTGTCTCGGCCATTCTTGGCAAGTCTTGGCACATCTTTTCGGCCCAAAGAAAACTCCACTTAGGGTGCAGTCTCGTAACCATAAGCCCTATAGGTATAAGGGATAAGAGGCTGCGAAAACAACTGGTTGTTGTTAAGACCGGATGGGAGGAGCTAGTCTTGTATGGCCAATGTACGCCTCCTTGAAGGGGCAACCAGGGAGATGATAAGGGCGGCACCCTCCATTAGGGAACTGATAAGTGTCTTAAGATGCAAATGTCATGGGGCTTTATTTTCGCAAGAAAATTTAGGCTTGTCATATTTGTGCGATGATCCTGAAGAGGAAATAATACTAACGCGAGGATAAGACGAGATCAATGGGTCTTTATATGAAAATGTAAAGATGTCCTGCGATTTCGTCGCAAGACGGCAATGTCATGGGGCTTTATTTTCGCAAGAAAGTTTAGGCCTATCATATTGTCGCAATAAAATTATCCTGCAGAGGCAACAATACTAAAGAAATGATAAGGCAAGATCAATGGGTCATTACATGAAAATGTAAAGAAGTCCTGCGATTTTGTCGCAATGACAAGGGGTGGCGCAATAAGACCTTTAACTAGGAAGGCAAAATAAGACCACACAAGAAAATGAGTAAGCAAATAAGCTTGCGAAAATGATTATATGCAAACAAATAAGTTTGCGAGTATACACATGGAAACAACCAGGAAAAATTTGCTTGCGAAGATAGATATAAACTTGTTTGCGAGTACACACAGAGGCAAATATGGGAATGAATAGGATATAAACTTGTTATTTATTTTCATATGATAGATTTACGCACTCATAATATTGATTAACTGTATTGCAAGAAAGAATTGTTCTTTTAACATGTGCGGAAAAAGACAACAGAGTAGAACTTGTATTTGAAGATCCAAGAGATTTACTGATGAAGAAGTTACAAAAATGGAAGACTAAAAGGATAAATGTACAGATATTACAAGAAGAGAAAGAAGAAAATGGAGCTACTTCTTAGTTCATTCTTCTTTTTCATCAGACTCTTCATCGGACTCCTCTTCTTCGCTAGCATCACTATCAAAGACATCCAAGGAAGGCATATTTTCAAGAATCTCATCAAGAAGACAAGGATATGAAGAAAGAGGAATACTGTGGTCATCGCAGACTGTCCTAATAGTTTGATTGTGAAAGCGGACATCATCATTCTTGAAATTCGTTACAGTAGTTTGCAGTTGCTTCTTCAACTTGGAATACTTGTCATTGCGAAGAGAGAAGTCCTTTGCAAGTTGTTCTTTCTCAGATTCAAGTTCTTTAATTCTTGTCCTAAACCTCTTCTCACTTTTGTGAACATATGACAATGAATTAGTAACTTAATAGCAATTTCACAAAAAGAAGCGGTAAAGTAAAGAAGAACAGTTAACAACCTTCTCTCGTCGAAATCATATCTTTAACCAAGGCAGTATGCTCAGCGTGAAGGCTAACGTTAACACCTAAGTTATTTCTGGCATTATCTAGAACTTTCGCAGCCCAAGCGAATTCATCGTCACTATTTATGAGAAGAAGAGAACGAGTTTGATTCTCTCTCTCCTTAAGTATAGCATTTTGACGAAGAGATTCATCCCGTTCAATTTGGACTTCAAGAAGAGTTTTTTGAAATTTCGCTAACGCTTGGGCACCTTGATTAGCAATGCCATCTTTTTCATCTATAAGGTTACTAATTTTCTTCCTTAAAATATTAGTTTTCTCGTGGGAACTAAGGTATAAACGTTTAAATCGGTTGGCTAAACCTAAACTAGATCTATGATCAATTTCTAAGAGGTGAAATTGGGTTTAAAGTTCGTTTAGTGGAAGAGATATAATTTTGTTATTTGAAGAATTGTTTAAAGATTCGTTGAGATGAGCAAGAAGAGCATCACTATCCATAGGCTCGGGAAATGAGTGAAGAAGAATGGCTTCATCAGAGAGATTATAAATGTCTCATAAAAATGATATGTCGATAAAGAAAAATAAATGACAGAGTAAAAGCAAGGAAAAAAGAAGAATCTTATACCATAGAGTTGTTGATTAGCACTTTGAAGGCTAGATATTTTATTCTTCTGTGTGGATGATTCAGCTTCTAGTTGTTGAGTCTTTTCGCGAAGAACCGCAGCGTCACTTTCTAACTCTTCATTCTTCTTGCGAAGCTGAAGATATTTCTTTTCAAGAGTGTTGCGCCTTTTCTCAAGATCTGAGGCAACAACAAAGGAAGCTCTCCCAGACTACAAAGAAAGATAAAGAAATTATCAAGATATGATTTAAAATTAAAATTATGAAGAAATAAAGAAATACATACGTAGACGTACCAAGGAACCAAGTGCATTTAAGAAGCTAGGAGTCACTGATCTGGAAACCCCCGGAATAGAATCATTACCCTCTAGCAAGGAAGCATCACAGATGTTCGCGAGAGCTTCGCATGTATTAGAAAGGCGATCATCTCCAATTCCTTGCATGTAATCTGAGAAGATATTAGACAGTAGCGCCATAGGGGATTCAGTAGGATGATCCTCCTTCGCGAAAGAAATATCAACATCGTCATCATCCTCATCAGAACTCTCGCTGGATAGAGGATTTGAGCGAGAAGAAGAGTGAATCTTCCGTTTTTTAGAAAGTGGAGCAGTGGATTTCCCCTTGCGAAGAGGATCTTTACCCTTTCCTTTGGCCTTCGTAGCTTCAGAAGTTTCTCCTTCTCCGGCAACTTCAATACCAATCTTCACACACGAATGAAGATAAGAAACAGGGGCAACAATATTGTTAAAAATAGCAAAAGAAAGTATTTCTTACTTCATCCGTGATTGAACGGAGTACCGCCAGAGTACTCGCCTTTGGATTCCTTTCGTAACTTCTTCTTAATTTGATGATCTAAAAATTTCGCAAGATTAGATATAAGAGGAAATGAAGATTGCAAAGTGAGTGAAAGTTAGGAAATATACCTCTTTTTCTTTTCTGGGCCAATCAAATACCCAAGGATGATAATTTGCGAGATTCGCAGGGAGTACATGGGGGCCTGAAATGTAAGGTCCGCTCAAAAATAGCGGAAAGACGCACCACTTGTCATCTTTGGAATGGCGAGGAACATTGTACTTGCCAGAGTGCCAATCGATATCTTGCATGAGTATCTTGTCGCTGGGGATGTTCTCTTTTCTTTTCAACCGTGCACCCCAGCGAGACCTATCGTTCTTCATATTTATAACTTCATAATTTTCAAAAAGTTTTCTACTCAATACTTTTCAAAGAACTATCTCTAAGTTTGCGAATTTAGGATCTCTGACTGTATCAGGATATAGAGATCCCTTACCAGCACCACGATTGGCGAATTCAAGCACTAAACGGATGCAATCCCCACTTAATTGATACATAGCTCGCGAGAACTTCTCATGAGCAAGAATTTCATAGAACAAGGGAAATTCGGGATTATAGAGAGGAATGGGAAGACCTACGCGAAATTATGATTTTCTGATCATCACAATGATGATCAGTAAACAATTTTGCAGAGAGAATAGATGAAGATTCTTGATTGGGAATAGTGGATAAAGTGAAGCCCTTTTCTTGTAAATTCTTTTGAGTTTCACTCAAAAGGACTTCGTATTTACGACCAGATGGAGCCATTCTCAGAATATGGGAATGAATAGAAAGTTGAAGATCAAGAGAAAGAAGAAAAGGAAGATTTACAGTAGCAGAAACGTAAATTATGGAGGAGAAGAATTGAAGAAAAATTGCAGAGAGAAAGTAAAAAAAAAAAAAAAAAAAAAAAAGGAAGGTGAGAAAACTATATATAGAGAAGAGTTCTCGAGAAGATAAATGCATTTAATGCGAAAGGAGACGTGAATGGTCAAGAATAAACGGTTGAAAGAAACGTGTCAAGAAAAGAGTGGAAGAAGAAACACG
Source organism: Papaver armeniacum (assembly GCA_023531295.1). Lineage (NCBI taxonomy): Eukaryota > Viridiplantae > Streptophyta > Magnoliopsida > Ranunculales > Papaveraceae > Papaver > Papaver armeniacum. The sequence goes on along the minus strand of JAJJWW010007385.1, from coordinate 167,571 downwards.
TGTAATAAATTCCGTGTAAAAGTACGGGATCATATCAAAAACAGATAAAGATGAACAGTTGCGGCATTTCAGTATTACTAATTCTCATGACATTCTCTTCTTCGCAGAGAAGACATAAGAAGAGGCAAGATGTAGGATCAGAATATCGCGACATCAATACCTTGCGAGATCAATAAACGACAGCATGGCGAAGGTGTCGCAGATGAGTAATATAAATGACGCAATGAATGACGACAGCCAAAAACACGAGAAAGATATGAAGACCTAGCGAGATCTAGGAGAGTTGCGAGATTATATATTTGTACACTTGCGATATTTCGCAAGTCATTCCCGAAAATAAAGGACAACTTAGCTGTCATCCATTATGTAATACCCTATATAAAGAGCCGAGCAGGTCTATTGGAGGGGAGATCTTTTTCGAGTGTTGGGCAAGTCATTAAGAGAGAGAAAGTTTAGAGTGATTGTAATTCTTTAACTGATTTCCATTTCATCTTGTAAACATTTTAAGAGTTTAATCAATAAAAATTACAATTGTTCATCCTAAAATGATCTGATTGTATAGATTCTTGTGAGGGGTGTAGTGTAGGATTTCCTACAACTACAATGCGAACGGGTATGCACACTATCGTACACCACCAAACTCAGTTGAATTCTCGGACTTGAAACTTACGCCGGTGCGCATACGGGTATGCATACTAAGTTCACGAACTTTCAACTAACCAACCAGTACGCATACGAGTATGCATACAATGGTTCCCGGACTTGGAATAACTTGCAATAGTTAGCATACAAGTACACATACTGTGTTATATCCAATAATGGTTAGTTGTTCTAAACTCATATTTCAATCATTGAACCATTCTTAGAAGACGGGAATAGCTGTCTCACACAAACTATTAGCTTCAAAGCAATTTTCAAGTGATCGAATGATCAATACGAAACATTCTGAGTCTACATCAAATGACTGTCTCACAGAAGTCATGTAAGATGTTACCAGGCGATTTTCACATGATCATCTTTTGAATTTCGTCAAGAATATAATTAAGATGAAGGTGAATGGATTTGAGTGACTGAGATGAGAAAAACGTGATAATGGTTACACTTTCGGTTCCACATGACTAACAGTTGAGCTGCCAAGTGGGCTAGATCTAACAGTTGAATGCAAGCCCAATAGTTTAACCTGTCAAAATATTTACACGGCCAGAATTTAGGATGCGGCTATTTCAGAAGTTTCGCCAGTGACCGGGGTGTGATGCACGGGACACAATTTTATTAAGGAGGTGCACTTTCCTATCTTAGCTAGGTTTCCTAGTTTCTTCAAGAAGAGGTTACAAAACTCTATATATAGGGAAGCTTAGAGACAATTTGGGAGATCTTCTACTCACCGTTGTTCTCCCCCTTAGGGGGGGAGAACTATGTCTTTTCTATATTCTTTTGATTGTTAGGAATAAATTCAAAGTTCTAATTGTGAAGCTCAATTATTTACAAGTTTGTTTCAAGTTTTAAAGTTAATCATTGTGGATTGTTTTTACTATATCGAAGGTTTATGATTGATTCTTTGATTGGTTTGGGTGCGCTACTAGATTAGTCTATTAATCATTCTAATGCTAGTAGAGATTTGGGCGATCCGTAATTGTCATTTATCTCCTACACAAGTATAAATCGCAAGACATTGCTGAGGGATTCTGTGGAGAAATTGCGAGTAAAGACAACACCAGTAAGTGGACCGAGCATACCGAGTTTAACTGCTGGGATCAAACCTAAATTCAAAAACCCTAAAATATTCGGTTGAGTTATACCTTGTAAGCATACCTCAGGGAAGCTCAGTTGAATAGAATCAGGTAGTCGAGCGCTTCCGTATCCGGTGATACAAGAAATTTTGGGGATAGCTAAGCGTACCTTCTATTCTACGGTTGGTGACTATTGATTCTAACAAGAGATAAACGGGTAAAATGTTGAGTTAACGATTAGTAACGGCGAAGGATTTCTTAATTATCATCCTCTTTATCTTATTATCCTTGTTATCCTTCTTTTATATTCTCGCTAATTTAGATAACATATCAATTGCAATACTCCTTGTGGGAACGATCCTTACTACCACTTTATTACTTGTTAATTAGTGGGAAACATTTTATTATTTTGTTGAGTAAACGACGCTCACCAGTTTCGTATGTGATTCATGTGATTGGTGTAATCGGTCACTGTTATAGCTGGAACCGATCCCAGTGATAGCTTGTAACTGATACCTGTGATTGGTGTGATACATGTGATTGGTGTGATCCATGTGATTTGTGGGATCGGTCCATACAAAGGAGTATAATACTGTTTTGCCCATAACTTCTTTGTCCAAACTCGGAATGACCTACAAGATTGAGTTAATTGCAATACTTAATTCTTTGTTGAATATTTATGATGTATTGCATTTGAGTTTATGGGATGTATGATTTCAGTTTTCATAACCTTAATATTCGATCTCATATGATGTGAACCCTTATGGTTTGGGTGACTTTTTGGTTTAGCGGGATTAAGTTCTAGCCCATGTTGATAGGCTTTATCAAAGGATCATAAGGGGTTACGATTGAAACTCATGTGTGAAAAAGTCACAATATGTTGAATCGTTTGGTTTAGCATAAATGCATATGTGTTTCGGGGTTTTCAACTTTTGTTATGCATTAGTTAAAACCGATTCAACCTTTCTCTGGTAAAGGTTGTTGTTGTTTCGTTTTGTTCTTGCCAGAGGATGACAACATTAATGGGGGAGAGTTCTAACTTGAACTTGCGCTTAATGATATATCTTTCTGGGGAAAAGAGGATGCGGAATTTGAGGTAACGAATTTGTTAGTTAATCGTTTTCCTGTTTAAGAAAAGCCTGATTTTATTGCATATATTTTTCTTTTGCTTAACAAAATTTCGGTACAATTGATGTTTATTTCATTATTTGTGTATGGATGTGTGTGTGATTCAATTGTTTTCGGTTGAGAAAAACTATTGTTATTTCTTTATTGTTTGGTATTAATTGTTTAGGCTTAACAAAATTACGGTGCAATTGCGGTGATTTAATGTCCATGTTTGTTTCAATTGCTTCCGGTTGAGATAAATGATTAAGCAAGTTGATTTATTTGGTTTGTATGAATTGTTTATGGCTTAACAAAAGTTGTCGGGATCATTTGTTTAGTCCAATTCGATTCCGGATAAGAGAAACTAAGTTAATTCTGATCTTAGTTAGACTTATCAAAGTGTTGGATTCGGTTATTCAAGTCTAATCGAATGCCTTACCAAGAAATACTAGTTAACTAACCTAGTACTTGTCTTGTTTAAAGTGAAAGGTCTAAGTTATTGTTCGAATAATTAGAACCTGATGAGAAAAATAGAGTTAATTCTGATCTTTATTTTGGTCTTATCGAACAAGAGATTGTATTTTTACAATCGGTTTAGCAAAAGAACTAAGGTGCTTAGTCGATTTTTTAATTTGCTAAATTATTAGGGAAAATTACTCCGGGCAATTGTTTCCTTGGTAACATATCAAAACAAAATTACTTTTTAGTTTCGGTTTTGATATTGGTTATCTAAAATGGTGTGTGGAACCCTCGTGCTTAACTCTTATAGGTTGCAAGTCTTTTGAGATTTGTAAGATCCTTTCGGTTTGTCCTTTATTTGCTCGTACCTTTGTCATTTTGTGACAAAAAGGGGGAGAAATATATGGAGTAAACAAGTGATTTGGTATCACTAAGGAAAGGACAATGGTGCTTAAACGTTATATCTAACGAAAGAGTAAAGCATAGACTAAGGGGGAGTAACATATCATATTGATACTTGTGGTTATCTTAACTACAAAGGGAATAACAAAGACGTGCGGATTGAAAATCTACCTATCTTACCTTTAGGGGGAGTATTAGCTTTGTTATTATAATGTCAAGAGCAGCATTTGTGGATTGAATGTATACAGGTTATTGTGCTGTTGAAACTTGGAATCAAGCGTATGTATAATGAATTCTTGTAATTTGTTTATCCATACGATGTAAAAGTTTTGTCACTAAAATTGACAAAGGGGGAGATTGTTAGAGCATAGCTCGGTTGAACCCACCAAGCATTGGTATGTCAAGTTTGGTTGTCATATTTTAGTGAACCAAAACTCATTTAAAGAGTCGCTTGACTATTTACTAGAGTCAATTTTGTATAGGTTAGATAGAAAGTTATTAGGATATGAGACATACAAGTATTACTTGAAGACTTGAAGAATGTGAAGAAGTAAAGAGCTACAACGATGACATCATCCTTCCTCTTGAGGTTAGTAATATTTTGGCTTGAACTGTTTCATTCCTAATGTATCTTTCAAGTCGTGCTATATTGAAAACATAATTGCGAAGCTGTGAATGATTATACTCTAGTTAGATGTAGTATTGAGGAATTACAATACGAAGTATAACGCCTATCTTTTATACTTCGTATATAAGACATCGACATAATCGTATGAATGCTATTGTGATTATGTATGGGTATGGGTGAAGATTTCTTCCTAGGAAACAATGTTTTACATTCGTTTAAAGGAAGCACATTCATAAACTTGTTTTGTGAATCGAAAGGGAAATCGCTAGGCTTATTGGTATTGTTATTCATTGCAAATCTTTGGATTACCAATATGTGTGTTCAATATAACCGCTCATAACTTGTTTATGTATCTTGGTAAAACTATTCACAATGCCTGACTTATGTATCGGTATGACTTTTATTAGTGAAATCAATCTTAAGGTAATCACCTGAGATGGTATGATCAATATTTGTAATTGGTGTGATCAATTCTAGTCATTGCGTAACCGATCCTAGTACTTGGTGGGACTAATCACAAGATGTGTAATCGATCCTTGTAGTAGGTTAACAAGTTTTAGTTATTGGTGTAACCGATCCTATAACTTGTGCAACCGATCACAAGTAAGTACCATAAATAGTGGTACCGATCTTGGTACTTAGTTAGCCATTTTATGGAAACTAGTGCGACCGATCCTAGTAGCCACTTGGAGGTAGAACCGAAACTTTTTTTGGTAGAACCGTTAAGCCCATGAATGGTGATTGAATGTTTTTGATCAATCACATAGTTCTTGGAAATCAGATGAACCAATTCTAAACTCGTTTGGAAGTGTGGTAAATCGGTTCCAAGATTGTAAATATGAAAGAGGATTTAAAAAAGTAAAGATGTTGACATACTTTGAACACGTGCAATAATTCTTATCTATTATTGTTCAAAGATATTCCTTAATAACTAAAGGAAAATCCCGGATCGAAATAAATTGAGAATCTTTTAATTAAGGTTTTTAGTTTTATATGCTTTTAATTTCCAGCAATTAAATGCATATCTTTAGAAAATAAAAATTGGTATGTGCATTTACTAATTGGAGATTTTCTACTGAGATTTCGGTCAATATTTGGACAAGGCATTTCCATGAATTATGAAAACCGATTTTGTGTTTATTGCATATCTTTGAGAATATTCGGTTTTGGAAATTCCTTGGTGTCCAAACTTCCTTGGTCTATAAATATTGAAGTTTGCATTTCGAGCAAACTAATCCTCAGAGCCAGCAAAACTACCTTGTTGTGTTGTTACTGGTGGAGCCGTCTATTCGGAGAGGAAAGTACCTAATTAGGCGAAATCTCTTACGACCGCTCGTTTTAAAGACTTCTTTGGGATTGGGAAGCTCTACGAGTACCGTTGGTAGGAAACTAGATAATTGCAGTTTATTATTAGTTTTCGATTGATTTGATTGACTAACGGTTGTTGAACTTTGATTGCACCTAGTTTGTTTATGCTTGAGAATCTTCTCATCTGATATAAGATTCACTCAAACTATATCGAAGTTTCGACGGGGATCTTTAGACTGTTTGTAGATCTAAAGACGTCTTGTGATAATCCATTGTTAACTGATCTCGCCTGCGTGTGATTGATCACAAGAGATTCAAGTTGATTGTGTGCATGTGTTTATTGAAGATCTAAGAAGATTTGAAGACAACAAAGATTTCTTATTTGAGTTCATAATCTTTGGTGTGCACTCGGCTGGGGATCCAACTATAATCGGTTTATCTTTTGATAGATTGGATTGATTAGTTGTGTTAATCGGCATCAATACATTTCTTTGTGATTTACAGTATTGATTGCATAGTCTAAACAATTACTTTGGTAGTTGTTGATAGATTGATCTAAGAACCCGACAAAGGAGTTTATTGGGATAAACGGAAGAGCCTTTTGTCAAACTCATATCACGTTGTTTGAAAAGAGTTGTTACCGAAACAGTTTGTTGTTCCTTTCTTTGTTTGGAATACGAACCAAAGGAATTGTTCCAAGTGCGTGACTTATTGCAAGTTGGAGGCGTAGGGATACAGACGGAACTAGGTGAACTATAGGTTTAGTTGCTTGGTCTCAACTATACAAAGTTGGTTTAGATTTTGTATAGCGGCTTAATCCTGAGAGTATTCAATTCTGGACAAGGTCCCGGGGTTTTTCTGCATTTGCGGTTTCCTCGTTAACAAAATCTTGTTGTGTCTTTTGCTTTTCTATTTCCGCAATTATAATTGTTTTTATTATAATTAGAAGTAAAATACACAAACGTTAATTCCTAATTACTTGATAGCAATCCTATAGTGTTTGGTTAAGTCTGAACCTATTATCAAGTAATCATACTTCGTTATTGTATTGTCTTAATCTCGTATCCATAGACGATCGCACGAAGTGTGAACCGATTAGTTGTATTGTCTTGACTCAGTCCATAGACAATCACTTTTGGAGAAAGGACTTATAAGAGGAAAAGTTTTAGATTGAGGTATATTTGGGTACCCTCGTCTTTTCACAATACCCCATGAAGAATCCCTCCATGTGATGTATTTTGATATTTCTTAGGTGTTTTTAATGAATCGTAGATCTCATCTTACTTAGGATAATCATAGCCATTGGTAATGTAAAGACCCTCAAGATCGTCAACGCTATTAGACCAGTCAAGTGTCGAATTAGCCTACAATGACTCGATTAGTTTAACATGAACGTTAATTAATAGGAATTAATCTAACAACGATCCAGAGACAAAAATAGTATCGCTAGATAGGTATCGAAAAGTTATGTGGAATAGACTACTCGAACGTGTCATTCGGATACCGGACGAAGAAGCTATCATCAGATTTGTATGCAGGGCAAAATAGTCATTTTGCAGTTTAAACCGCTTGTCTGCCCTTATCCGTTTCTCGGGTGCCTTTAATATTTTGATCGCCCTTATCTCCAAAACCAATCGAGAAGAATTCATTTCTCTCTTTTCTTCTTCTTTCTTCTTCTTCTTCTCCTTTTTTCCTCTCTGTCGATCTCAATCTCAGAGATTTGAGGCCTTTTGCATGAGAGTTTCATAGAAAGCTCGTTAGCTTGTCTGTTTGGAGTTGAAGGTGGTGGTGCTATGGTTGATTGAGCACAGGAGGATAATGATAAGGTTGTTGTTGTTAATCGAAGTTAAGGTTTATAGTTGATTAATGGTTTGAAGACTTAGAATACGAAGAATAGGGCTGCGGGTAGATGAAGAAGCAAGGGTTAAGGTTTTATTTCAGTTCTGAAGTTATTTTGGAGATAATCAAATAATTAGGGTTTCTGCTGGTAGAAGTTAGAATTCGATTTACTGATGGTTAAGGAGAAGTTAGAAGATGGGTTTGTTCTTAATTGGTGTTTAATGGAAGTTGTGGAGTTGTTCTGAAGATTGATTAAGAAATTGCAGAATTAGGGTTCCTCATGTTATTCCCCAAATTAGAAGTTAGGGTTTCCCTATGAAGAATCTGATTCCAGTTGCTTGAGGAAAGTATCTTAAGGTAATTGTTTGTTCTCAGTGAATCTAGTTTGGTTATTCAATTCAGTTTTGAGTTTATGAGGTTGTTAATGATATTAGAATTGAAATGAGTTTACTAAGGATGATGGAATTGAAGTGGTGTTATGAATTGGTAAGGGTTCGGTGAAGTACAAGAATCTAGAGATGATAATGGGACTTAGATTGATCCAGGTTGGATGGATATGCAATTGAGCTAAGTTATAACAGATGATGATGAATTGTATAAGCTAGCGAGGTTGGGATTTGGTTGATGATGATGTAATGTTAGTGGTGGTGAATATGAGAATCTCAGGTAGTAATGGGAGTTACTGAGATGAAGAAGATGTGTTGAATGATATATAGAATGTGTTTGAGATGGAAATGATGGTTGGTTATTATTACGGTCTGAGTTAGGATGATGCAGGAAATGGGTGAAGTCCTTTAGATGGATGTTGTTTAGGTTGTAGCAAAGAAGTTATTTTGAGGTATGTTGTGCAGTCTTGATGAATGAGGTGGATTTGTGTTGATGGGGTGTGGGGTTTAGCTCTGTCTTTACAGGTGTATGGTTACAAGTTATGAGGTTCTTACAGTTTGATGTAGTGATGATGTTGTTGAATCTGGTGGAGTTATGGCAGGTGGTAATGTTGAAGGGTAACTGAAGTTTATATGTGACACTGAAATGAAGTCTGGTGGTATTGGTGCTGCTGTGGAAGTTGTTGAGAATGGTGTATGTGTGTTTGAATTGATAAAATGAAGAAAGGGTTGTTAATGGGAGTTGCAGGTGAGATTTGAGTGTGGTTTGAGTTAAGACGAATTGGTTATTGCAGCTACTGCATTTGCAGGTAAGCTAAGCTTGTAGTTGAAGTTAAATCATGAAGTTTAATTGAATTGTATTTGTTTTTGTTGTAATGGGGATTGTAGATTTAATTTGTTTGAGTTTAGGAATTGAAATTACGGCAGGGAAGAATGGTTGCTCAGTTTGAGCTTGGTTTTGTGTGTTGATTCTGGTGTTGCACCATGATGGTGCATTAGTGTGCTTTGGCCTGTGCAAAGGTTCTGGCCTGTGCAAAGGTTTTGGCCTTGTGCCTTTCAGTCTAGTCAAGTATCTGACTCTAGCTGACTTAGTCAATCTGACTGAGTTGACTCGGTTTGGATCTGGTTTGACCCACTGAGTCACTAGTCTTGACTCGTTTGACCAGAATAGTTAGACCTTGACTTTTACCTGGACTGTTGACCGGACTTTTAGACGTTGACCGTCAGTTGACCCCGTGTACTGTTAGTGACCGTTATTTGACCCGAATGGACCGGGCCTTAGATTATTGGTTCGGGTTTGGTGGACTTGGACTTAGGGCCAGTTTTACTAGTTCGATGATTTGGACCACTTATGCTTCAAATTAGTCTTTGGTTTCTTCTTCATAGTTGTAGATATTCATAAGACTTATTTATTGGACTATAGAACCAACCTAATCGAAATAGTAAACCTTTGATATGCTAAAGATAGATAATGAAAAAGTGTAGAACCATAAATGGGCTTAGAACCATTAGATAATTCACTTAGCCTATAACTAGATAATTGTATGAATTTATGTTATGAGCATGTTGGCTAAACTCTTAGAGTGCTTGTATGATTAACAGTTAGTTATTAACAATGATCGATTCAAAGATGAACCAGCGGATCGTGGATCTCGAGGTAGGCGTGGCTTGTCATCAAAAGAGGTGGGAATTTAAATTTAGCTCTTTTGAAACCATTGTTGTTTCTTTTACAAAAGTTAATCTTTATCAAACTCATGCATTGTCTATTTGTGCATTCCATGCATTGTTTAATTTGTATTATGATAGTTCCATTGATTTTTTTAATCTTTCCATTGTTTGGAAAGGAATTGTAATGTTTTTTTTCATCATAAAATGTTATGGGAAATTAGAATTTCCACCTGTGGTATATAGGATACGCTCCTTCACATTTATACCTACTTACTTTCGAGCTTTTATGTTTATATTGGTCGACAGTTTGCGAGTTCGGAATTGTCGACATCCATATATGCAATTAGTGTGAATTTGCGAGTTTGGTGACTTGGTCACTTTTTAATGTTTGGGAAAGCATTAAGGCTGCACGAGAACCGATCACTTGTCCTCGTATTCTGGCCCTGGAACCGAACCAGAGATTAGAGTAATCGAGACAGTACGGAATGGATTTCAGAGCCGGTGTAGGGATAGGTACATGGAACGGTTTTTAGCCTATTCCCGGCCTGTACCGGACTATAAGTACCGGTGTATAATATTCGTAGATCTGTTAATTAGAAGTAATCATGTCCATCGATTTTAGGTTTTGATATTCATCTTATCAATTGAGTGAGAGAGTATCGACATTTTTTGTTCTCAAAACTTTAGAACAGAAAAGCCATTGTTCATCTTCTTCTTCTCCATCTCCGACTCTAACTCTCTATTAGATTCACCACCACTACCACCTTCTTCTTCACCATCACCACCACCACCATCATCAACATCTCCTTCTTCAGTTATTTTTTCAAAAACTTAAAGATCTTGATGAGATGTTAGAAACTGTGTAGGGATTTAATTTTTTTGGTAAAGGGTTTCCGTTTCTTAATATTGAGTTGTTGAATTAGGGTTTTTGAGTAGGGGTTTTTGTTTATTGATCTTTAATTGCTGAATTAGAATTTTGATTAGGGTTTCGATTTTCTTATGTTTAATTTCATCCAGATTTTGGGTTTGACTAAGTGATCTTAATTGTATGGAGACGAATTAAATCAAATCGGAGATTGCACAATTTGAGTTGGTTGTTATCAGTGAACAAATTATTGCTAGAGATTGCACAAATTGAGTTGGTTGTTAGAGATTGAACTGGTGATGAATAGTTGAATAACCATGAGGTGTTTTCAATCTGATAACGGGGAGAAGAGAAATGATCTGATAACTACTTCTACTAGTTTGGAGGATTCTCGTAGATGTTGCCATTAAACAGCTTGGCAAAAGAAAATTACAGGCAAGTTCATCTCTTTTAAATTTGAGCTCTCTCTTCAGTTGCTATTAGTAGTTGTTCATGTAAAATTGTTGCCAGAATGCGTAAAAATGCACAAATTAATTGAGTTGCAGAAGGGTATTGTTTAATGTTGTTGGTATTGCACAAATTGAATAATTTTGTGTTCTTAATTAGATGTGCAAATGGATTCAGTTTTGTAAAAAAATTTGCAAATACATATGATGTATTTGATGTATTCAGAATAATCAGATAAAGAGAAAATTATGTTGCTTATCTTGTATTTTTGGTCTCCATTACTAGAGTGACAGTGAAAAAAGAAGGTATTATGTATGTTACAAAATTACAGGTAAAAACCTAGACTTGGTCTTTACCTAAGTACATGTACAACACCAGTGCAGTGCACAGGGGACCTGGCCAACACTGTGCACAGAACCGGTCCCATAGGAAAACCGGACTGAACCGGCCCTTGTGCAGCCTTAGAAAGCATGCATTGTTTTCCAAGACTTGCCCATGATTTCTTGAAAGTTAAATGTTATTTCTACTGGGCACCCCTTTTAGGGATGATGTGCTCACCCATTCCCACTTTCAGTTTCAGAGACAGATCAGAGTTGCGCAGCGAAAGCTTTAAGAGGGTTGATTTCGTTAGTTGGTTAATTTCTGATATGTTTATTATTTTGTATAGTATATTTGTAAACCATATGACTATTGTATAAGTATCATTTGAGAGGAGTTCTTGTATATAAATATTTCAGAGCGGGGCTAGTTTCTGGGTTGAGTTTTGTAGCAGATTTATTAATTGAATGTTTAAGTAAATGTTTTAGATCTTTAGTGTCTCTTTATTCGTTAATATCTTGGATTAGTCAGCTGCTACCTTTGGGGGTGCTACAGGTATGCCATATGTCTTATGGACATGTTAAACTAAATTTGTTGTGAAAAAATTTTAGCCAAAGCCATCCGTGGGATTAGGGCGCAATCGTGTCTTGTTTCGGCATAAGATATCATGGCCGAAAATAGTGCACAGAGTCTTCCCATGGCTTTGGCCACACATATGATGGCCGAGAATAGTGCATGGCATAGTTCCATGGCCTTGGCCTAAGCTTCCAAGGCCGGTAACGACGCACAACTAGGTGCTAAGGCCTTGGCCTAAGCTGCCGAGGCCGGTAATGACTCGCGACTAGGTGCTACGGCCTTGGCCTAAGCTGCCGAGGCCGAGAATGACGCACGGCTAGGTGTCACGGCCTTGGCCTAAGCTACCAAGGCCGAGAATGACGCACGACTAGGTGCTACAACCTTGGCCTAAGCTGCCAAGGCCGTGAATAGCGCGCTCGATGGTGTCATAGCCTATGCTATGATGGCGTAATGGCGGACATGCCACAGACCATATTTCGCCAAATTGTGTTATAGACTTATTCAATTATTTTGAAATGATTTCTTCTGAGCCATTAGCCCATTTTTATTAGCCAAAGTACTGTAAGCCACAATGGATGTTCCATGGCCTTAGCCATAGCTGGCTAAGGTACTTAATGGGATGATGTAATCATCATATATTTAAAATCTAGGGTTTGAGTTTAAGGCAATATGCCAGGCCTAGATTTAAATTGTTAGTGATGTTCCAGTACAAATTTAAATACGGGTTGCTTGTTCAAGGAACTATGCGACTTGAGACGTGATCAAAAAATAATTTCACTTTCTTACTACTCAAAATATAAATATAGCAAGGGCAAGAAAGGATCGATCCACTAGGTTGTCGAATTAATTGTTATGGTTTCTTATAAAACACCGGAGTTTTGTGATTTTTATAAACTAAACTAAAATAAAAGCAAATAAAGAAAAGTAAACGAATCAAATTACGGATGAGAAAGTATTGGTTAAAATTCACAAACATGTTTTCTACAATAACTAGAATTGATATTTTAATCTCAACTTTTATCAAAGACCCTAGAATACCTTGAGTTATCCCGCAAATCTCCTCATGTCATCAACAAACACATTAAAAGATGCAATATGAATTCTACCTAAAGGAACAACCTAGAAAAGCACTAATCAAGTTTAATTCCTAGATTGTTATAAAATCAAAGCCAATCAAAGAAATTGAACGTGGAAAGCGCAAATTCAATTTAACAAAGGTTACGATTCACATATGATCATACTTCACTACAAACCATAATCATATTATGCTACTTGTATTCAAGGAATATGATGATTAGAAGTTCTAAACTTGACAAAACAATCAATCAATCATAAAACATTTTCGAGGAATTGCAAACGATCAAAACTAATATATTGAATCAAAGAATCATGCTATATTTAAAATAAAAGATATCTTGTGCTTAGATAGAGTTTTGGGTTTGAGTTTAAGTCACGGCCATCCCAAATGGGCTTGCAACAATCCAGGCAAAATGACAAAGATCCAAACCTTCTGTCTCGATATCTCAAAGCCATGCAACCTTTACGTCCATTCTCGGACTCGCCAACCTCATCTATCTTTCTCCCAATCTCCCCGTTATGCTCTCTACCGTTCTCTTTACCTCGAGCCGAACATCCATACCTTAATCCCCGTATGATCCTAGTTCATCGTCGGCTCCTTATTTAAATTGTTAGTGATGTTCCTTCTCTTCTTCGTAAAGCTTTTAAATATATCTCCTTACACAACCTCATCTCTCCTCGATAACCTTCCTAAACGAGATAGTCTCGTTTCTTCTCTCACTCGGACTCGAACTCAATCATTCTCGAAACGTTAACCACCAAACCGATGGTAAGGCGGTTTCGTCTTGCTTCATCGATATCGAGCCCAACACCGGTAAGGCCACAACATCCTCATTCCAACTCCATCTCTGCCTCGGCCAAAGAGCCCACCAAGATGTTCGATCATTACTAGCTCGAACACTCATCTCCGCACATCTTCTTCACAGAGTCGATAAATCTCCTGGCCATCACATCTCCGCCATCGACTTGAGATAATCGATCTCTTTATCTCACTGATATCCACCACTCACCTTCGGCCATGTATTAACATCGTACCACAACCACTTCCTCTCTTGGTTTTGTCGTAAACAATATCCAAAACCCTGCCAATTTGTCCGTGTTCTTCCTAGCACCGAAAATAGTTGTAATGATGCCAACTCAACCTCCTGCTACGTCGAGTAGTTGTCACCGGACCGGTGCAAATCATTTGAATTGGTTTCCCCACTAGGTGACAGCATTCCCTTTGAAAAGTTCACCCCTTAACAGGATGACTTCTCTATTCCACTGAGCGATCAATTCGTCCAGGAGCTTGTCCAACTTCACAATATGATAGAGTACATAATTTACAAGAAAACTCGCAAAGAAAGCATAAATACTATATAAAAATACTTTACTCATGTGTGTTACGAGATGGTTAAACCGGAAGTTGGATATGTATTACTGATTCTCTTGCGGAATATAAGTTGTAGATACAAATACTTACTCTTGATGCCAGGTCAGGGATACATTACATTATATTTCTGCAACTAGGGCAAGGTCAATTTACCATGAATGCCCTTGTCAAAAACTCACCATCAACAGTAAGCAACCCTAATTTGAAAGACTATATAAGGAGAAGCTCTAGCATCTGGTAAAAATACGGGGGTCTAACAACCACACCCAACAATTCGTTTGGCAATCTGAGAGGACTTACTCCAATACACTTTCTAGAGAATCAACTAGACAGTCAGACTCAATCTAAATTAAAGTATATCAAAGAGTTTAATATCTCTAACTCTTAATTCAATCCGAAATCAAAGAAATAGAAATCATGAGCCCGATTGAATATAAGAGGAGTTACTTGAACGGTACCAAAGACCAATGTTCAAGTGTCGATCAATGTAAATCAACAACCAAAGGGTGGATATTCTAATTGATTGATCTTAACGCACAACCTGTGATATTTCAATTATATAACAAAATATAATGCGGAAAAGAAATAACACAGACACCAGAATTTTGTTAACGAGGAAACCGCAAATGCAGAAAAACCCCGGGACCTAGTCCAGATTGAACACCACACTGTATTAAACCACTATAGACACTATCCTACTACCAATTAACTTCAGACTGGACTGTAGTTGAACCCTAATTAATCTCACACTGATTCAAGGTACAATTGCGCTCCTTACGTTTCTGATCCCAGCAGGATACTACGCACTTGATTCCCTTAGCTGATCTCACCCACAACTAAGAGTTCCTACGACCCAAAGTCGAAGACTTGATAGACAAATCTGTCTCACACAGAAAAGTCTATAGGATTGAATAAATCTGTCTCCCAAAGAAATACCCAAGAGTTTTTGTTCCTTCTTTTGATAAATCAAGGTGAACAGGAACCAATTGATAAACCAGACTTATATTCCCGAAGAACAACCTAGTATTATCAATCACCTCACAATAAACTTAATCGACTAGTGAAGCAAGTTATTGTGGAATCACAAACGATGAGACGAAGTTTGTTTGTGATTACTTTTCTATCTTGCCTATCGCAGATATAAAATCTCGAGCCAATTATTTCAATTGCACTCAACACGATAGAAACAGCAAGATCAGATCACGCAACTACAAAGATAATAGTTGGGTCTGGCTTCACAATCACAATGAAGTCTTCAAGTCGTTAACCTACAGGGTCTCAAGAAGAAACCTAAGGTTAAAGGAGAATCGACTCTAGTTATGCAACTAGTAACACACGGGAGGTGTGGGGATTAGGTTTTCCAGTTGCTAGAGTTCTCCTTTATATAGTTTTCAAATTAGAGTTTGCAATCCAAGTTACCTTGGCAACAAAGCATTCAATGTTCACCGTTAGATGAAAAACCTGATTCAACCAAGCTAATATCTTTCAACCGTTAGATCGAACTTAGCTTGTTCCACACAAATGAAATGTACCCTCATTTAGGTTTATGTAGACGTACCTAAACGTGTAAACCAGGTTGGTTCACAAATAGTTAACCGAGGTTAGCCATATGATTACTCTCATATCAACCTTATTCATCTTAACCATATATAACTAGTTCAAATGACTCAAATGAAACTAGTTAAGAGTTGTTCAATTGTTTAGAAAACACAATTGAAATCAAATCGGTTTGATTCACTTGAATCAATCATGAAAATTATAGCCACGGTTTGCAAATATTGCATTCCTTATGATTCAAATGTTTAAGTTTATGAACTTGACCGATTTGACAAAGTAACCAGCTTAAGTATGCGTACTTAAGCAACCGGTTTTTGAGTTTGTAAAGTTTCCAAACTCAGCAGAAATTTGTTGCGACACCAATCCAATATCTCTTATTTACTTAATTATACCTTAATTAGTTTGCATGGTTTCCTAGTTTGAGTAAACTTATTATTATTAGCATTGCTTGCCTAACAAGCATTCCTGTTAGCTATAAATACATTGCTTGAGCTTGTATCGAATCATAACTATAATCAATACAACTCAGTTCTATCTTTCTTCTCTTTATCTTCAAAGCAGAGGTGGCTAACCCCAACTCAAAGGGTTTTATCTAGTGTTCTTTACCTTTTATTTGTGTTCTAACTAGTGTTTTGGTCAAGGACCCTAACATCTGGTTCAGAGAAGGTTTACATCATACCTAAATTTCACCCAATTTTTTTTTACGATGACTTACTCAGAAGAACAAACACAAAATAGTTTGGAAGACAAGAAGTTGCGCCTTGAGGATACAACAAATCAGAAGTTGGATTTAGTTGAGAATACAAAAGATCTGACAAACACTATGTGCACGTGCACGGAACTCACAAAATCTTTACGTGTTGTGTTTCTTGAATTTTTTCCTCAGCAGCAAACCCATCAGTGTACTACTAACCCTAATATTGGTGATGGAATTCTTGAAACCCCTATTCGTGTTGGATCTATTGGTCTGAAGTTTCCTACTTTTGATGGAGATGACCCTGATGGTTGGATTGTTAGTGTCGATCAATATTTTAGTTTACACACGGTGGATGATAATCAAAAAATCACTATCGCTTCCGCGCATCTTAAAGGTGATGCCTATGCTTGGTATCATTGGAAGAAGACCACAACTACAGTTACTACATGGGAAGAATTTTGTTCTTTAGTTCATGCTCGTTTTGCTCCTGAGATATTTGTTGATGCTAATGGCATTAGGTACCATTCAACAAAAAGTTTCGTCGTCAACTCAAAAATATTCATCTTCACCTTAAAGCAACATTGATATGATTTCCGCAACAAAAGTTTGTGAAGAAGAAACCAAAACTACTTCTCGACATGAAGAAGTAAATCAACAGGTCGACGTGGATCCATATGTTTCGCAAAAGTTTAATGCATCAGTTGATAGAGAATTTATAAAATTTACTTCACAAAACGATGAAGAGAATCTTGTTTCTAACGACGCAGAAAATCAAGTCGACAAGGTTACGGATAATTCAGAGCTTAACGATAAGTCTTCAATTATTGTTAAACCGCATGATTTAGTAATTCCTGATGTTAATATGGTTGCTTTGTCTATGGTTGATACTAATCAAGTTATTGATCAAGTGGATACACGAATGGTATTGCATACAAACCCTAGCAAGGTTCAATTTATGGAATTAACCATGAAAAATTATTTTGTGTCGTCTGATATGTTTGTCCATATGTGTACACAATTATCTCCGACATATATTTCTTTGGTAAACTACTTCGGCAGACAAGCTTTAGCTGAAAATCTGTTGGATTTGAAAGGCCTTATGTGCACTGTGCTTTCGGATGATAAGTTTTGCAGTGAAGAGACATTTATACATTGGTCTACACCTACGGGTATTGGGTGGAGAGATACATGCCTGACGCCATCGACTGATGATATAGGAAATAGGCGTTTTTCTTTTCCATCTAGTTTTCCTAATGATCTTAATACTATAATCAAGGAATCACCTTATGATGTTAAAAGGAAAATACACGGCATTGGATTTCAATTTTGTGATGATACTGCATGTGTCTATTTTGGTCGTGCATACTTTCAGGCTGATGTGACAAGTGTTTGGAGTCAGTTTTACCAAACCATTTTAATTACTGGATGATATGACCGCAAAAAGGCTGTAGAGGGTTCAAATACATATTCATGTTCATATTTGTTTTCTGCTAACGGATGTTCCAAAGTGCCCGAAAAATACAATGATTTCAGTTGTTTGTCAGGCTGCGACTGCACGTTAGTTTTTGCTGGTAAGTATAATAAAGCCTATGGAGTATTGCATGTTTTTGAACCTAAGAACTATCGGTTATAAACTGCAGTTGGAGTTATAAGAAAGTGAAAGTGATTGAAGCAACTGTGGATTATTACAGTAGGCCAAAATATCATTTTGATGTTTTGAGAAAGGATAATGTTCGGATGGATGCCAAGAGATACTTCACTCTTGATTTCATGAATTTATGTCGTCTAAATAAGTTGTTTTTGCTCAAAAAGTTTCTTTCACATGGCATGAAGTACAGTGATATCACTTATATTAATGAATGGTACGGTAGTCTATCTTACCTTGGAGTTTGTATTAATGGATGGTACGGTGTATTACAACAAGGAACAATAGATTATGTTTTCGTCAAGTACGTCTATGAAGTAATAAGATATTAAATTACCAACGCCAATATTAAATAAGATATTATGTACGGATTCAACATGAATAAATAAAAATTTATTATATCAATCGTTACATGTAACTAGAATTATATTTACAAGATTAAGACTTAGTGTACCAACTGGACTAGCAACTTAAGAATAATGAGAATAATAACACAGTTGATAAAAGTATTTGAGTAATTAAATTAGTAAGAAATTCATAATAGATAATATTTGGGAAATTTATATATGGTATTACAGTGAAGTTAAAATTGTCAACTATTATAAATTGACGTAAAATCAATCAAGATTATTTATATTGGTAAAAGAAACAAATAAAATAAAATAAATTTTGAAGATTAAATTGTTAAAAATGATGTGAACTAGTTATATATTTTACGAAGTAAGTTTAACAAAATTACACCAGTTACGATAGAAATTTTAGGGACTAATTAATCTTAATAAATTAATACTTAGTTAATCCAGCACTGGGGAATAGAGAGGCTGGTAGTTCTGATGTGTTCGGGTGATACTTGTTACGTAGGTAGGCATTGTCAGGAGTCATGAACCTAGACAGGGCAACTACATTCTTGTATCACTAGGCATTGAAGGGAGACTTGCTTCTATTAGTAAACTGATAGATCCCAAAATTTTACTTAGAAACCTTACTATAGATTATCTTCTCTCTTAATTAGAACCATTATTTTATTGGAATAGAAATTTGTCTATTGAACCTAGAGCCACAAATTTTAGAAGTAGAAAGCCATATAGGTTTGTGCTTTGTTTCTTGTTGTTTGCGCTTAGATAAGAAATAAGATTATTCTATAAGGTGGGGAGTTTTTTTAAAGACCAGAAGGATGGTTTGATTTTCGAGGACGAAAATGAATAAGGTGGGGAGAATGTAAAGACCCTCAAGCTCGTCAACGCTATTAGACTAGTCAAGAGACGATTTAGGCGCTAAGGACTCGATTAGTTTAACACGAACGTTAATTAATAAAAATTAATCTAACAACGATTTAAATATGAAACTAGTATCGTTAGATAGATCTCAAAAATTTATGCGAAATAGACTACAAGAACGTGTCATTCGAATACGAAGAAGATATCGCACTCAGAAGTTTAGTTGTCGAAGTTTGACCAAAGTCAACCGGAGTTGACCGTCGCCGTTGATCATTTACCGTCACCGTTGCCTGGACCTTCATTTTGAGATGGACCTCTGGTTAGTTAAAAAAAGATACCCCTTAGTATTTATGGTAAGATGGTAATAGTGAAACCTCTTTTGACCTAATCTAAATTAATTAAGTAATACAATTACCCTAGTTAAGCTAATAACGTTTTATTAGTTAGATATTTTTGTGTTCAAAGTTATCTTGTTTTAAAATCTTAAGTAGCTGGTGTTCTTTTAGAGTTGGAGGTGTCAAATTGTGAGTATTTCAAATATCAAAAGCTTAGTTTTTATTTCAAACTAGATAATAAAGAGAGGAAGAAAAAGAGGTGACGTAGTTAGAGAAAGGAAGAAGTTAGTATGATGATGATGAGAGTTTTCAAGAAGATGAAATTACAAGTGGGTTAGAAACTATGAAACTGATTTGTGATAGAGATAATAGTTATGGTAATAGTAAGGGTGAAGGGGGATGAGAGGAAGTAGGTAGTGATGATGAAATTACTCTTGATGGTATTCTTGGTGATGAAGATGAGTTGATTATCATAGTTACGATGAAAGGTGTTCAAATACTTAAGGTAATATTTGTAAACAATTCTTGTATGCTTGTATGATTTGGGTTATTGTTAAATGGAAGAAATAGATAAGAACCAACATATACTTGATGCTTGGAATTCTTGACTTTATGTGAAGCTAAATGTATACTGGCCAATATGTTTACACTTGGTTAGGTACATTAATGACTCAATTGGACGTAGCTCTATAAACGTTAGTTGTAGCCCTTTGTCTTGTGGTTCTGTATATATAAATTTGTTTAATTTGGATGAGAATCGAGTGAGATAAAGTACCTAGAAAATGAGCCGTCGAGACTGTATTTTTTGTGTTTTCAGTCACGAGTAGTGATATGTATGAGCTTGGAAAGATAGGTTAGAGCTAGATCTAGGAAATGTTCAGTACGCAAAACTTGTAGAGAATGATCCCGTGATTCTAGGAAGTCATCGTTTGTTTCATTTGGATTTATAGTCTGTAATCTAGAGAGCTTGGTAGTTGACCTCTAGAGCTGATTTTAGAACTAAACACTTGGAATAATTTCTGAGAATTTGGTGAAGGAAATGACCGAGTCAGCTTCTGACTCAGTTAACCTATCTGACTCGATGTGAGTCAGACTAGTTCGGGTAGTGGACCGGGTTATCGGTTCGGATCGTGGGTTGACACGATGGGTCAGTAGATGGGTAACGTGCCGTACTAGTGGGCCGGGTCAGGCCCATGAGTTTGGGCTTAAGGCCAGAAATAGTATTTTGAGTTTTTGGACCACTTATGGTATGAATTAGTTTTCGGTTCCTTCTGCAAAGTTGTAGGGTTTGTCGAGGGCTTTATAATGACACCCAATTTGATCCCATTTGGATAAGTAGATATTGTTTAATACCAAAGTTACTTATTGCTAAGTTATAGAGCCATTAATAAAACTAGAACCATTAGTTATTTTACTTAGCCTATAACTAGAGACTTGTATGAGATTATTTTTTGAGCCTTGTATGAACCTGTTGGCTAAATTCTTAGAGTGCTTGTGTGTTTAACATCTAGTCTTTATTAACAACGATCGATTCAAAGGATAGACCAGTGGAATGAGGATCCCAAGGTATGCGAGGCTTGTCATCAAAAGAGGTGGGAATCGATAACGAACTCTCTTGTATTCATTATTGTTTTACAATCAATCTTGGTGTTTTGAAATTCATGCATATCTTTGTGTGCTCTGTGTGGTATGAGATGTGTGCCGACACAATATCAGTATTCTATGGCTAGGGCGATACACCGCAATATTACACGGCTAGGGCGATACATCGCAATATTATTATTCCTTTACATATATCAGTATTCTATGGCTAGGGCGATACACCGCAGTATTACCTATTCGGTGTGGAATTGGCATCAATATTACTTTTCCCTTATGTGCGGCAACACACATCTCATACATGGATGTTTACTGTTATTTATGGATGTCTTTGAAGAAGTTTCTACTTTGTGTTTTACTGTCTTTCCGTGTATTAACGACTTTCGATAAAATATGCATTGTATTCGAATCATACTAATGTTTACTTGAAAGCTAGTTGTTATTCCTACGGGGCATCCCTTTTAGGGATGATGTGCTCACCCATTCCCACTTTCAGTTTCAGAGACAGATCTGAGTGGCGCAGCGGAAGCTTCGTGGAGTCGAGTCTTCTATTATGTTTATTACGTTGTGTATTGTGTTCACAAACCAAATGACAATTGTATATGTATCACTTGAGAGGAGTATTTGTATATATATTTCTGAGCGGGGTGAGTTTTGGGTTAAGTTTTTGTAGCAGATTTCTAAATTGAATGTTTAAGTAAATGATTTAGATTCTTAGTGCCTCTTTATTTAGTTAATCTCTTGGATTAGTCAGCTGCTAGCTTAGGGGGCGCTACAGTTTTGGTCAAGGACCCTAACAAAATTTTCGGTTCAAAAACTTCCGCCAGTATGCGTACGTGTATGCATACTTAAGGTGACTAGTTAAGAGTTTTGCCAAAACCAAACTCAGCAGAAATTCTCGGTTTGAGAACTTCCACCAGTATGCGTACACGTGTACGCATACTTAACCTGTCTCCTTCACCAATTTCGTATACACATATGCATACTCTTGGCTCCCGGTTTATGGACTTATACACTAATGTGCGAACACACTATATATGCTTATATCCAAAGATGGTTACATCATCAACTCTTTATTTCAATCATTGAAACATTCTTCTATAATGTCAATAGCCGTTTTCACACACTATTAGCATCAAATCAATTTTCAAGATATTTAAATAATCATTATTGAAACCTTCCAAGTCTTACACCAAATGATTGTATCACACAAACCATGTAAGATGTTACTCGGCAATTTTCTCATGATATAAGATGAACTTGGTCGAAGCAAAAGTTTATCAACACATATTTCGAGAAATATGTAAGCGAGATATACTCAGCTCGAAATCTCAAATGTGTATAAAGAAAACTATATTGTAACACGACTTATGTCTCAATATAGGAGATAATAGAAATAGACTTTCCAAGTTATATATAAGTTCAAGTCTCCACATACCTTTTGTCGAAGAACACAAGATCCCCTTAGTAGTTCTTCGCCTTCAAGAGATGAACGTCGAGAGATTTAAGCTCAACTACACTATCTATGTCCTAGTCCGAGACATCTAAAAATAGGCTAGAAATCAAGACTTATAGTTTTGATCACTAACATTGACAAACATGCTTGAGATATCAACGCATGCGAGTTTGACCGAGCAATGCTCTAACATCTGGGAAACCTAATCCGACACTTTGTGTGTCCTAGTTGCAAACTAGAGTCGATTCTCTCTTAACCTAGGTTTCCAGTTCTTCTGAAAACCATTACTAGGTTTAACGACTTAAAGACTTCGCTTGGGAATTGTGAATCCATGTCTAACTATTTTCTTTGTAGTTGCGTATCCTCATCTTACTTTTTCTATCGTATTGAGTTTAATCTTTCTAAGATTTTCTCGAGATTTATCTCCGATATGTAAGATATAAAAAGTAATCACAACAGTTTCTTCGGCTTCTTATGTTAATCAGTTAGGTTATTATGAGGTGACTAATATTTCTAGGCTGCTCTTCGGGAGTATAAGACCGGATTATTAGTTGTGTTTCCTGTTCACCTTGATCTTTACCTTAAGACGGAAAACAAAAATAAGTCTTCGACTTTGGGTCGTAGCAACTTCTAGGCTATAAAGGACGTCAGCTAGGGGAATCAAGTGCGCAGGGACTTGTGAGATTCAAGAGGCGTAACGAATGCGGTTGTACCTTAATCGGTATGAGAATTGGTTAGGGATCAACTGCATTCCAGTCCAAACTTAACTTATAGTAGTATAGTGTCAGTAGCGGCTTAATACAGTGTGGTGTTCAAGTCTGGACTAGGTCCCGGGGTTTTTATGCATTTGTTGTTTCCTCGTTAACAAAATTTCTGGTGTCTGTGTTATTTTTTTTTCGCATTATTTTTTCTTTATATAATTGAAACATCACAGGTTGTGCGCTGTTCAATCACAGTTGATACATCCGACCTTGTTTGTTGGATAGAACTTGATTGACACTCGGACACTGGTCTTTGGTACCATCTGAGTTATTCTCATAAAAATCAGGTTCACGGATTCCTATCTGTTTGATTTACTGATTGTGTTGAGAAATAGATAAAGTTCTTTGATATATTTCTTGATTGAGTCTCATTAAGTTGGTGCTCTCGGAATTATATTGGAGTTTAGTCCATACAGATTGTCGAACAAAAAAGTTGGGTGTGGTTGTTGTACCACCGCGTTCCTTTGTATATATTCTCGAGATATTCAAAACTTGAGTCCCGAAGTTTTTCATTTGCGCTCCTCGTTAACAAAATCTTGTTGTGTGCTTTTACTTTAGTTTCCGCATTATAATTATTGTTTTAGTTATTGCTCCTTCTATATGGTCACTTTCTTGTAAAATGTAAGTGATCAATTGACACAAAAAGATTGGAAATGGTCCTACGAAAAACCAAACATTATTTTTAGTCCAATTACTATAACTCCTTATGTATCATATCTTTTCATAATTTGAAAGAAAACTAGAATTGTTGAACAAAAAGTTGGGTGTGGTTGTTGTACCACCGCGTTTCATCCTTTGTATAGCGGCTTAGTTCTGAGAGTATTCAAAACTTTACCAAGTCCCGAAGTTTTTCAGCATTTGCAGTTTCCTCGTTAACAAAATCTTGTTGTGTGCTTTTACTTTAGTTTCCGCATTATAATTATTGTTTTAGTTATTGGGCCGACCGACCGAGCGAATCAAGGGAGGACCTTCTATATGGTCACTTTCTTGTAAAATGTAAGTGATCAATTGACACAAAAAGATTGGAAATGGTCCGGGCCGAAAAAACCAAACATGTCCCTCCTTTTTAGTCCAATTACTATAACTCCTTATGTATCATATCTTTTCAGGGGTATAATTGGAAAGAAAACTAGAATATAACATATCAAAAAATTCGTGCCTTGGATTTTTACAAATTTATCTCGTTGGAAAGTTTTTTACGAAATCTACGCAATGAGTACAAACAACAATATCAAATTTAGAGTTTTTACGAAAAATTCGGAGGTATTTATGCTTTAAGGCACAATTTTTGAAAATTGAATGCATTGCCATTATGCAAACCACCACAAAGGATGCATAACACATTATGCATCCATATTTTGGTTGATGTATCGACTAATTTTCCATTGCAACTAATAAAACGATGTACTCCCTCCGTTTTACGAAAAGTGATACTTTCACTTTAGGCCCAATTTTCGAAACTTCAATGCATAGTCATTATGAAAACCACCACAAAGGATGCATAACATATTATGCCGCCATATTTTGGTTTATGCATCGATTAATTTTTCATTTTAGGAAAAGTGATACTTTCACTTTTTTAATTTGGCCTACTTTTAGGCGAAAATGGAGCTGTGAAAATATCACTTTTCCTGAAACGGATGTAGTATATGCTTTAAAATATCATTCCACCAAAAAAAAAGATGCATAACAAATTATGGAGCCACCACAAAGGATGCATAACAGTTTATTATGCAGTCGTATTTTGGTTCATGCATCTACTAATTTGGTTATTCAACCACTAAAACGATGTATATGCCTCAAAAATAACACTCCAACAAAAAAAAAGATGTATAACGCATTATGCAATTAGTGGTGTTTCGTTTTTCTTCGGTCGGCCCTCCCACCATGGCAGCGCTGTTCTAGTAATAAATTAATTGCACTTGTATGTTAATCAAACACTTGGTTTGATCCCATAATTGGTTCAATTTCGTGCTTATACTACATACCAAGTGAGCATCCACTACACCAAATTCCCGGATTTGTAACAGGAATTCGTAACGACTTTGTAGCCGTTACAAAATTCCCGTTACAAAATTCCCGTTACAAATGGCCGTTACAAAAAAAATCGTAACAGGCAAGGACCGTTACGAAATTCGTAACAGAGACCAGCCGTTACGAATTTTTTTTATAGGCGTGCCAGCCACACGCTTCGTCACACCTGGGTCGTAACACCTGGAGTCTGTGAGTTTGCCATTCACACGTGTACCTTTGTGTTTCCACCCAAGAGGAGTAACATTAGAGGATATTTCCCCCCTACGTGTGCGATTCACATGCGTGATATTTCTTTTACTCCCATGCCTCGGTGAATCGAGCAGATCAAAATTTTGTTTCTTATTCTCTCGTCTCTCTTCTGCTCCTGCCTCTCCTCTTTGAAACCCTAGTATAACTTCATTTACAATAATCGACAGCCGAGAAACCATCACAGAAACCTATATATCATCTTCAATAATCTTCAATCATCGATCAGTGTAAGTTCATCATCATAAGTTTTTCAATTTTTAGGGTTTCATTTGTTTTTCAATCTTCTATTTTCTAAGGTTTCATTTTATCTGGTTTTTTTCTAATACAATTTGTTGTTAATCTGTGAATATGTTAATCTAAACAGATTTGTTTCATCTCTGAATCGATTTTAGTCTTTCTTCTTCAATTAAATCTAATTCGATTTGTTTTTTCTGATTTCTTTTTAGGGTTTGAATAACTTTGAAGAATTTCTGCCAACGTAGAAGGTATAAGTTTCAAAATATAAAATGATTTTAGGGTTTTATGTTAATTTCTATTTTAGGGTTTCGAATCTGAACTGATTTTAGGGTTTTTTTTATGATTTTAGGGTTTGTTGTAGTGATGGTGTTTCTGAGATGAAGATGGTGTTTGTAATCGATATGGGTTATGATTGATAGAAGATTATGTGGAATGGGTATGAAGTAGGAACGGTGATGGTGCTGTTATGCTATGAAATTGGTGGAAGAACATGAAGGGAATCTTGTGTTGGTTTAATGGGTTCTGAGGATATGTGCCGTATGGAATATGGAGTTGGGAAGATTCAGAAGTTGTGGAGTTGAGAAGATTCAGAAGTTGTGGATGATTGGGTTGCAGCTGAACTGAAGTGCAGGGAAAGTATGGAATTGTGGAGTTGTCTTTGTGAGATGGATGAATGATATGAAGGATAACGAAATGGTGGTTCTGCTGAGAATGGTCTAGAAGCAGGCAATGCCTTCCCTTCCACTTTGGTACAGCCTTTTCCTTCCACTTTTTGTTTTAAGCTGCAACCATTGAATGCATGTTTCTTGTTTCTTGTTTTAAGTTGCATCCGATGTGGTGGTGCTTGAAGTGAAAATACTAATGATGTTGAGAAAAAATCAGGATGGATTTTGTGTTGGTGGTGTATGGAATAGATGTTGATGCTACTGAGTTTAGAGCAGAGAGTACAAGATAGGCGTGAGTACGTGGAACTTTGATTTTGAAGACTTGAAAGCTTATGCGTCCCTGGTATGTCTTGCATATGTTTCGTTCCTTTAATGTATTCTTGGTAGGTACCATATGGTGCTGCTCGTTTTCGTAAAGCTAATGCGGTCTCTGGCATACCTGCAGCCTTTATAGGTGAGTCTGATAAAATACCCGTTCAGCAAGAGTTGGAAGGAGAGATCAAAGAAATTCATCAAAGCTGTCAAACGGTTCTTCCTCCTCCCTCTGAGCCTCCATGTCCTGAACCCTTAATTAAGAACCAGGTAGATCTAGTAAGTAACTTAACTTCAGGGTCAGCTTCACAGCCTGACAATGGCATCATCCAGTCTGAACCTCCACATCCTGAACCACTGGTTGAGGAGCAGGTTGAGCTAGTAAACAACTCAGCTTTCAGGTCTGTTACGCAGCATGATATACAGCTTGAAGATGGCACTCGGCCTGAGCCTTCACATCCTGTACCACCAGCTGAAGAGCAGGTTGAGCTAGTAAAAAACTCAGCTTTACGGTCTAGTTCGCAGCAGGATATACAGCTAGACAATGACACTCAGTCTGAGCCGCCGCGTCCTGTACCACCAGTTGAGGAGGATGTTGAGCTTGTAAATAACTCAGCTTTAGGGTTTACTTCGCATCACGATATACATCTAGACAATGGCATTCATTCTGAGCCGCCACGTCCTTTACCACCAGTTGAGGAGGAGGTTGAGCTTGTAAATAACTCTGCGTTAGGGTCTTCTTCGCTGCATCACATACAGCTAGACAATGGCATTCGGCCCGAGCCTCCACGTCTTTTACCAGCAGCTGAGGAGCAGGTTGAGCTTGTAAATAACTCAGCTTTAGGGTCAGCTTCACAACCTGACATACAGCTAGACGATGGCATTCAGCCCGAGCCTCCACGTCCTGTACCAGCAGCTGAGGTGCAGGTTTAGCTAGTAATTAACTCCGCTTCAGGGTCAGCTTCACAACCTGACATACAGCTAGACGATGGCATTCAGCCCGAGCCTCCACGTCCTGAAGCCCCAGTTGAGCAGCCGGTTGAGCTAGTAATTAACTCCGCTTCAGGGTCAGCTTCACAACCTGACATACAGGTAGACAATGGCATTCAGTCAGAGCCTCCACGTCCTGAACCTCGAGTTATGGAGCAGGTTTAGCTAGTAAATAACTCAGCTTCAGGATCAGCTGCACAGCATATACTGCTAGATGACAGCATTCAGTTTGAATTATCTTCAAATGATGTTGTTGAGCACCTGGAAGCGATTCTTCAACTGCCCATGTCAGTTGACACATCACTAGTTGGAAGGGGTACATGTGTATCAGATTCCAGAATCATGTGTAGTGTCCCAGATTGCAGTAATCGTCCTAGACAAAGTGATCCAATGAATTCTTATTGGACTTCTCAGTTTCCGCTCCATCATGAACCTGTGTTGAATGAATCCGCACGAATCCGTAACGAGCATGACCAAGTTGGGGTATTAATCAATTCAGCACCACAGCCTAACATCCTCCAGTTGGGACGTAACACATCCCACCAGGATGGATTTCCAACACAGCCAGCTACAACTGAAGACCATTTTGAGATCCCTACTTACAATGATGCTCTGCAAGATACAATGCTGCAGCAGTCTACAGCTATAGACAGATGCGTATGTGGAAGTGGTACACGTGTAACAGATTTCCGAAGCTTGGGACTTGTTCCAAACCGCGTTAGTCATCATCCTTTACATGTTACTCCTTTGACTTATGCTCGGACTTCTCAGACTCTTCCCCAAGGTGACCCTCTTTTAAATGAACTGGCAAGAATTCGCCAAGAGCGGGAGAAAGCTGTGAAATTCCATGAAGAAGCGGTTAGTGTTTACATTACCTTTTCAGTAGTCATTATTCTCTTATGTGAACTCCTATAAATCAGTTCTTTCAAAAGGATTTTATTTATTTTTGTTTTGTTTTATGTGCAGAAAAAGCGGATCCAATTTGATTGTCACAATGAGGTGCAAGAGATTTATAAAAAGTATAGCAAGCTTGATTATGAAAATGATAATGCATTAGCTCAGACAAAGAATGCAATGGACATGAATTATAGCAAAGTTGCCATGAATGTTATGTTAGCCAAGTATTTAAGGGATAAATGGCAGTGAGGCTACAAGATCTTCTGGGCCAGTGGATGACACCAAGGTATACGTCCCTCAACTTTGAATTCTTCCGTCGCATTTGAGATATGTTCCAGGTGGTTACCCGAGTTTTGAAAATTTGAGCTACATTTAATCACTTTATAGTTTAGTTTCAAAATTGTTCCCATTTTGGATGACAATCAACATGAATAGCGGTTGCGTTACTGTTATTTTTTGATTTTGAAATACCGTTTTTCATGGGGATAACTTTACTTAACTCTCCACCTTATTAGGTTCATGATTATGATGATCCTCAAAGTCTGAAAGAAGAAGAAGATACCAGGGATTTATTTTCTAATAACAAGGTTATGTCCCCATATCATCATAAGTCTTTAATTTTTCTTAACTCTTAAGCTCTTGAGGTGTTAGGCAATTAAAAAGTATGGCTAGATGCTTGTATGTTTATGATCCACCTGTAGAAAATATTCTGGAAGATTAACTTAAAATTGCTCTTTCGCATTGTCAGAATTCGACTTGGTGAATTCCTCTTTAAACAAAAGTGATCTGAGGTAAGTTTTTCAAGAGTTGAGGGTGAACCAATCTTCCTGAATTTGTATAATCTTTTGATATTGTTTGAATGTTTTCATATTTTCTGTGCTCAATTTCAAATGGCCACCCAATAATTTGTGTTGGGCACTTAAAGTTGTGGTTAAAGCTCATAATTTTCATTTTACAGCTGACGTTTTTTTTTTTCCTTTCTAATCTGTCAGCGTACTTCATATTTCTGTTGTTAAGCTCATAAGAGTTACCAGACTCAGAATTTTTTTAGAAGATTGTGCAATTTTATAGCTTTGGTAAGTGACACTATATCCTTCATTATATAAGAAAGTATATAAGCTTTGGTAAGATCGGAAGGGACACTTTATCTGTCAACAATTAGCATATTGGGATTTTTATGATGGTCCCTCTCAAATTTTACAGGTGAAAAGCATTTGACTTTGCCACTTTCAATCGGATTTCAGTATCTTTCTTCAACATTGAGAAACCAGTAACCTCTATTTGACGAGGGGCATGTGCAAGGACAATAGCTTCCAAGGTATTACTCTCTTGATCAACCATATAAACATAGTCGCAAAGTGTTAGTTGTATTTTCTTTTTCTTTTTATGGCAGACTTAGTTGTTGAATTATGCGCTTACATTCTTTCCCTTTTACAGATCATACTTGAAAATTCCAAAAAATAAGTTATGTTGAACTTTGCGACTTACATTCTTTCCTTTTTGCAAATCCATTTTGTTCCTTCTCTCTATACTCTGAAGTTTCAAAAATCAGTTATTGTCAAAGAATCACCTAAATGTCACTGTGTTGTTATTACGCAGGTTGGCAAAGGTTTATCCTAGGATGAAAAGGCACAAAAACTTGCCTGCCAACATTGGTTTGAATATGCAAGTCCAGGTACCTTGATCCATATCTACGAAAAACATTATTTTTTTTTCTATGCGAAAGTTAGTTTGAGACTGCCCTGGAGAGCTTCAATCCCACGCAATTGAGCAAGTTAATTTATCTCCTGATTTCCATGGAATTTTTTCGGCTGTTAATAGTGCCTGGATCTACTCTAGTTCTAACACTAGTACGCTATAGATAGGGTGTTCGTACCATGTTGAAAAAAGTAGAAAATAACTCCACTAATTTGACTTGTCAGGTGAAGGCATCATTATTTGTCGTTGGTTGCTTTTCTGAGTTATCAGAGGATTTTGCGTGTATTGTCTTGGAAGTGCTGATTAACATGATAACTGCCAACATTGGTTTGAAGATGCAAGTCCAGGTACCTTGATCAATATCTATAAAAATACCAATTGTTTTTCTATGCTAAAGTTAGTTTGAGACTGCCCTAGCGAGCTTCAATCCCACGCACTTGAGCAAGTCAATTTATCTCCTGATTTCCATGTAATTTTGTCGGCTATTAGTAGTGCTTGGATCTACTCTAGTTCTAACACTAGTATGCTACAGATTGGATGTTCGTACCATGTTGAAAAAAGTAGAAAATAACTCCACTAATTTGACTTGTCAGGTGAAGGCATCATTATTTGTCGTTGGTTGCTTTTCTGAGTTATCAGAGGATTTTGCGTGTATTTTCTTGGAAGTACTGATTAACATGATAACTTCGTCAAAAACAACTCCGAATTTAAAGCTAGTTGGAGCTTGCAGATTAACTTGTATGGGGACTTTATTATCACTTGCAAACAGAGCTTACAAGGTCTGAAAATTTTCCACTTCATTTTTTTTAATGGCCATGCTACTATCATTAACTTATTGAGAGTTAGAAATTATAACTATATGTTTGTACCCATATTAACTTTGGGTACAATATCTTCAAAAACCTATATGTTTTTGGTTTCAGTTCATTGCAATACGTTGGTGACAGTCTATATGCTCATTTGCTATTATCATCCAGTGTTAAATGCAGTTTCCCTGAGCTTGCGTTTGCTGTAACACAGAATGAATGTAAAAGAGTGTTTAGGTACTTATTAGAATTTGATACTTAACCTGATTTTTTTGGTACTTATAAGAATTTGTGTTCTTTCATTGATTTAATGTTGATGTGAAGTGAATGAATGTTGATATGAATTGATTGAAGTATTGTTGAATGTGGATGAGATGAAAGATTTATGCAGGTATTTATTTTTTTTAATTCCGGCTTATTTCCGGCCGAATATGAACTGCATGTCAATATTGACCAGGTCAAAATTGGTCAGTATTTCCGTCCCAATTTTGACCAGGTCAAGGTTGACCGGCAGTAATTTTTTTGATGTTACAAAAAAGTTCGTAACGGCTCTGAGCTGTTACAACATCCCTGTTGCAAAAAAAATTCAGAACGGCCCCCTGAGTTGTTACCACGTGGCAAATTAAGAATCGCTCAAGCCATTACAAGGGCCGTTACAAAAAAAAATCAGTAAATTGCCACAAAGCCGTTATAAAAAAAAATGTAACACCCACTTTTGCAACAGGCGAGGGCCGTTACAACCCGTTTTTGTAACGGCCTGGTTCTGTTTCTAATCCCAGAATTTGGTGTAGTGATCTCGTGGTTGCTATCTTCTTGACGGTCTCTGTATATATTAGATCACGCAAGGTGTGTGTCATATAGGTTGATATCGAAAAGATTGTGGTGTATTTGGTACCCGCGTCATTTCAGAATTCCACGTACAATCATGAATATGATATTCACAATTGATATTTGAAAATATTTTGAACATAATTGTGTTTAAAATGAGATGATTTTTTGTCATGGAAGAAGTATATAGATACGGCATGCAATATAAATCGAAAAATATACTTACTTTTGTGGCGGTATTCAGGCCTCTTTGAACACCATATTAATCCCTGGGGTAGTTCAATACTACGGACCCTGACCAAGTTAATGTATTTATGGTGAGAGTGGTCATCACTCATCAGGAAAAGCTAAACCCTCGATCTCTAGTTTGTGAGGTGAATATCAAACGACATTCGGATGCCTATGCACTGGCGTTCATTACAAATTTCATTTGGAAAGAGTCCTTATTAGGACTCAGACCATTGATCTTAAGTATAAGAGTCAAACCCGGCCCTGACCAACCCAGTGGGTATATATGTGAATGTGTTAATAAGATAAAGTCAATGGTCTAAATCTAAAAAACCAGTCGTGGCCGGACTCTCTCCAAAAAACCATTTCTCTCTCCAAAACCAAAAACCCAACGAAGAACACTACTGCCTGATTAATTCTCTGCTCAGATCAGCTCCCACCATAAATAACTTCCTTTCTCATATCTCCTTGATCTATCTTATATGACCTGTTCTTGTTGCAATTTAGTGGTTCTTCTCCATGGATTTAAGGATGATTATGCAGGTATGGGTTGTGATCTTTTGCAGGGAAGAAAGCAAAGCATAGGATCATCTTCAGTTCTAACCTATGATGAAGACAAAACAACTCCAACAGTAGAAGCAACGACATCAACTCCCCCTCTTTTCCTCCTTGTTTATTGTGGTGATTGGGTTTTATTTCGGCTTGTATATGATCTTAATGCTCTAGGTTGTTTCAACAATCGACGAACTTATAGATCCGTTTATTTCTTAGTTATTAGGGTTAGTTTTAGGACTTACTGGTTTGCTTATTTTCTTACTAATGTGGGGGTTGTGATAGTCTCATTATCCGCAACAGCAGTTTCAGGATTTCCAAAGTCAACAGCAAATACAACTTGTTCAACAAAGACACCAACAGAAACTTTAAGGTTACCGAAGACACCAACAACAACTAGTTCCAGAATACAATTTCTGATGAAGACCCAGACCGCGTCTGAAGATCGATTCCGTCCTCCGATGACCTAATCAGGTTATCTTTGTTACTGTCACCGTTACTGTGAAAAAACAAGAGACAAACGGGTGGATCTATGGATCCTTTATCACCCATGTCATATGTTTTACCATGTTTTAGAAAAAAACCTTGAAAAATGGTTGGATTTTTGGATCCTAACATCTCTGCAGATTGTAGATTTGTTATATTGTTTGGTTGTGCTACTTTCAACCCAAACGAGACCATTTAAACTAGCTCTGTTACTTAGAAAATCGTCTGGAATGGTTAGGATTCTACTTTGGATATTGGCATGTAACTATGTTGTTGTGTGGTTTCATTATGTGGTTGTCTGTTTAAATATTTGTGATGATTAGAAACCTCCTGGTCAGTCCTGTAACCGATCGCAACCCTGTAATCTCTCCCGTTTTGAGAACGGAGTATTATTATCAATGTATTTGAGGCTTGCCTCTTTTTAGAAAAAAAAATGGTCTAAATCTCACGAAAATATTTTTGTGAAAAAGAGTTGGAAAAACTTAATTTTACTTGAATCGTGTTGACTCAGTATGAGCTAAATTTAATGATACAATCCATATTAGATCTGCATGTAAGAGTCGACTCGATTTAAGAATATCAGACTCGTATTAAAAAAATTGTGACTCCTACAATTGCAAATTTATGGTAAAACTTAAAACTAAAGCGACCTGGCTAAGAATGGAGAATATTCATTGTAGTTTTTGTTGAAAGTTGACTGCTTTCTTGTCAGAAATCTTCCTAAAAATAAAAGAAATTGATTTTCTCTTCATCATGCCAAGTTACTCGAAAATACTTCCTACACCCCCAAAAAGTTTCATGAAATACTCGTATCATTCGCTTTCATGAATGTTACATTGGCTATAATGACTAATGATTTGTTAACTCAGTTTTCTCCAACCGGTAAATCAATCTCCCACCACCATCTTATGATATAAAATTTAGGATGCATGAACCACCGTGATAGTCTGGGTATATGTTTTTTGTGCACGCATATACGCACTAACTCCATTTAAATGTAAAAATACTTTAATACACCAATATAAATAATTTATATATGTGTCGCAAAGATATTGATCCATAACTATTTAGATAGCCATTCGGAAAAAAATCACTATTCCTAGACCTAAGATTTAAGATTTAGCGGTAAATATGTAGCGGCTTTGGTGTGAAATGAATCCGTCAATCCACCACAACAGAAACTTTTTTTAATTTTTTTTGGACAAGCCGTCGTAAAAGAAGCCAACTGAGCAATCTTATCAAAATTGAATATTTTCAGTGGGCCTACACGGTGTGTTGTTTCTAATCACGACATGTAAAGCTTTTTTTTGGATAAATTTTTGATGGGGGCATGGGGGACAAATCATGTGTTGACACGTGGCTTTCGTATTAATTGATTACAACATATTTTGTTTCCAAAATGAAAAAATTAGTTATCTTAAGTAAAATATGTAGCAATTAAGATAACTAACTTTTTCATTTTGGAAACAAAATATGTTGTAATCAATTAATACGAAAGCCACATGTCAAAACATGATTTGTCCCCCATGCTCCCATCAAAAAACGCCCCCATCAAAAATTTATCCCTTTTTCTTAAGGGTCGGATGTTAACTAAAGAATTAAGAGAGTCTAAGAGCATCTCCAACAGTTGGTGCTACTAATCCTATGTGGAGTTTTTATTTAGATCCTTATTTGTGGGGTTATATATATGTAGCAAAAAGAATAATGTTTTTCTCATGAACCATCTCCAGTAGTGTGGGGTGTTAGTTTTATGATTTATTTTTTTGGATAAAGATAAAAATAATTTCCTTTTTCCTATTGGTTTAGAAAAATTTATTTAATAATAATAATTAAAAAAATAGTCAAAAAAGATGACATAGAGGTCATTCTCAAGGTCTAAATAAGACTTTCCCTAAGACCTTCATATTTATTTTGACACCCTTCCTACTTTATAGGACCTACTGTTGGAGATGGATTTAATCTAAATGAGGGTCTAAAATCCTATGTGTCAAAGGAAAAAAAAACCTTCACCCTCTGTTGGAGATGCTCTAAAGACAATCAACACTCCTCATTCCTCGGTCTACTTGCATTCTTAGTTTCATCCCAAGCTCCCATCGTTGAGATTTGTTTGGATCAAAAATTCTTTATGGACAACAAAAAAACAACTCTAAAACAACTACTCACATTTTCTTTGGTTTGTTGGGTCCCATGCTATTGATTAAGGGACCCATTGCTTCCATCAGGCTCATCATCACCCTTCATTGGGGTATATTGTTTTAGAGTTGTTTTTGGTGTTGTATGTCTAGAACTGCTGTGTTTGGATACCCTCGTACCCATTCTAGGTAGTCATTGGGCTATGATTTGAAAATTAGAACCAACTGACTTGCAATAAAAGTTCTCCAAGAAATAACTATTAACATTGTTACCAGTTACCACTTGCCAGAAAAACACACTGCAATTTTTTTCTCTTCAAAAAGAATAAATGAAACAGTCACACAGTGGAAGAATGATCAGTGAAGCGTAACTGGGTTGGGCTACGGCTTCTAGCCTATTTGATTGTTGGATCAATGACAACCCATAATTATCCCATAACATTCCTTGCCCAACAGTAAAGTTAGTTGGGGATTTTGACAAAGTACACCCTGTGGCATTAGTATTTCCTAAAATACACCCGTTTTTTCTAAATTGCTAAAATACACCCTCCATCCAAAACTCTGTTAAGGCCCACCATCTTGATTTAGTCCATATCAAACCGTTCATCCATTGAAACTAATCAACGGTCAAGGTTCATTATAAATAGAAAAATTACTAGCGTGCCCTTAGGATTAGAACAAATGGATTGTGAGAGATCGAGTTTCCATTTCTTTCCCTTTTCTGTTGTCTCTCTAAATCAGATATAATGAAGAATTGAAGTTCATGTATGAATTTGAGGGAGAAAAAAAATCACATGCTATGGGTTTTTTTTTCCCAAATTTGTTCTTCATGTCAAAAGTTTAAGTCAAATTACTTTTTCCCAAATCTGTTTTCTGTTCTTCATGTCAAAAGTATAGAGTAATAAGTCTGATGTTCTTTATGTCAAAAGTACAGAGTAATAAGTCTGATGCATCACCATCTTCAACACCAATCCTAATACAAGTACGTTTTTGAACTTTTTTACACATTGAGTTCGCTTTGATTTCCATTGTACCTTAAATGCATTTTGTACACTAGTGTTTCCTCATGATACATTGGTACAAAATAGTGTTCGAG
Organism: Papaver armeniacum; assembly: GCA_023531295.1. Taxonomy (NCBI): domain Eukaryota; kingdom Viridiplantae; phylum Streptophyta; class Magnoliopsida; order Ranunculales; family Papaveraceae; genus Papaver; species Papaver armeniacum. Next base: position 130,912 of record JAJJWW010007385.1, on the reverse strand, counting down.
AAATTGACCATGAACTGGTGAAGGTGAATTTGATGTATGGAAAGGGTGGTGTAGTTTCTTGAATAAGTGCTAGCAGAGGAGCTAGTGGTTTAGGCATTTCCACAAGCAGTTGGTATGCATGAACTAATGATGGATGACAACTTACTGCAAAGCTTTTCTTTCTTTTACAACTTCAGTTCTTTCCTACAAGCTTAAATTCTACAAAACCATCAATCCTAGTACTTAGTTAAATCCAAAAGAACTCATTAATCCATCCATTTATCACCCAAAATCAACGATAACTAGCTTTGGGTTTTTGAGTTTACCCCCTAAACCAACTAGTGATTGCACTTCCCCCCTAAATTGTTAATAGTAGCAACTTTACCCCCTAAAGCTATATTTTTGCCAAAAATACCCTTTTTTTTGTACATGTGCAACGTATACGTGTGCCCACATCCATCACCACCACTATTGAATACCTCCTCTTGGCACCACCATCAACAATAAAGACCACCCAAAATGAATGACCATAAAAATATAATAGCAAATACTGTAAGAGATTAGATTCAGTCGTGAGTGCGAAATTCAAAAATGCAATGACTTTGAAGGTTTACGTATCATTGTTGCTACACTTCTAAACATTTTATAAACCATTTTGTATTTTGTGGTCAATCATGTTAGAAACAAAACGACAATGAATAACAGAAACAAACACCTATTTGAACTTCAATCTTATTGATTGATGTCATGTGGTGGGGATCGGACCTCGATGGCTTCTAAACCTTTTCATTTCAATGACTTGATTACCTTGTTTGATGAGAGTCCATTGTCGCGAACACCAGTTATACCACCACCACTTTGGGAACTGTATGAAAATTAATTAACTGGTTTCTTCCGTGATGATTGATGATTATCGTCTTTTTCTAACTAAATAAGATAACCGACCATGGATAACGTTACAACACTAGAGCTAGGAGTATACATCTCTGTTTGTGGCTAGCCATGTTTATTAGCAGACTCGTACACACCCTTGATTTGGTAGTCAGAATAACTATGTATATACAACCATGAATTTTCTAAATTATTATATATATGTGCATCACTGTCATCACATTTTTATAAATTTTGTAGAATTGCTGAGATGGAATCTACATTTCCTAGATTTCTCACTTATGCGCTTCCACTTTTGATTTCAACTTCTTTCTTTTACTTTCTTGCTAGTTTACTCCACTATGAAATAACAGTAGCGTGTCTTAACATTTAAAACAAAAGAATGCATAAATTCGACAGTGCACTACATAACTTAACTGTTGGTATTCATTTTTGGTGGTTTTTAGTGTTGATGGTGGGTGGACATGGCCGCGTCCAATGGTGGTGGTGACTGATGTGCACACATATGCATTGCACATGCACAATATAGGGTATTTTTGGTACAAAATTTATTTTAGGGTGGCAAGTTGCTAGTATTAATAATTTAGGGGGGGAAGTTCAATCACTAATTGGTTTAGGGGGGAAAACTCAAAAACCCCAACTATCTTTCCGGCTCAAAACTCTCTTGATTTGTAACCTTACAATTTGTCAAAATCAGTGTTTTTATAACGGTGATTGACTTTAGCTGGGCCTATAGAAGAATGTCATGTTCAATTTATTCAAAATCAACTCTTTAAGGATTTGTTCATGATATTAAATTAGGGAACATCTTACTCTGTGTAGACATTTTAGGATTATACATACGGTGGCTAAGGCTTGGTGATTTGATCCAATCAGGGTTATTTTGGACATTTGAAATCCTAGTCAACTCAGTGAATTTGAGCCGAGTTGAATACTTAACAGCGGTTAAGCGTTTTATTCAAAAAACGGGATGGAAAAGTGAAACTGGGTGTATTTTAGCAATTTATGAAAAAATGGGTGTATATTAGGAAATACTAATCCCATAGGGTGTACTTTGTCAAAATACCCAAGTTAGTAACCACACAAAAGCTGATTCATGACATGTTGTCAAATTCAAACAATTAGAACCCTGAACCAGTTTAACAACATGAGAAGCTAAAATGACTTTGACTTGAAAATATAACAAATCTGCATGACTGCTACAGGGGGTTATCGGTTACCAGTCTAGTGGACCAGTGGTTAGGTTTGGTTTGTTTTGTATGGATTTGGTAACCCCCTGTAGCATCCTTGCAAATCTGGCCGGGCTTTGCACGTGCAGCCAGTAACTACAAAAAAATTATGTCCAAAGAGGAAGCAATATCATGGATTATACAATTCAGACGGTGTATAAAGATTTAGATAATTTACCGGTATTCATTTGGTCCTCTTATAAATAAATACAGAAATCTTACACCATTCATATACTCAAGCTGGTTTATTATTATTCTACACACCTCAATATCAGATAATTCAGTTCCGACTACATTAACATAAGAAATCGGCCATATGGTTTCGAAAATCAAGACACATACTAAACTGAATAATTATATGATAGCATCAGAAGATAATGACAGATTTATATGTTTATATAGCTATGACGAGGTATCAACTTTCATTACCTCGTTTAACAGGCCTACATACAATCATAGCAATTAGGGGATGTGGAGTTGTATAACGTCACCTTCTTTCAGGCCTGCCGATTTGTAGCTCAGTTTCCACCTCATGAGAATCTGGATTAATTTCATAAGGTATTATTTCTCTCTGTTGGTTCTGTTGTTCCCATTGCCGAGGCCCACACTGTTAAGAGAAAGAAAAAGATAGTCATTAACTAGCTTTGAGCCTGCTCTTTACTCCTCCTCGCAGTCAGATTTAGCAAGAGTATTTTTGTTTCTCCCTAAAGAACACTACCATGTGTATGAGTATGGTTGAAATAAACAAATTCTAATGTAAAAGAGATTTTAGCTTTATGGTTCATTCATGAGTCTGGTAGCTGTAGCACTGATGGTTTTGCTGCAACAAATTTGTCTAAGTCATCAAATACATCACCTTTCTATCATGGTATTCCTAAATTGGAAGCTCTTATTTTCGCCATTAGAATTGAACAGATGGCAGAAGTGGGTGATTCCTCACCTCTGCAAGAAAACAACTACAACTAGAAACGTTGTGCAACTATATAAACTGAAACAGAACATGTTCATAGTATGTGCTTTCCTTTTTTGATGTCTGAGAAAGATAAACTAAAATTACCTTCTCGCATAAAACTTCATTCTCTTCTAATAGCGACTTTTCCTGAAATGTCATGCAAACAATATCGTTAGCATATTACTAACAAGCATAAAAAATAAGATTAAGTGAAAGCGCAAATCTAATTAAACTGACATTTAACGTGTCATTTTACCTTTTGTTTTAGTTGCTCAATCTTTTCCCTATATAACTTATTCTGAAATAATAGGAAGACATCAAGATATGTATATTTTCAGTTAGTGTTTCAAGTATTTAGAAATTGGACATGATGACAACATAATGGATTAAACCATTTTACCTTTTTTGCCCTGATACTAAGTAGGCTCTTCTCCAACTGATTCTCAGTTGTCTGCAATTCATCAATGGAGCAAGATTCTATGCCTTCTCCCATTAGCTTCCTACAAAAATTTGTTTCCGGAGTTTATTATATGAACTTAAAGCAGGTGACTCTTTGCAATAAAAAACGCACTACGTTGGGCTATCGTCATTAAACCTTTTAGAGGCTTCAAGATTCTCAATCTTCTTTTCGAGGTTCGCAACTTCATTTTTCCATTGCTGAGACAAAAAATTATCTAAGAAATCAGGAGTGTGTTAACATTATCAATTTAACGATATACCCTGCAAAGAAAGACTAAAGAAGTGGTAAACGAAATAGCTCTTCGATGCAAGCAAGGGTTTTAAACCAACACAAGATGACAATGTACTAAATCATTCTTAGATGAAAACAAAATTTCTTACTAGACTTGAATATGACAGATTATAACAACTTAGTTCTGATTCGTCCAAAACTTCAGAGATTTCTGTGATTTAAAGATGAGTATTTCATTGACCGGGGAAAATGAAAAGAAATGAGTTCAGAATGAAATGACTGAATAATTAGAAATTCTATGGAACCCTGAAATTTGAAGAAGACTATGTATGCCCATGCCATAACGTTTTACTCTCATATACCCATATCAATCTTCATTTCATCAAACACTGGCATAAGTTTTCAAAATTGTTAAGGAGCAGTAGACAAAATTTCAAATCATACAAAAAGTGATTCCAATCTTCATATAGACTATTAACATAACATTCGTCAAAACAACTCCACACATGATTGCATACAATAAAGCACACACTGTAGGGATTTTATATTATGCCAAATAACAGAATTTTGGACTTCATTATCTTTTCAAGCAAACAAAGAAATCTGGGTTTGTCAGAATTCTTCTCTTACACAGACCCCAATATTAATTAGAAAAATGATTATATACTATATCCTGGTCTGTATGTAGTCCTCATTACACCGCTAAACATTATACTCTCAGTCACAACAAATACGGAACTCTGTTCAGGCCAAGTTATTGCCTCATTCAACTTTCCCTCGAAGCCCACACCTCCATAGAGGTATTGCTTGCATGTTTTAGGATTTTTATATTTTTAACAACCAGATATTACAGGATTAATCATACTAGATTGCAGCAGTCATTTCACAGCTACCATTCATCTACTTTTCCAGATATGCTAAGTTTCACTAACTGTGTGCTTTACTACACATCCGTTGTTCTAATAAGAAAACCTATGTAGTTGCGGTAGCTAGTATCAGCTTCCAAGTACTACTCAATAAGGCATTCAAACATGATAAATATTTGAAAGAACATTATAAAGTCAAAAAGGTGGCCTGACCTGTGAATTTTGTTCTTCTATTGCTTTGTTGTTGCTGCTGTTATTGACCTGTACATCTTTATTATACTTCTGGTAGCGCTCAATTGTCTTTTGCATACTGGAACACCACGGTTAAAAAATAATAAGTAATGACAGTCTTGCGTTTCAAAACTAAGATGACTACATGAGAGTTATTGATGGATGATCAGGGTTGTGAACTAAATGCCTCTTATGTATGGTAAAGTGTCTTTTAGAACATAAAACTAGCTACAAATGTATAAGAAGAACTTAAACAATGTTACTCCAAATATTTCCTTCTACGTAAACAGCTTCAAACTAGAAAATTTAAGCTAGAAATACAAAAAACCAAATCAGGATTTCGAATCACGAGTTTTAGACCAAAATCCAGAATTTCCATCACTTGATTATATGCAACATTGTATGTGTAACCTGTTGATATACATCAACTTACATTCCCAATCTTAGCCTTTTGTGGACTTAGATTAGCTATATAAGGACCAACATTCCAGGAATTATATTGGAATGTTGTTCCTTACCCACCAACCCACCAACCAAACATGCAATAAGAGTATATATGACACAAATTATTATGATTATACGCCGAGAGCTAGTTAGAAAACACACAGCTTGATGGTCAATAATCGAGCAGATTAGAACAATTTCATCATAGAAACCCAAATCAACATGATTTTAGTTATCAAAGGACCAACATTCAAGAATTTATATTGGAATGTTGTTCCTTACACACCAACCAAACATGCAATAAGAGTATATATGACTCCAAATCATTGTGATTATACACTAAGATCTAGCTAGCAAACACACAGCTCGATGATCAACAATCGAGCAGATTAGAAACAATTTCATCAGATTAACCCACTTAAGACAGAATTGGAGGCCAACATTCCAGATTACGGATATGAATAGCCATGTTGTGGAACTTTCTTTCATGCTTAATGTTATATTAAATGCCTAATAATTAAAACCATACATGAACCTAAATTTTAACTCGCAAATCTAGTTCAATATACCTCATTAAATGTATTGTAAAAAACCCAGGCATCAAACAGTGAGCCTAGCCTTAACGTCAATAGAACTCATCAAATAATGAACAGTTCAACCTCTAGCTTACAAGGTTAACCAAACCCACCTAGCCAGGGTTTAATGGACAAAATTTAGAACTCATCAACCTCAACCGTACACCCTATGTGCTCCTCGAGCTGATGGTTTCTTCGAGCAAGTGATGACGTGGCTTACTACCTCGTGTTTAGGCAACCATATGAATCCATGAAGGATGACAAGTTCATCTCCCAGGATACACCCAAAATGTCCCAAAATGTCTCATATTTTTGTTAATTAATTGACGATTTAGTCCCTCAATTTTTATTACACATCAAATTTCGATTATAATATTTATTCATGACCAGGACCAGTTCATTTCATGATTGCTAAAGTGGTTACCGGGATTAGCATGGGTACCGTTTGAATGATCCGACGATCAGGATCGACTTTAACCTTTTTTTTTTGTTTTGTATGAAACAGTACCCCTATTGATCGCAGTAACCTGCATTAGCGATCATGGTTTATTTAACCCATAAAAGTATAGCTTAGTAATCTTTAAAATGACCCTATCCTACTTAATTAATAAACAGACTAAAATGAGGGAGATCAAAGGGAAGCAATCAATCTATTTTTAATTGGTAAAGAATATGGTGCTAATGATTTTCGAACTCAGATCACTGGTATCAATCCATTAAAACTTTAAATAAAGGGGAAGCATTATCCATGTGATCAACTAATCAAATATGTTCCATGCTTACCTAGTTATCATCCTACCTTCGATAACTTTGCTAGATGGAAAGAATACTAGCACTTATTAGCTTATGAAGGCAATTTCATGTTCCACCAACTCTATGATAGAGAGGGCTTACCTTCGATGTCATAGAGATATGATCAACTGTTTCAAAACAAAAAACCAAAAAAAGTGGATGTATGATCAAATTTCAAAAGGTGACTCATTCAAATCCTTGTCAGCATCTGAAAGGCTATTTTCTTGTTGCACATGAAACCTAAGAATTGGAGGATCATATCATCATTACTCTAAAATAATGCTCAAGGGTAAATATCCCATGGCCTTTAATTGATATCACCACACGTCATATTGGGGTCGTTCAGAATTTAAGAAATTTGGTTCGAGTATCAATGGATTATGACATTTGAGTAGCAAAGCCATTGCAGAAGATTCTGAATGCCTAAAACTTCTATGAATGGGTGTACAAAGCAAATTTCTTTAAATTGAGAAGTGAAAATACAATTTCGATAAGGTTGAACTAGTATTAAAAGTACAAAAATGCTGAGCCTATATTAGAGGCTGACATAGGTTATATTCTTGTCTCCATCACAATCTTAGGAGTGGTTTCTAAAGGTGTATACAATTGGCAGGGTTCAAAATAGGGAGAATAACTATTTTACCTTTCATTTTGCCTTCCTTTAGGAAAATACCCCTACACTAGTTAAGAAGGGGCTATAAATCACGTTTTTAAATGACAGACTAATTACGTGATTAGGATATTACAAACAAATCATGTGATATAATATGAAAATAGTGGGACCCATCATTTAACGCAAAAAAAAACTGTTATTCTAAAATGTGGTAAATTTGTAGGTGTGTGATTTTTCAAGAACCATTAAATCACACAATAGATTTTTCGGATATTGTAAGTTTTAATACGCCCCCACTAATATTCTGTTGCGCACCGTAAAAATGGCTAACCGCCGGCATAACATAGACACAGGCTTACTTGCCATAAGCCATGTCGGTTCCATTCCAGCAAACCCCAAAACCAAAAAAGATACCCCAGAACCAAAAGAGAAGTTCTGATTTCTTATCATCACCCCGTCGTCTGTTTTTTCCCCTCCGGAAACTTAACTACCTGAGGAGACGCTAACTTAGAAGAAGAAGAAGAAACGATGAAATTGAGTAAGTTTCATTCTTTTGTTTCTGGGTTTTGCTCAAGTTTCTATCTGATCCCTAAAAAATTGATTTTGGAGACCAAAATACAAAGATTTTGATTTGGTATATTGGTTAAGGTAGAAATTGGGAAGGAATAATTTTGATTAGTTTGATTGCATGAAAGTGATTCTTGAATTCACTTCTTCAAACCTTTCTCTCTATTATTTTGCTTGACAAACCTAAGAGGAGATAGAAGAAGAAGATATCAAATTAAAGTAAGTTTCAAATGCCTTTTCATCTTTCATTCTGTTTTTTTTTTTTTTTTTTTTTGCTGAAGCTTCTGTCTGGTTAATCAAAAAATTGATTTTTGGAAAGATTTTGGTTAATTTAATTTGATAAATTGGTTAATATAGAAATTGGAAAGGAATGAATTTGTTTAGTTCTATTGTATGAATTGGAAGGGAATGAATTGGGTTTTTAAATCTCTAAGAATCGATAATTCCAGAGATTTTGGTTTGATTCATTGGTTTAATTTTTATGGGAGAATTGGATACTTTGGAAATCTTAAGTCATTCCATTCTATTTTTCCATTGATCAATAATTGAGTTTGTTTTCCTGATGTGCTTCTCTTGTTCAAACTTAGTTGATATGAGATGGTCAGTTTTCTGAGGTTAGTTTATCAGTAAGTCTGAGGCCACTTACTGATCTTAAAAAGTTAAAATCCAACATGAGAAAATGGGGTTCTTGGGCTTGTTCCTGTGACACAACCTTTTGGCGAGGAGAGTGGGAACCGAGATGAGTACCTCCAAGATGCCCAGCGAGCTCACTAACAGCTTAAATCAACCTAAGGAGACCCTGCCCTTGTTCGCGATTAAGTCTGTCCCTTGTCAGCTCCACCTTCACACCCCTGGAGTTTCGAGCAAGAGTCATAAGCCCCTTTTTCTCGCAAATGTTTAGGATTAGCTGTTTGCATGCTCATTGGTGGGAGCTAGCGCCGTAGTTGCTCAACCTATAACTGAATATTAAGGAAAGAGGTCGATAGATAATGGGAGCTAATTGTTTTCACTAGTGATTAGGGAATGATATAGTGATACAGGGATGGAAGTTCCTTCTTAGCTAGTGATTGGGAAAGGAAATCGGAATAGGAGCTAGTGGCCTTGCTTTAAGTGTATCTGAGCAACCCACCGATCAGGATAGGAAATGGATGTTTTGATCTTTCAGATGATCTGTAATTGTTGTGGTTCTTGTGACATTAAAGGTAAGGGACCTGAAAGAGAAAAATATGAAGAACAAATAAAGAGGTTGCATCTGAAACGTGTTGCTTTTCGCACGATGTGGCTAGCTGCTGAAGATTATCCATTGTTGCTTGGTAAGGTCTTCTACTTAGCATATTCCTGTTTCTAAATACATCACTCTCAGGAGATATTTCTAATAGTTATCTTTTTTATATTTTTAGGATCATCAGACTTAGGTGTTTGCTTGCATACTTCCTCATCTGGGTTGGATCTTCCGATGAAGGTAATTCTCTGAGTTAGTGCAAGAACCCGAGACATAAAACCAAGTTAGAAATCCCAACCAAATAAATAAATAACTGAATTTCGAAACGGAATTCACTTTCGTGGATATGCCTTTTAACTCTCTGGGTCCAGGTCGTTTATATGTTCTGCTGTGGACTTCCAGTATGTATGGGTTTCGTTCTCATGGTAAGCTTGTGTTGTTAATTAGTAATCCTACAACTACATGAGATCCAGTGATAAATGATCTTCTTGCTAGTTTTAGTGTTTAACTGTGTATTCACTTTCTTTATTGATGGTATTTCTGCTGGTTTAATTATTTGATAGCATGGAAGAGCTTGTAAAGGATGGGAAAAATGGTCTTCTATTTTCTTCATCTTCTGAGCTTGCTGACGAACTCCTGGTAAGTTTAATAGCTGGTAATCTTTAGTCTTTAATTAATACACAGCAATTTTTGGTTTATATTCCGACTCCACTGTTTTGATATTCATGATAGACCCAATTCAGTGGGGCCAGTTAAAGTGTTTACAGTATGCTTTCTGGTGGTAGGCTTTTGTATTGGTGTTTCCGACCCGAAGTCCTAATTCAAGTGCTATAAACTGTTTCTGGACACAATGTAACGCTCAATTTTAATACACTACCTAGAATCCCAGATGCCTTACTAATAGTGCCTCTAATGTGTTCTCATTCTTGACTATTGACAAGTCCCAAGTGACGACTTCAAACCAGTTTTCATTTTATCTGCTAGCCTGACTTGGCCCTTGTTGCTTTTCCTTGAGCTTTGGTTAGAAATAGGTATCTAGGCGATCTTGCAAAAGTTATGAACGAGATTTTACTATTCAGAGATCCCTCTGTTTTATTCTCTTTAAGGGTGATGTGGTCACACCCAGTAGATCATAACTATTTTATATATGAACTAACATCAACAAGGCTATTTTATTTCCATGTAAAAGCTTCCGTATACTTTAATGTGATTAAAATCCGCTTTGATTGTTGATCTATGCAGTTGATGAAGTTCATTCGTTGCTTGTTGAGGTTCTGTAAAAATGATTTTTACAGGTGAAAAATTGAAATAAAGCATTACCCATTATATAGGTTAAGGATTATACCTATGTGGGTGAATGATTGAGCTGAAAGAACTTGTAATGATAAAACATTCAATCCCGGTAGGATAGGATCCTATCTGTTATATTTTAAATCCTCGTAGTTGTGTCCAGCAATCCTTGTGCCTTTCTAGAGGTGTTCAACAAACTAGCGTAGATATGAGAGACTTATGTATAGCCTGCTTTTTTGGTCCGAGACTTAAAGATGTATCACATAGAGATTCTCGGTTTGTCAGTTCTCATAGAAGTTCTTCGAACAATCAATTCCCAGCAGTCGTTTCATATAGAATCACTGGAGCTGTTGTAAAATTAGGTTGCAAGAGTTAAAACAACCCAAGTTTTTCATTGCAAGAGTAGGCCTGATAAGAAGTGGCATATTGTTTTAGAATCTCCAAACAAGAAGGTGCTAATGTGAATGTTTTTGAGGATCCTTTTGTTGTTACGCATTGCTAAAGAATCTGTCATAACAGCAGCAAACTTAGATGATAACAGTAATTTAGAAGAAGATGCATTTGTAAGTTTAACTCTTTTAAATTGATTTTGTACTTCAATTTACCAAGGCGTTGTACCGATTATTAGTTATGATGTTACCGGAAGATTTAGGCGAAGCAGAAGCATCCCAAGATTTCTTTGAGGAAGATTTAGGCGAAGCAGAAGCATCCCAAGATTTCTTTGAGAAATTCAACACCAGTAAGGTATTGAAAGCGTGAAGCGGAGCGTGAAGAGTTTTTCATTTTTAGGAAGTGATGCGTATGTCGAAGCGTGAAGCGTCGCTTCATGGTTGATGTTTGAAGCGGATGTTTTCTTATAAATAAATTGGTCGTAATTAGTAATTATTAATTTATTGGAAAGATAATATATATATAAATTTTATATAAGTCTAATTTTTGTCAAAAACAAAGCGTGTGTACACCGTTCAAAGGAGAAAATTTTGAAGCTTCATGAAAGATGCGCTTCACATGACCGTTTCGGAGCGAAATGCTGAAATTTAAAGCGAAGTGTACGTTCTGAAACGTGAAGCGTATGCTTCATGAAAGATGCGCTTCACATAACCGCTTCGGAGCGAAATGCTGAAATTTGTAGCGAAGCGTACGCTCCGATGCGTGAAGCGTACGCTTTTAAAAACCATCCCCTTCACGCTTTTAAAAACCATCCCAACAAAAGCTAATTCAGCAATAAAAATCTCAAGATAAAATAAAATTTATCAGTACTGGTTTTTGAGTGTTTTTTTTTTTTGTTTGAATTTTTACTTTGGGTCTCAGTTGGGTGTAATCTTTTATATTCAGATATTCAATTATGGTAAAAGTATTTGGTTGCAATTAATTTGAGTTTAGTCCTCTTTATTATTATTTTTATATTTATTACCACTGAATGAGGGATATTTACTATGATTACGCAACTCCATGCAAAAAAAATCGAGTCAATTCAAAAGGATGAAGTTCTATTTTCTTGAATTTTACTCTTTTTCGATTTATAACAATTGAAGTATCGGGCAATATTTTGATGCAAATCGCCTCAGTCCGAAGTAATGAAGTTCATTTCAATTTGATCGAATTTTCATCAAAAATATTTACATCGTTTTCATTTTATTACAATTGAAGTGTCGAGTTTTGATTATGCAACAAAATCTTGATGCAAATCTCCTCCATTCAAAAGGGTGAAGTTCCAATTTCTTCAATCATACTCGAACTTGTTCCAAGCCGATCGAATTTTTATCAAAAATATTCCAACTGTTATCAATTTATTATAATTGAAGTGTCGAGTTTTGATTATGTAAGTAAATCTAGATGCAAATCTCTTCAGTTCGAAAGGATGAAGTTCCGATTTCTTTAATTTTTCTCAAACTCGTCCCAATTCGATCGAAAATCGAAAACTTAGACCTATATGAATCAGTATGATATATGAATTATGATAGTAATTACCAAGTGATTATATTCTTGTCACTGCAATTCCACTCAGATGTTAATTATCGGATGGATTATGAATTAGTACGACCGAAATTTCTTATAACTCAAAACCAGCCTGTGGCCCAAAATCTAAAAATTATGTTATTTTAGGGATCGACGATTATCGATTGGCTGAATTCACGTTTCACTATAATTTCATTTTCGTATTTATTATCAGATTGATGATGAAAAGTATGAGCAAAACCAATTAATGAAAAATGTCATGTAACTCAAAATCGGCATCGTGACTCAAAATCTGAAAATTAAACCTAAAATCAGTTTACTGAAACGAATTATGTTATTTTGAGCACCGACGATTATCGATTGGTCAAATTTATGTCACTACAATTTCACTATGATATCACTGAAAACTGTCATGTAACTCAAAATTTGTATTGTGATCCAAAATCCGAAACTTAAAACCTAAAATCATTTTAGCAATACAAATTATTCTATTTTGAGCAATGATGATTATCGATTGGCTAAATTTACATGTCAAACAATTTTGTTCTCATATTTACTGTCAGATTGATACTGAGAGTATGGGCAAAACTAGCAGTTACCCCAATAATTACTGAAAAATGTCACGTAACTCAAAATCGGCTTCGTGACCCATAAGCCGAAACTTAAACCTAAAATCAGTTTAGTGATACGATTTATGCTATTTTGAGCACCGACGATTATCAATTTTCCAAATTCAAATGTCACTACGATTCCACTCTCATATTTATTGGCAGATAGGTAATGAAAGCATGACACACATTTATTTCAAAAAATATATCTTCAGACAAGCATTTAAATTCAAATGGCGGAATCTTGTTCATTATCAATCCATTTTCGAAAACTCGGCCTTCATTATCTTCTTGGATAATCCTCGGTTTGGCAAGTTCATTTCGAAAACTTAGCTCAAATCCGTTTCGATTATTCAGATTCATCACGATATATTAGAATTTTTGTCTGGGTCGAAAATGGATAATCATTCATATTATTTGGATATATTTTTATTTTATTTTGTATGGAAGGTCTATACGAAAATCGATAACAATATTCAAATTTACGCATATTCTTTGATTTTTTTTCTTAAAAGAAGTGGCAAGGCTATTAAACTCCTTCTTTTCCACCACCATCTAAACCCTATATACGGCGAATAGTTAACCCTATATGTACCTGAATGTGAATCGCCTACACACTTGTCTCAATCCATATGCAAATCTAAAGGTATATCTTTACCTTTCAAAAATCTTCACTACCCATATGAGGATCCTTCTTAACCACCGTCCAAATATTTTATGCCAAAACCTAAAGGTTTTTTTCTCCGATCACTTTTCTCTCTCTTTCTCCTTCTCCTTTCTAGCTCCGCCTCTACGACAAAACCCCAAGATACAGAAACCTTCTCTTTTCATTTTCTCTCTCAATTTTTCCCGAGCAAGAAGAAGAAGAGCTAGTCAATGGGATTTTGAAAGGTAATATATTTAACTCATATATCTTACAAATAGCTTAATATTTCATTAAACAGAAACCTCTATCACGGTCTCACCGTCCTCAATGGATAATATGAGCACAATCAAGTGGGAAAAGGATATTTTGGAATAATGAATACATGGAGATTTGTATGGCTAAGAATTGATATGTATTTCCAGATTCTGAAAATACAGATCTATGTAACTGAATCAAATAATATCTAAACTAAAATATATCCACCGGATGGGTTGACCTCAAGTTTCTCATCTTAGTGTATTATCTCCCATGATTGGACATGGCCAATATTAGGTCTGATCATCAGTTTTTACTGCCAATCTAAGGATCTATAGTGAATCCATTTGTTTTTTGTTGATTTTCCTTTAAACATCTTATTTTTATAATTTTTTAATTTGATATTTGTAATTTGATTTCATGGGGTTTTGGATTTGGTATTTTTGTAGGTCAGAGAAGAAACATCGGGAGGATGCTAAGAAGGAAATTGTGACCAATAGTCAAATGAACGAGGAGGTGATTGAGACTGTAGAATTTCAATTGCCAACTAAAGAGGTTTGATTTTAGGTATGATTTAATTACAGTTTTTCTCTAGATTTCATTGCTAAAAAACTCTTAAGATTTATAGCTATATAAGGAGAAGCTTTTTTCCTTCCTCCTGGTAGTCAGAGGGAATTGGGTTTTATTTTTTCATTATCTGTAAAACAGTTATCAATGGCATATGGAACTCTTATTAGATGGGGAAAGGATTTCTCCATTAATTATGCAGTTGGTTGTTTATACCTTCCTCTAGTCATACATACTTTAGTAATGCATATATGTCTATAGTTGAAGTAAGAGTATGGCTGGGTAGATATCACAAACTGTAAGGGTAGTTACCGCAAGTATTCATGGTTCATACTATGGAATTCTTTTTTGTTCTTTTCGTACTTTTATGTTTCTGATAATGATTCTTTTGGGCACTTGTCCTAGGTATAAATATGTGGTGGTGGAACAAACTAAATCCTTAGACAGATAGGCATAGATATGCAGCTTTGGTAAGGTAAAATTTTCTTTTTAGTTTAGAGTTTTCTTATGCTTTTGCTATCCTTGCATACTGGTTCTTCAGATTCTGTTTATAACTGGCATTGTTGATGCAGGTGAATGATACAATTGGTACATTAGTTGGAGGCAAATACTTCAATAACCGGCAGTCAACATAAATATTCTAAATTTTTCTCTCTAATTTGCTATGTAATCAACATGGAGTGGGGTAGCTTCCGGTGACTGAATATGCATGATCAGGCTTCAGACTAGGAGAGTCTTAATGTTGGTGAGCATGTAAAAGTGTGGACATCTTTTTTTTTTCTTTATTTAATTAGAGTGCTTTTTAAATGTCATATCCTTCATTCATGCAACAGATTATTTAGAAGGTAATTTCTGGGATGTATTTGCGAGATATTGCACGTATAATCCTTTGTAAAATGGCTGAAGAGGATGAACTTTTGTTGATGTTGTTCTACCAAAACTTAAGACTCAATTCATTATGAGGTATACCCATCCATTTCGCCTTTAATAACAGTATTTACATTTGCCTACCCCTTCTTAGCTTTTTTTTTGAATTCATGGTAAACAAATCCTGAATGAAATGTGAATTATGCAGGACTCCTGAGATGTCTGCCATGCATCATGATAGGTCCCCGGATTTGAGAATGGTTGGGAGCAAATTGAAAGACATGTTTGGGGTATGGTTTTATTTGTTCTCTACTATACAGTGGAACTCTTTACTCATTTTCCTATCAACAACACCTCCGTAGTTTGGTCTTTAACTTCAGAAAAATACCGTTGCATATGCATATGCTAATGCTTCAAAGCTGCTGCTAATTGATGACAATAATGAGTGCATGATTGATGAAATCATTAACCCAAGAACAATGTTGTGCGATAAAGATGATGTTATATTGGGGGATGATTAAAGATGTTGCATGATTAAATGGCCAAAATCCTATGTAACTCTTGTAGGGGAGCCCGCAAGTTAGAGTGGCAAGGTGACAATAGATTGATTACAATTTTAATTTTCATTATGTAACTCATCTTCGTATTTGTATTCGAATAATTTATTTTCTTCAAAAAGATAATTAATAAAGTTAATTTTGGATAATTTTGTTTCACTTCCATATTCCAAAATCAGTTTTGATACCCAGTAGATGTATCTGAACGAATTTCAGGTACACCAAATCTAAATCTGACCGGATGTTAGATTAACATAATCGGAATACAAAAATCTGAATCGCCAGAAAACGACGGAACATTGTCACTTGAATTAGTATTTTTATTTTCATATTATAACAAATTTTAACCGTTATTGTGCTATCATACAATAACATATAATAACCGTTCTTTTTTAATGGCGTACATGTACCGTTATTGTATATTACATATAATAATCGTCATTTATTTATGGCATACATCAAACGTTATTTTATTTTACATACAATTACTGTGATATTTAATAACAGATTTTGTACGTGATTTAAAGTCACAGATTTTATTCGTCATACTAAATAACGTTCTCTATTTGTCATTTATAAAGAGTCGCACCAAATAAACAACGGTTCGAATAACAGATAAAAATCGTGATAAATCATGTTTTATAACACATTTCATTCGTCATTTATGGCCCCTTTTGGACTAGTGCTAAGGGTTTAAAAACAAGTTAAAGTTTAACAAATACTTTCCTGACTCCTGAAGCTTAATTATAATGTATTGACGTGTGAAAGTGTGGATTCAAACCCTGAAATCAATTTTAATCTTACATGTTAACCAAAAACTGGACCTTAAAACTCAAATGATATTTTTGAAGAACTCAGAAAATGATGTGTTTTTAATTTTCTCTTTAAAATAAGTTTAGATTACATGAACACATGATTTTAAACAAGATTATATATGGGACTGCTACACTCACCGCGGGCTGAATCCCGCGGAGTGTCCCGACAGACACAGTAGGGTGGAAGTGGGTTTAGTGTGGGTCCCACCCCACTGTGTTTGTCGGGATACACCGCGGGATTTCAGCCTGCGTTGAGTTTATCATTTTCAAATTGTATATGCAAAGTTGTGCTTTGGTGAAGGTGTGACTACTATAGAGCAGGATGCTGCCTAGGTCACGATTCTAAATTTTTGCCTACTTTGGATGCCAAACAACAACATAGAAGTGAAAAATCCAATTCCCAGTCCCAGAATAAAGTGGTAAAATGCATGGAGCTTTTAAAGAGATGCATGGCATGGTCCACTCACCGATGAAACACGAAATGAAAATGTATATTTATGACTAATGAAAATGTACATTTATGAAAACACTTGGCAACATATGATTGGTTTAAAAGTTACAAACCCGAAAGGAAAACTTAATTTTTGGAATTTTACGGAAGTCCGAATTAAATCTGGAGGTCCGAATTAAAAAAAACACATATTTTCTGCGAAAATAAAAATAAAAAATAAACAAAATTTTTTTTTTTATCTTTTCTCCATCTATTTCATATATTTGTCCTGCCACACCAAATTAAAAGAAAAGAAATTACGCGGTACGTAGCACGGGCACAAATCTAGTATAAAGAAGAAAGATTTCAAATGTAAACAAAATGTCCCCCAACAAGTTTTAGTTATTTTGGACATGTGTACTATGTGAAGCATGGTTTTCCACCAGATCGACAATGACCTAGGCCACAGAGTGTTGATGAATTCTCATGAGGATGTTTAAGCACACCAAGAAATTTAAGTCTATAAGCCTCCTGCATCGAAGGATGCATATATCCTAAGACATAAATCATCTAACACACCATCGAATTAGGGAGGCATTATATGACATTTAACAGTAGACTTGGTATTGTTCAAACATTAGAAAATCACCATGTCTACTGTTTAGTCCATGTGACACTCAAGGTATTAAGCGTTTTCTAGGGTTAAGATGTCTAACCTAACCTACTCCCTCTTACATTTAGAAACAAAGTAAAGAAAAATTATTATTTTAGTTTGCTCATTGAAAATAATATGCAGTGAAACACTTCAAAATACAGAAGGTCCACTGGAAAGCCAGTGAGCCGATAATAACACTATATATGTAATAAAACCAGTACATACAGTGACACCTGTTAGATAGTTCCACATCGCCTAGGGTAACCTAGGTCGTGTGCTTAATAAGCCTCGGGCAATCCTATCCTTGTAAGCCGGTTTTCGAGGTTAATTAGGCCCGAGGATTCCTAACATGGTATCAGAACCAGACCCCCTCAACGCTACCCTTACCACTCCGTCCATGGCTTCCGTGCCATCCCGTCTAGGTGTTAAATAGTCTCACATTGCCTAGGACAACCTAGATCGTGTGTTTAATAAGCCTCGGACAATCCTATCCTTATAAGTCGGTTTTCGAGTAAGCCGGTTTTCGAGGTTAGTTAGGCCCGAGGATTCCTAACAACACCTTCATATTATGTTCCTGTTCTGAAAGGCAGTGAGACTTGAGGTCCGCTTTCTAAAAATATTTGTATAGACAAATGACTTGCCCATAGAGAAGAATGACTAAGTGCATGACAAGGGTTTGGTTCTGTACCAAGCTCTTAGGCACACAACCAAGTATTCAGCATCATTATGAACTCATTTATCTCAGCAATACATAGCTCACTCTATACAACACTATTAACAAGAGTCACAAAAATTAAAGCTTGGAAAGAACAGTCAATCCTTGTACAAATACAACTAGGTAGGAGACACTCTTTACAACACCGAAGATTAGATAATTACGTCGAAACAAAAACTATCTAGCCTGATTGGTTTTAAAGACGATGGTTATGCATATTCACTACATGTGAAGAATGAGGTCAATGCATAATCACTTCAATCCAACAACACTTCCTCACAAACTTTTGGTTGATACTCGTTCAAATCGTGGCATGCAGTACTTTCACTGAAAGTTATATGGAATGTGATTAATATGGAATGAGAAGAAGTGGGGGAGGAGATTTTCTTGCCAAAAAGAATAACCAAAACAACCAAAACTAACATAAGCTTTAGTCTTACATTTTATGAGGTATCTACAGTGTTCAACAAAGTTTCGCAGGAATTTTAACTTGAGCATGGATGTTCACATAAAATATTCATTTTAAAGAGGGATTCAAAATCCATTTTGAAGAAATCGGATTCTACTATTTATTTCCCAATCAAATGAGTTTAGGAAAGGTAGAACTCATTATCTATATTTACAGAATTCAAATTGGAATGAGTTCATTATCTATAAGAAGCTGATGGAACTCATCATAATGAAAATCTAGAATTCCTCTATAGAGCTAAAGTGAACAACTAGAACAGGAATTTATTTGTCCAGTGTGTTTGGAATCTTACATGGCGCATGGTGTTTATGACAGACACCCTTCAATTAGGGAAATTAAATGATTTACTAAGAATATTAGTCATACTTATTTGATCTTGTCCTACAATCAAATGAAATTTTGGCAAATTCTTCTTTTCATCTCCTTTAGGTGTTCCAACTTCCTATGGCTACCGCGATCTAATGCAAAACTAAGGAGCCTAATGGTATATTGATGTTATAGCTTTCAAAAGCTTACATAAATTGATGTTATAGCTTTCAAAAGCTTACATAAAATACTAAATCAGACTGTCCTTCACCCTTCATATACATGAACTGGAATGAACTGTGCACACCACAAATAAAGATCATACTTGCCGTCATCGACAATTCGGCTTCCCACTACATTGAAATCAAATACTACCTAACTAAGTTAGCTACTAATGTAGATATTTTGGTCTTATTCACATATTTGGGGATTAGGGTTTCATTCATTTTGTGCACAAGCAAAGAATCACAGACATGTACTAATTACATTAATAATTATTTGCTAGTGAAACCCTAAAACCAATAGAAGACTAACACTACATGTTTTCCCCACTCTGAGAACAGAAAATACTGAAAAAAACCTCGAGGTGATCTTCGAAAAACAAACAAGGTTATTTTTAAAATGCCTAGATAGTCTTGAACAACTGAAAAAATATCGAGGTGGTCGCTAATGATGAACTCGAAATGAAAACCAAAACACGACCATGAGGATGAGGATGAGCTGAATTAATTGAATCTTTGTATTATATCGCGGAACAAAAAAAGTGAAAAAAATAAAAAAACAAAAACAGATCTGTGAATGAAAAACCAAAATCGATGAAAAAAAAATGATTGTATGATAAGGATCTTGATGAAAATGAGACGAAAATTAAGATCCAGAAAAGGAGGATTTTGGTTTTAGCTTTTTGAATTTGAAGGAGGAACACAGAGAATGTTCTAAAGAAAGGACAGTAAAGACTACTTAATTAACAATCATGTAAAATAAGAAAAGGGAAAAAATAATGGAAAATACCTGGTAGAGCTGCTGGAGAATTCATAGAGTTTTCCTCTTGGTGAAAAGACTATCAGAGCAA
This sequence comes from Papaver armeniacum, assembly GCA_023531295.1. NCBI lineage: Eukaryota > Viridiplantae > Streptophyta > Magnoliopsida > Ranunculales > Papaveraceae > Papaver > Papaver armeniacum. The sequence continues at coordinate 110,649 of JAJJWW010007385.1, read as the reverse complement.
CTTCAGCTTCACAAAGTACAGAAAGTTCAAAAGCTTTCTTCAGTAAACCATTTCTTCTCTTTGAAAATGTTACCTGTCTACTTGTTGCGTTTTCTATCCTTCTCATCTCTGTTTTTCCCCTCACCATTTCTACTCAAAATCGATTGTTCATAAAAATGTTATCTTCATCGTCATCAAAATCAAAATAAAAAAGTCAAAATCAGTATCAAATCGAACTAAAATTTGAGCTAAAATCATGAAAATTAGTATCAGTAATAGAAGATCAAAGTAGCTCAAACTCACTTTGAAAGTGTTGATGAAGAAGCCTGAAAAACGGATAAGGAAAGAAGATGCTTCTGTTTCAAGAAAGAAAGACCGACTCTATTTATGGAGCTCTAGTACCTATCTTGCTTTTGTTTTCTCATTCGCTCAATGGCTTTATATAGAAAAAGAAAAAACCCAATCAAAACCTAACTTTCCTTATTTACTCTTTACCCAAGTGAGCTCATAAACCCAACTTTATCTATCTATTTATTTACTGTATTTATTTTCTTTTTCTTTTCACATTTAATTTTTTTTCTTCTTAATTTTAAACATGATGATGAGGGAGCGAATGAGCGAGCGAGTGAGGAAAGTAGAGGACCAACTAATACTCAACGAGATCACAGAAAAGGATACAGAAAATATATATTTCTTTCCTTCTATTCGCCGTACATAATTACTCGTACATTACGTGTCGTGATTTTTGTGGTAGTGCATTCCCTCGAGTCAAATAGTCATTTATCCCAATAGGTAGTCCTCCTCTCCCCTCATCCAGACCCCTTCACGTAGAGGTGTAAAACGTGTCTTGGCGAAGATGCCTGGCACACGAAGTCGCGTCTTCACGTGTCGTCTTTGTGCCGTCTTTGGCATAACGTGTTATAAACATTTGAAATCACTTAATGTATACATTAAGTCGGACATTATCACAAGAATTTAATTAGACAACATATCATTTGAAATTATTTCAAGTAAAATTAACAAGTTTATTCAATAAAAAGAAATAGCCCATCAAATATAAAATTGGATTATTATCATGTAAATTAATGTTCTAGTTAAATATAGGTGACGACATTATAACAACGATATTGAAATATATTTTCCAAATATTAAGGTATTATATGTGTTGTTATAAATAAGCCAAGATAAAATGTTAAAAACTAGCTAGAATAGTGACTCTTTTGTGAAATATACAAAAAATGTGATGTATTATGCCTTGTTATATGGTGTATTAAATGTTATGACGTGCTCTCTTAACGTGATGTGCTGGGCTGGGCCGCGTGCTTATCCGTGCTTAGCGTCTTTGTCTTTGTCTCTTTGTCTTGCTGCTCTTGTGCCAATTAGTCAAACCCAAAGACGTCCTATTTAACTAACGTGATGTGCCGTCTTTGAGGCTAAGTCACGTCTTTAAATGGGTTGTGCTCAAATTTTAGCGTCTTTGTCTTTGGGCATGTGCTCGTCTTTGGCACGACCCAATTTACGCCTCTACCTTCACGGGGCTCATTTCTATTTAGGTCAGGCACTATGGTGTCCCTTTTCCCTTCCCTATCCCTCGTATGTAGGGAAAAATCTAATTTGTCAACTACTATGGTCTCTCGTATATCCCTACTTGTGTAGGAATCCTTCCGTGTAAAATCGTGCTTTTCGAATACTTAGTTTCCGTTTTTAGTAGTGACTTTTTTCACGGAAACTAACAGGGTTTTACTCAATAAATACTTTTATTGATTTCCAAAGAGTTTAATGGATTTACAAAGTATTGTGTTATTGGTTGTATACTTTTAAAATCTCTTTCAAAGTTTATGTTACTCGTTGTAGATTGTCAAAAGGTCTTCTAAAGTTTATGTTACTCGTTATAAACTTGAAAATTCAAAGACTTTGCATACTTACCTATTTTCTAGACTTTGAGTGACTTTTGTGTATATATTTGCCTTGATAAAAGTCTTGCAAAACATGTAAGATTTTGGAAGACTTCCAAAAATTTTATAAAGATGTTTTTTACTTTTTTATTTTATTTTATTTCATGAATGCACAATCTATAAGACTCCTGTTTTAGATGAGTATAAATTATATTATATTATATAAAACATTTTTTTAATTTTAATTATGTACATTAATAATTATTTTAATTTATTGTTACACTTTATTGTATTTTATTGAACAAAAGATGCTGAAAAATTGTTTTGCAATGATACTGGTAGTGGTCTTGGTAGTTTTATTTTTCATAGATTAGGTATTGCTATTCAAAAGGGTGTTGGTGCCCAGCTTGTCGCTCGGTTGCCAACTAAAAATCTTGGTGTGTAATTTACCACTTTTTAATAGCAATGTAACTTAATCAATTAAATAAATATTTTAATTTATATATATATAAATAATAATAATAATTTATTTTAATTTAGTTGAAGTTACTATAATAAACAAGCTACAATAAATTTTGTATTTATGTCTATCATGCATATTTCCATATAAAATTTGTATTTACAACTCTTCAGGACTCTACAAATGTCTGCAAGACATTAGACAACTTTGCATAACTCCACAAAAATTTGCTCAATTCTATATAATTCTCGCAAAGTTATTAATTTTCATGACTCTTTTTAAATCTCTACAGATCTACAAATGTATTTATTGAGTAAACCCCTGTAAGTATCCCTTTCTGGTTTTTTCAGTTTTACCCTAGAACTTCCATTTTCCACACTTTTTTTTACAAAAACTATTTTTTTACCTATTATAACTCCTTTTTTTACAATAAATTATCTTTTTTTACCTATACAAAAATTTCAACGGAAAAAAAAAAATTGAAAAAAAACGGATATTGACACTACACCATTTTAAGGATATAGCAACCCAGAGTAGCAACAACACTAGCGTCGTTGCTAATATTTCGCAATGGCAGGTTGTGGTTGCGAATTTCGCAGCACATGAAAAAACAATTATTATTGTTGCGAATTTCGCAGCACATGATGTTCTCTTAAATATTTTGTTTGGATTTGCTTCTACATACATTTCCATTTAGTTCACTTATAACAAAGTTTGTTGATATTTCCTTTACATGGTTTTGACTTGTCTCTGCAGATTATACAAAATCTAGGGTTTAGTCTTTTGTTTGTGACCTCACTGAAACATCAAATTGGTTATTATGTAGGTATTTGGGCTCAAGTCAATAAGAAGTACTCTGGTGATATTTTAGCAGCAGTTGAATCTACGTATGATTTTCTAAGGAAATTTGTTAAGCAAGCGGAGTCTCGTGATACTTCTGGTGATATTTTAGTCATTTTTTCCCTGTTTTTCAATGCATCTGTCAGTTGACACAAGCTAGGTTACCCATCCATTTATGAACATCAACATAGATCGAATATTGTATGTCAGTCACAAAATTTTGGGTTCAGTAAGTTTACTTGTGTACATTTGTATCAATTGAAGAATCCTTTCTTTTATAATATTATCATGTGGTGATTCTCAACAATACATTTTTGTATCTCCATTGTAGTTTGTATATCTGTGTGGATGTTGACTATGGGGAACTGGGTAATTGCAGGGAGGGGAATGTGGAGGGAAATGAATATTGACTATGTCAATAAGCTTAGACTTGACCTTCTTTTTTTTTGTTGCAAAAAATTAGCAACGATGGTGCTCTGTTGCTAAATTAAAACCAAAACCAATAAATTAGAACCAAAACCAACAGTATCTAGTTCCGGGTAGGGGTATTCCTGTAATTAGTAACATATTAGCAACATAAATGTGTTGTTGCTAATTAAAAATTTAGCAACGACAAGCGTCGTTGCGAATTGCCGTTGCTGACCGTGATTAGCAACAGAGCTTATGACGTTGCTAAAAATTGCGACACCGTGTTTAGCAACGGCAAAAGCCTGTTGCGACCCCGTTCAGCAACATCTTGGTAGGTTGCTAATACCTTAAAATGGTGTAGTGTGAGTTTCCGTTTAACACTATTCACACGGATATAGGGAAGGGATAAAAGCTCACCATAATGAGGCTGCCTCGTGACCCATATCCCTTCCCTACATATGAGGGATATGGAAGGGATGCCCTCTCCCATATATAGTGCTTGGCCTTAGGGTCTTTAGAATTTTGTGGAGATTTTGTTTGACTGTTGCTAAATGAAGTCCATGCAATGATATAATTCCCATTGCATTAGTACCGCAATTTGGGGATATACGAAGTGATTGGGGGATACGAATTAATTTTCTTATCCAATAGTTTCTGGTAAGAGATGGTTTTTAGGGACGGAAATACTAAAATGCCCTTTAAAACAAATAAAATTTAAATCAAACCTAAATATTCCCCACTTTTTTTCAAATTCTCTTCTCATTTGTTTCCAGCTTCTCACTTCGAAAACAATTTTTTATTACATCGTCGGTATTGTATTAGTGATGAAGACCATGCCGGAAGTGATTTTTTTTTACATCGCCGACATTGTATTAGTTATGAAGAACATGCCGGAAGTGATGAAAACCATGCCGAAAAATGGTGCCGGCGTGCTCGATAAATAACTTACAATGCCGACACTGTAAGTTGGGAGTACCCATTTTCTGTACATTTCGTAACATTTGTCGGCATTTTGTATGTTGGGAGTACTCATTTTAGCCAAAATCTTATTACCTCAAAAAAAAATCCTTTTACTCTCACCAAAGTGAAGTGATTATGATTTATACTAATCATTATCAAACTACTCTATAGCTAATTATAATTACCACTAAATATGATTAGTAAGGGGTAGATTAGAAATTAGTTAAAATAATGGATAGGGGGTAACTCTGATTTACTATCTAAATCCTTATTTAGTCCTATAATCATATCCCCCAATTACTTTATATATCCCCCAATTGCGCGTTCTTGCATTAGTCTGACATTTTAATTAGCTGGCAATTGGCATACGTATTTTGGACTATGAATCTTGTGCGTATTTTCTCTCCCTAAAGAAAGTCGTTTATCTTTTTTTGTTTAAAATTTACTTGCTAGAGCATTGCTCGGTCGAACTCACAAGCGTTGCTATCTCAAGCTTGTTTGTCAAGTTTAGTTGATCAAAACTATATACTTGAATCTAGTCTACTTATACCTATGTCTCGGATTAGGATAGAATGTGTACTTGAGATTTAGACTTCACGGCGTTCACCAAATGAAAACGAAGATATACTGAGTGGAGCTTGGAGGAACTTCATCAACAAAAGGTATGTGGAGACTAAAACTTATTTATCACTCAGAAGTCTATTCTATTATATCTTCTATTGAGACTAAGTCGTATAGCTATATAGATTTTTATATTATACACATTTGATATTCGAGCTTAGTCTATCTCGCTTATCTATTTCTCGAAATATGTGTTGGAAGATTTTTGCTTTAGCTATGTTCATCATATTCTTGACAAGTTTAGTTGGAGACAAGTTATTTGTTGGAAAATAAATATTAAGTCAAAAGATGATCATGTGAAAATTACCTTGAACATCTTACATGATTTGTGTGAGACAGTCATTTGATGTTAGCTTGGGAAGTTTCGTATTGGTCATTTGAATAACTTGAAAATTACTTATAAGCTAATGGTATGTGTGAGATAGCGATTGTCGTGTTCCAAGGATGTTTCAATGACTGAAATGAGAGTTTAGAACAATTACCTATGTCTGGATACGACACGCTATGCATAACTAGTATGCGAACTGTATTGGTATGATTTAGGTCCAGGAACCTTGTTTGCGTACCTAGTATGCGAACGGTTTTACCTGTAAAGGTCCGGGAACCTTGTTTGTGTACCTAGTATGCGAATGGTTTTAACTAAGTTAGGTCCAAAACAGTTTTTCGCGCACCTGGTTTGCGAACGGCTTGTTTAGACCAAGGTCCGGAGCTGTTGTTCGCGCACTTGGTTTGCGAACACAGGGGTCAAGTTCTAAAATCGGTTATGTATGATTTTTATACTCATGAACTAAAGTATTTATGATTTAAGGAATGCAATCTTTGCAAACCGTGGCTTAATGTTCATGATTTGATTCTTGTATAAGTACTTTGTACGATTACGAATCAAACCGATTATGTTTTAATTTGTTCATATATATTTCTATGAGATAGTGAACAATTGAACAACTTTATTTGAAACACAATTAGATTCATTTGATTATCTATCATGATTGATTGATCATTATATTTGATCTAGAAGTGTTACATGAATACGGCTAAGACAAAAATGTTCATGTGGCTAACTTCGGCTAACTGTTATTGAGCCAACTCAATATACACGTTTAGGTACGGTTACTCATATCTAAATGAAGGTATATTTTATTTGTGTGTAACAAGCTAAGACCATCTAACGGTGGAGATTAATTCCTTAATTACTAAGCAAACTTAGCTTGAATCTTAAATCAGGATTTCATCTAACGGTGAATATTGAATGCTTTGTTACTAAGCTATCTTAGCTTTGACCATAAGCAAACCCTGATTTGAAAGACTATATAAGGGAGAACTCTAGCAGCTGAAAACCCCAATCCCAGCACTTTCCTGTGTCCTAGTTGCGTACTAGATCGATTCTCCTACAACCTAGGTTTTTCCGAAACCCTATTAGGTTAATGACTTGAAGACTTCATTTGGGATTCGTGAAGCCAGATCCAAATATTTTCTTTGTAGTTGCGTATTATGATCTTACTTGTTCAATCGTATTGAGTATTATTTTCTCTAAGATTTGCTCGAGATTTATCTCCGATAGGTAAGATATAAAAAGTAATCACATAGTTCTTCGTCTCAGACTTTGTGATTCCGCAGTAACTTCTTCTATACCACCATATAGTTAAGTTATTGTGAGGTGATTGATATTTCTAGGCTGATCTTCGGGAGTATCAGATCGGATTATCAATCGGTTCCTGTTCACCTTGATTTATTAAAAGACGGAACAAAAAGAATAAAGGATAGACATATCTGTGGGAGACATATTTGTTTATAAGTCTTCGACTTTGGGTCGTAGCAACCCTTAGTTGTGGGTGAGATCAGCTAAGGGAATCAAGTGCGCAGAATCCGGCGTGGTTCTAGAGGCGTAAGGAACGCGGCAGTACCTTAATCGGTGTGAGACTTGGTTAGGGCTCCACTACATTCCAGTCCGAAGTTAACTTGTAGTAGGCTAGTGTCTGTAGCGGCTTAATATAGTGTGGTGTTCAAAGCTGGACTAGGTCCCGGGGTTTTTCTGCATTTGCGGTTTCCTTGTTAACAAAATTTCTGGTGTCTGTGTTATTTCTTAGGCAATAATCTGTGGATTAGATGACGTCACATCTATGGTATCTGTGGATTAGATGACGTCACATCTATGGTATCTGACGGTCAAGAATATGCTAATTCAAAAATGCTCTACCAATATTTTCCGCCTCTTATATAGTATAAATTCCATTTTCAGCATAACGATTGTGGTGCTCTTAGGCCAAGCAAAATGATAAGCGATTTCGCTCGGCTATAACTTAATTGTAGCGAAATTCAATTACTATGATCTTCCGTTTCGTTTTAGTGTAGTGAAATTCTTTAGCTACTCTAAAGAGTTGATTAAATATGATCCGCCTTTAAGCTAAGGGAAATCACATGTAAACTCAGTTTCCGTGTGATTTTGAACGGATACTTAGTTTCCGCTTCCAAATTTTCAATTTCACTCCTAATTATTCACTTTTAACTCTTTTATTTTACTAAAACTCTTTTTGCTCTCCTTATTTTCTCTTAATATTTTTTACCCATAAATAATATTTATCTAAATAGGTTGAAATAAAATTTGGTAAAGAAAAAAGAAAAACAGAAACTTAGCTTCTCTGTAATTAAACCAAGGAATGCCCCTCACCCATAATAAGATGTGCCTCCCACCCATTTCACTTAACTTCAAATAAGCTATAGCTAAGGAAAAAGTGTTTGCTATTGTGCTTGGCCTTAAAGATCAAAGTCAGCGGTCTACCACAGTTATTTGAATGGCGATGCATTAGCTTTGTGATGGGTTCATCCCGCAGTTATCCTCCAGAAATTGATTTATGGGTGGCAAGAAATTAGGACTAAAAAAGATATAACTACCAGTATACATACACTATACGTTGAAAGAAATACTCTCCAAAATAAATAGAGAACCGTTAGTTTCGCGGTCAAGCGCGTGATAATGCTGAACCAGTCAGAGTGAGCGCCTATTTCTATTTATTACATGATGAAATATCTATGTGGGAATTAAGTGTTCGGCCCTCACCTCACTCTTTCTTACTCTTATGGTCTTGGGCTTAAAGCCCATTTAAAAATTCTTTAACCTATTTTATTGAAATGATCCTTAAAAAAGAAGGAGGGTCATATGAATAAAGATGTTAAATGATGTTAAAATTTGACATAAACTAAATTCTTGAAGGGTATAATTGTCAAACCAACTTCAATATAACATATCTCACAAACCATACGTAGGAGTTTGACAAATTTTATATATTTAGAAAGGTTTTTGAAAGACCAATCCAACGAGCGTAAATACAATTATCAAATTATTCGTATTTTTAGAAATTATTATTCCTTAAATGATTTTTATTTTATTTTCTTATTTGTGTGTAGATATTATCCACAAATTTTTTTTAAAGTACAATTATTATTCAAAGTAATTTTTTTTAGTGTGTATATATTATCCACAACTTTTTTCAGTGTGCAGCTATTATCCACAGTATTTTTTTAGTGTGCACAATGTTAATTAACCTTTCATAATGGTTTATACTATAATATGTACATTAAATAAGTTTATAAAACCATTTTTCAAAGATGAACAAACACATTGATATGAAGTTGTATAGAATAATTAACCCCTATCTATTTACAAAAAAAACTTGATGAACCGTGCAAAAAAAAAACAAGAAAAAAAACCGTTCACTCACAGCAGGACCTAAAACCCCCACCCACAGCGGTTTCTTTTCACGGTTTTTTAGTGCGGTGTGTTAAGAATCGCTGATCTATTTATTACATGATGAGTTGACGCGGAAGTGGACCCCACAATCCACTTACACAGAAATTACAGTAATCTTTTTTTTTTTTTTTTGATGGAAAATTACAGTAATCACTAATCACTCGACAATGACCCACGCCGATGAAAATATCTCCCATCCAAATTTGGCATATCTACGCGCAGTACTAGTCTGTCCAATTAGAGTAGCGCGTCTGTAAGTAGAAGATATTTCTACTTTTTACATGGAGTGATGTCAGAAGAAAAACTAGGGTTTCCCCCAATGCATTCAACAGAGAGTTGAAGAGACCCAACACAGAAGGTCTTCTTAGAGATGTTATTCTATATGAGTTATCATCAAAGTATATGTACTTAATTGTGGGCCCAAAGAGTTTTGCACCGTCTACCTCTCTTTGATCAGAATAGTCTGCATGGGGATATTTGTTGGAGGATAGATAGTTGAAGTGTGCTCGAGTGGATATGATTATGGAGGATATACCCATTCCTTTTGAATAGCAAAAAATTCAAAAACTTTTTCAGAAGATTTCTTTCTTCTGTTTGAACACTAGTATTTATGGCGGTTCATCTGACTCAACTTTGTCTATGGCTGAAGAGAATAATAATGTTATTTCTTTTGAGAATATAGTAACTCTGAAATGCATAAAATGCAGGACATTTTATTTATTCATTCGTTTGGGTGACACCGTAAAGACATAAAACATAGAACTTCTCACAATTGGTTTTCCGGGACAGATTTCTTAAATACAAAGTTAACTTCCGAAATCAGAAGCAAAAGAAAGTCATAATTTGAAAAGCTTTTTTACTAAACAAAAGATCATCAATCGATAATCAAATTTCTTGGCCTTCAAGTCGATACATAATTTTGTGATAATTCAAAATGATTATGAGATCGACGGCAAAATTCAGCGACTGCCACGCCAGTGACACAAGGCTAGGAAACTAGGTTTGGCATGTCGACATGCATGCAAAAGATTTAGCTTGAGAGTGACCGGCCACCTGTGTGGGATTCGTAATACTTCTAGACCGACCCTCAGGGGCTTGTCCAATCTTGGGACACGAGTTTTCCATTCTAGACAACCCTATTTTCGTTATGACTGTATTAAAGATCTCTACCCAATGTAGTACGTACGGCAGCATCACCGGGTAAACAATCTTGAGATGATTAGATTGTAGGGCGGAAAATAATGTCACAATGTTTGATGATGTAGTATTTTTTAACATAATGCATTGTTCCAATTTTATTTATTTTATGACTTTCATCTTTCACCGTAAGGTCGGTTTTATCTTCCGAATGTGAAATGTAATTAAAATGGTGGAAAACTAATTTTCCAAACGGTAAAGCTAATATTGATGTGGCCTATGTATGTATCGGTATGTTGATTATGTAACATTTGCTTTCATCCGATAAGCAAGTGCAGATGGAATTGCACACCTGCGAAATGGACATAGATGGGTCATAAACTATGTGCTTGAGATATTTGTGTGAAGTGAAAATGAATATTTGTAGCTGTGGCGGTTGATTAAAATCGTATATGATATATTATTATCTCATAAAGATCGGTCTGTGATAATATCTCTTATCTTTGAAATATATATTGTTTATATATAGTGAGAAAAACTTGAGAGCTACTACGTACATCATCCTCACTTCAGCAGCCATCCATATATAGTTCTATTCCTTGTTTCCTTCACCACTGTCTTTAGGACTTTCCATAAAGGGTAATAAGCTGTCATTTATAAATATCCCAGCACTTTGGTGAGGTTCACAGACCCCACGGCTGCTAGCTAGTCTGCTTTGCTATACTTCCAAGGCCACAAGAGCCGAACACTTGTAAAAGAAAATAAAATGATATGATGAAAATTTTTGCAGGAGAAAATTGTCGGTAAATTTACGGAGCGTCTAGGCGTGGACCAATTTTTGGTGCAAAAATTCTTAACAGACCACGGAAAAAACTGTGATAAAAAACCGCCAGACACGTAAACCCAATAATGGGACCCCTTGTTTGCTTTGGTGTGGGTGGGGCCCACAAATTCTGTGTCTATCGGTTTTCACCTGGTTTGAAATCGCGGTATGTGCAGAATCATCCTTTTTGGTGTACCAAAATATGACCATGACGTGGACTGCCCCTCCACACAGGATTGGTAGGGGTGGGGTTTTAATCTGCATGTGGGACCCCATCCACCAATCCAACGGTAGAGGTTTAGGTCCACCAATTTTATTTTTTTTAATATGAAAGAAGAATTATATTAATAATAAAGTTGCTACAGATTATTCTTGTCTTGCTGGACTAATGTGTTTATCCAGTCAGGCATACTGCTAAGAGAGACATAAAAAGCTTCGGACATTGCTTGTTTTGCAATTTATCTGCTAAATCATTTGCATCTCTTTTCACATGAGAGCGGTGCCAGAAATCAAACTCTAAGAATTACTAATGCGTCAAAAATTAACTTTGTTGAGGACCATTTTATTGCCGAAAAATTCCCATTCAAAGCATTTATCACGTTACTGCAGTCTCCTTCCAAATGTATTGAGAGCTTTCCTTGTTCTTTTGCCCACAAAACAACTTCCAGGAGAGCTTTAGCTTCTGCTTGTTCTGGGTCTAGAGCTTTACCAGCACCTCCTCGCAATCCATTGCAATTTCTTGAAATATCTCTACAAATTAGACCATATCTATAATTTCTTGTCTCTTTAATAAATGCAGCATCAAAATTGATTTTATCTACATTATATATTGACACATTCCAATAAGAGGGGGTTATGTTTTCATGTCTACTATTATGTACAACTGAAGTACTAGCAGATCAACTTCCCATTTCAGTTAAAATATTATGAGTAGTAGTTGAAACATTAACCTGCACATCATCAAAATGTTTAGCACACCTGGATTTCCACACAAACCAAGAAACAAAACTTACTAATGTAAAAACTTGTGTATCTACCTGATGTTGAGCAGAGTTAACATTGAATAAATTACACAACCAAGTATGAAAATCAAAGTTCTTCAGAGTAGTATGGACATTAGGATTAACACCATTGTAAACCATCTCAGTGAACTCACAGTCAACAAAAAGATGATGAAGAGACTCAGAATATTGACCACATAAGCAACATGTAGAATCTTGATATTGAGTACACCTATCCAACCAACTTTTAGTTGGAATACAGTTATGCAAACATTTCCACATAAAATAATGGATTCTAGGAGGTAACCTAATTTTCCAAAAGGAGTTCCAAAATATGTTTAAGTTATTTTTAGTGGGATGCCTAACAAGTTGATCATTCAATATAACTCTATATGCATACTTAACTGAGAACTCACCATTAGGTGTTGGTTTCCATCTTAGTTTGTCTTTTCCATACAAAAGGATTCTAATAGTTGTTATAGCATTAACAATATTCTGGTCAAAGAGGATGTTCAAGGTCTCTAAGTTCCAAGATTTTGAACTACTATCTATGAGTTGATTAACATGAGAAGGATTACTAGATATAAATCAAGAGGTAGGTGGACCAGTAATGCTTGGGATCCAATTATCTCTCCAAATCCTTATGGTACTACCATCACCCACTTCTAAAATGTAGTGCTTCTTTATAATTTCCAAACCTTTGCAGATTCCTACCCAAATCTAAGACCCATTCTTAGGCATGATGTCAATAAGAGGATTAAGATTATTGAAATACTTACCTTCAAGGATTTTGACCCAAGGAGCATCTGGTTGCTCCAACATTGTCCAAGCAATCTTGGTTAATAAATCTTGATTTAAAAGATCAGATCTTCTAATATTTAAACCTCCTAAAGCTCTAGGGAGTTGAATGTCACTCCATCTTTTTGGGAAGATGTCTTTACCATTTTTCTGTTTTCCCCACCAAAAATTTCTTTGGATTGAATCCATTTTATCAGTGATGGTCTTTGGCATGGGGAAAACAACTAAATGGTGGTTGGCCATACTACCTAAAACTGACTGGTTAAGGATAGTCTTACCTGGTGGAGCTAGAAAAGTAGATTTCCAGGGAGCTAATCTTCCTGAATAGCATTCCATGAGATGTACAAATGAATCAGCTTTATGTTTTTGCAAAAGAAGTGGCACGCCAAGGTATTTTTCCCGCAGAGACATTCTCTTTATCTGCAAAATGTCTGCTAGATCATTTTTCATATATTAGAAGGGACTTTAAAACTGAAAGCAAGAGCAGATTTATCAAAATTTACTGCTTGACCAGAAAGTTTACTAAATTGTTTTATAATGATGGCTAGGTTCCTAACATCTTTTTTCCTAGCCTTGATGAAAATCAAGCAATCATCTGCAAAAAAACAAATGAGTTATTGCAGGACAGTGTTTAGTAACTTTAAAACCATGAATAAGCCCATCATTTTCAGCTTTATTAAGACTCCTAGATAAAGCCTCCATGCATAAGATAAAAAGATAGGGTGACAGGGGGTCACCTTGTCTTAAACCTCTAGCAGGATTAAAAATATAACCTGGAGCACCATTAAGTAAGATAGACGTTGTAACAGTTGATATGCATTCCATTATCATTTTACACCAAGCATCAGAGAAACCAAAATTTTCATGCTTTTGATTAAGAAGTTCCATTATATTCTATCAAATGCCTTGGACATGTCTAGTTTAATGGCAATTCCTTCATCCTTGGCTTTTGTTTTTTTCATAGAATGAATGACCTCATGAGCTATAATGATGTTGTCATGTATTTGCCTGCCAGCCACAAAGGCAGTTTGTGAAGGGGATATGATCTTATGAAGGACACGTTTCAATCTATTAGATAGAATTTTTGTAATGATTTTATATCCTACATTACAAAGACTAATAGGTCTAAAATCAATAGCTTTCTTAGGACATTTATTTTTAGGAATCAAAGCAATGAAATTATGGTTTATCTGTTTATGTAAATGATGAAAATGAAAGAAACTTTTTACCATATTGCATACATCAGGACCAACTGTTTCCCACATCAACTGGTAAAAACCAGAAGGGAAACCATATGGACCTGGTGTAATCCAGGGTTTCATCCCAAACACAACCTTTCTTACCTCTTCATCAGTTGGTATGGCAGTGAGCATTTCATTTTTCAGCACCTGAAATACAGTGATTAGCATTTCCTAAATATCTATCAGCATCAGGTGGATTAGAAGACTTGCTCATATTATAAAAATGGTTTCTTAGTTCTTCACATATTTCCTCCCTCTCAGTAAGCCAAATACCCATAGTGTTTTGCAAAGAATCTATATTAGTTCTTTTTTTTTTCTAAAATTTGCTTTATGATGGAAGTAACTAGTATTTCTATCATCAAATTTTCTAGCTTCTTCTTTACCTCTTTGTTTCCAAAAATCTTCCTCAGCATCATACCAGAATTTAAGATTTTTAGTAGTTTCCTCTATTATAGGATCATTTTGAGAGTTTCTAGTTCTGGTCGGGTGAGTTAGTTGGCTTTCCAATCTAGTTATTTGAGTCGTAATATTACCAAAATGATTATAGTTCCACTGCCTTAATATGTACTTGGTATTAGCTAAACCTCTAGTGAGTTTAAAAGCATAAGAGCCTTGGATATTATAATTCCAATTATCTTTAATTAGTTGAGAACAACTAGGGTCACTAAACCAAGCTCTATTAACTCTAAAAGGCTTTTTTGTAGAGTTTTCAATTTTAGAGGAAACAAGCAAGATTGGGCAGTGGTCACTACCCATAACAGTCAAATGATAACAAGCAGCATTAGGAAACATATCAAATAACCAATCCAGATTAGCAACCACTCTATCAAGTCTTTCAAGGATCAACTCATCACCATGTCTCCTATTAGTCCATGTAAAAGGATTTCCAATATAATTCATGCTATGAAGATCATTATTAGAAACAATAGAAGCATTAGCATCAAGTTCAGACTGAGGAACAATATTACCTCCTTCTTTCTCATGGTTAGAGAGAATGAAGTTAAAATCACCTATAACATCCCATGAAGAAGGATGTTTCCTTTTTATGTCTCTAAGATAATTCCATTGTGCTTGTCTGCTATCAGTGTTCAAAGCTCCATAAATACAGATAATGAGAGTATTAGCATTCCCATTATCCATTTTGACAAGATAATTAATAATGTTATGTTTCATATCGAGAACTTCCAAGTCAATTCATCTTTCCATAGCAAGCAAAGACCTCCTGAAAGACCTATTGGCTCAAAGAAAACTACATTTGGGAATTTAAATCTAGCAACAAGATATTTCATTCTTTTGATCTTGTTTTTGTTTCATACAAAAAAATTATATCTGGATTATGAGACCTGATAAGCATTTGAAGGTGATTTCTAGTGGTGCTATTACCAAAACCATTGCCATTCCAACTTATAATTTTCATTCTTAAGGGACTAGATTTAACCTTCGGTTTATCTATGGAAAAATGTAGCACATGCAATTTAGGACTTAAGAGATAAAAATCAATATAGACTGTGTATAAAAAGAAATAAGATTTGGAAAATCTAGTAATTATTACCTTGGTTTCTCCAGTTTTGTTTCCCGAAAGTGACCCTCTTGTTGTGTCTCTTTGAGTTGTATTGATCTCCTGATTATTGCCAGAGTCGCACTTGGGTTGCTGAGTTATAGGATCAGATTTATCAGCTTCAATTGTGATATCATTCCTCTGTCTCTTACCTAGTCTCGCAGTGCTTTCTTCCTCATCTATATCTTTTAGCTCCACTGGGATGTTCTTGAAGATAATTTGACCATCCTTCGGGGGGACAAATGGAGTTTTCCTTGTAGTTTTCCTTAAGACAGCTTTTGGTACTTGACTGATAGTTTTAGCATGGACCGAGAAATATTTCCTCATATCATCAAAATTTCCAAACATATGGACCTTTTTATGAATGGCTTCCAAATACTCAGTTGCTGCCTTGCACACACCTTGACAGTGATTAAGGATGTAGCAATTGGGACAAAGTTTATGTGGTTGTTTCTCATAAAAGAAACGAATCCACTTAGTTATCCCAGATGCAGTGATCACCATGACTCCTCTTCTCATAGGGTTATTGATGTTGACTTTAACGCACATCTTCAATGGGTATCCTGGATATGGAATAGCATTTGGTGGTTCAATAGCTGTGACTTCTCCAACTAGCTGGCCCATGGCTTCAACAGCTTTTACATTCATATGTTCTAGCAGTATATACTTCAGCTGGATCCAAAATTCTTGATGTTCCCAATCCATTTCATGTATGAGAGCAAGTGGATTGTAATCATGTAAGATCGCCAAATTCCCATCTATACTCCACGATCTTTCTTCGAACACTTTCTTCAGGGTATCCCAATTTGGGAACTTGAACACCATTATGTTCTCCTCTAACTCAAAACCCTTTACATCTTCTTCTGGGATGAAAGGCCATGTGAATTTAATCTGATTCTCGACTGCCTTATGTGACATCTTTCCTTCAATGATGATTTTTTCTACCAGTGAGACATTCCATTGACTTTCTTCACCATCTTCATGATTTTCCTCTATTTCATGAACAACTGGATCTGAAGACTCTCCCAATTCCAAGGTAGCATTCATGAATTTGTTTGCTAATTCAACAACTTTGTTTGTTTGTGCATCAGATATTTTTCTTATACCCAATCGACAATTGATGAACTTGTGGATGTAAGCTTCTGTGCGGATGGAAGCTTTATAGTCTTTACCATATACTAGGGTTTCATTTTCAGTTAGGATTTTGACTTGCACCTCCTGAATATCCTCTATTACAGAGATATATGGGGAAAAGAATTTTTTGGTTGAAAAGGAAATAATTCCGATGACTAGGATGAGAGAAAGAAAAAATTTGAATTTGAATTTGAATTTAGACTGAGATTTAAGGTAGTAATTACTTTGGTTCTTCTGTTGAATTTGTATCTGAATCGGAACGGTAGCAACCTAGTGGAAAATAGAGAAACTCTCTGAAACAATGGCAACACCGGAGATCAAGGCAGCTTCAAAAATCTTGTATACAACATCTGCAAACGCTTTAGACACAAGTAAACACCAGGCAAACGCCATTAGAGGAATCACAATCTGTAAACACATGGAGAAAAAGGGAAAATTAGTTAGACATGAGAAAAAGAAACCTAGGTTAAAATAGATTCAAAAGTTTAAATCAGAACTAAAAACCATAAATTATAGCAAACAAGGAAGAAAAAGAATGATAACAATCAACAGGAGTAGTAGTTCCAATTCCAATTAAAAGTTTTCATGATTTGAGAAGAAGATCAGTGCATAAAAAGTTTAAAAATCGAAAACTGGGTCAACTCAAAAACGTCGCCCGATCCTCAGAGCCAAAGAGAGAAAGATCCCAGCGACTTTACTATTCACTAGGTACACCAATTGGTCCACACTCAATTGGTCCACATTAAGATTTGTTTTTTATGGTGTAAATTTATGCTAGTTGTTTTATTTTTTCTGACTCAGATATCCCAAACATGATTTGTGAGCCAAATGAAATGACAGAATGTACAAATTCATGAAGGTGTAAAGAGTAAACTTTAGGTTATGATTCCGAACATCTAACTCAATTTCTTAGTAAATTCTAAAAATTTGGTTGGATATCGGTCAGAACCCTAATCAGGGACATGAAACAATGAGCGTGAAAAACTTAGTTTACTACAATGGTTATGTGTGATGCTAGTAGATCAAAAAAGTTTTGAAAAGCACACAAACGAAAGTTTTCCGTCATGGAGTGGGTGAAAAAACGACACTCAAAAGGAGTAATCAAATGCTAACCTTAATTATAAATTTTACAGTTCCGACTTTTCCTGCACATAGTCAAACATTAAGATGAAGTATTGGTTTTTCAAGGAAGTACTTCATTAGCCGGGTAGCATTGATGTGAACACAGGGATGCGTATGACGCAACCCAAATACGTTATGAAATCGGTGATATTTTCTACTAAAATGTATATATTATGAATGTAGTTTCTCAACAATGCTAATAAATTGGCAATAGATAACAAGTTTGTGTGAGAATAAACATATATAACAATGAAATGATACATAAGATAAAAAAATTCAAGCATTATTAACATACATTCATATTAAACTAGTGTGTGATACATGCATATGATGTCACGTAAAGCGGACATGTAACCATTTTAGGAATGTCCATGCTACATAGTCCATTAGAGATTCCATAGTGGGGGATTTGGGTGGAGCCATCTCATGACAAGGGTGTGTAACTGCTCATCTAGCCCATCCGGCTCCTATGATATCTCTATTTTTTCTTTTGAATTTCTAAACCACTAAAACAAAATTTGGAAAAGAAGAGAAAGAAAAGTTTTGTATTTAAGCTAAGGGATACCCCTCCCCCATAATGAGGTGCACCTTCATTCTCGTTCCAGCTATAAATATAATTAAGCTATAACGAAGCAAAACGCTCAACCATATTACTTGCCCTAAGGACAATATAGAAATAGTAAACACTCGTGCTAAAAGTATTAGGAGCTCTTCAACTTCAAATTTTAACACTTAAAAACATGTCACAATCAAATGTCCGTTGAGCTTCCTTGTTTTGTCGCCATCTCAAAGAGAACATGGTGTAGAATTTGTAGCCCGGACGTCACTTCCATAGGTGGAGATTTTTCTTCTCTGCGAATCGGGCGACAGACCTGAGTTAACTCAGTTTTAAGATTTTCAAAATTCTCCTTAATTTTTGATTTGTTTTCATGAAATAATCTCCTTTTCTGTTTCTTATTAGTTTTCCTATGATTATACTGATCTAATCTATCCTTTTTGCTATTCTGATTGTTTGTGTTTTGATGTTAAAATTTGATTTATATAAATCCATGAGTTACTAACTCTTTTCTCCTTAATGTGTTTATAGTTTGTAATATCCCAACTGGTGTTTACCATGATTGCTGGTGTGATTCAGGCGTTTGCAAAAGTTGTTACCATGTTTTTTGAAGCTATTGTGATTTCACAGTTTGTCAAATTTGTTCTACTGGAAAAATTTCTCTGCCGAGTCTCGACAACGATTCAGTGGGTTACAGGTTACCGTGTTCAAAGGAAATTCAAATTTCAATAAAGCCGTTATAAACTTATTCCGTTACTTCTTCTCATAATTATCGGTGGCAGTCACAGTTTTTCTGTTAACTTTCCTATTTTACTTCGTCTACTCAATGAGAATAATCAGTCAATTATATTCTCTCAATTACAAGATTTCCGGATGAATATCTTTCAAAAATCAATTTGAACCCATATTTTTATAGGGTTTTACCTGTTTAAAAGACCAAATCAAAGTTGTATTATCAATATTGAAAGCACAAAGAATACTTTCAAGGAAAAAAATAATTCAACAATGGTTGCAGAAGGTGAGAAATCAATCACTGATTTAGCTACAAAGTTTATGCAAGCTGCTTTGGATTTAGGTGATGTTGATGAAGTTGTCTATCATCAATCTGATGAAACTAAAGAACAAATAGCTGAGGTTGAAGAAATTAGTCTTATTGTTAAAATAATAATATAAGGAAAAATGGGTATCAAAACAGTTGAGAGGAATATTGGATTCACATGGAGTTTCGTTCCTAAAGGAGGTGTTAAAGTTTTTGAGTTGGATGATAATATAATAGAGTTTCAATTTCAAGACCATGATACTAAGAAGAAGGTTTTCGATTCTTGGCCCTGGAGTATTAATGGCTTTCTTATTAACCTGAGGTTCGATAATTCTGGAATGATTTATCAATAACTTGATTGGAGTAAGCAATGTTTCTGGATTCAAATAAAAAATATATTACCAGAGCACATGAATGTCAAGTCAATAACTAAGATTGGAAAGATAATGGGTGACGTCTTAGCCATTGTTCCAGAAGATGGTGTTCCACTTGAGGGTGAACATGTTAAAGCCTGTGTTCAAGTAGATATTAACTACCCTTTGAGAAGAGGTGTGATGGCAAAAACAAATGCTGGTTCAACTCGTTGGATTAAGTTTTTTTATGAGAAGCAGCCACACAAGATATGTCCAAACTCTTATATTCTTAATCACAATAAGGAGGCATGTAAGGCAGCTACAGATTACTTAGCTAAGCCTCATGCTAAGCCTCATTATTTTGGAGAACTAAAAATGGGTGCTAGGAAGCAAATTGTGATTGCTAGAGATGGTAAACAAGTTCCTGCAGTTGCTCAGAAGAAGAACATTAAGGGGAAGATTTTTGTTCCTCCAAAAGATGGTTATGTGATAGGTTCTACATCCATAACTAGAGGAGATAAGGAGTATGATTTGTGGAGGAAAAACTTGGAAAAAGGCAGAGAAGTGAAATTCCAGTTACTCATGTTTTTGAACATGAAGTTGTTGCTGACAAACTTGTGAAATCATAGACAACTAACATAATCACATCTAGGGATTTGCAAACTGGCCACTAGTACAAATCTTCACATAGGCCACACTTGATCACCGTGTCCATAGGCTTTTGTTCATGGATTTTTTTCACTCCAAAAATGTGGCATCAGGTGGCGTGACAAAGAGGTACCTTTATGGCTACATAAACTTTGAGTGACTATAAAATATGATTTACCATGGCCATACCTCTATAACCATGTCTATATGGTACCTTTTTTGTTTGTTGTAGTTAAGCATTTTCCTATCACCGTGGCCATAAGATCCTTATAGACACACAATTTGATTCTAATGTGACTAGAGTTTACCTTAACGTCACATGGATTTTATTTAACCATGGCCTTCGTTAACAATCAGACACACGAATTTCGTTTCGCCATGGCCAATTTATGAGTTACAGTCACACAAACATCTTTCAACGTAGCTATTATTTACCTTTTATACACAAATTTCGTTTTATCATGACCAATCCATGATTTACGGTCACATAAAAATCTTTCAACATGGTTATTATTTACCTTTTAGACACAATAAATTAATAAAACCATGGCAATAAAGTCCTTATAGGCACAAACTATGGTTTGAACGTGGCTGTTTATTACTTTAAAGTCACATGGATTCATTTCATTCATGGCAATTGTTATCATTTAGACACACGAAGTGCAGTTAAACATGGTCAATGCACTACTTATAGACACACAAAGTGCATTTAAACATGGCCAATGCACTACTTATAGTTACCATCGACTCAACGTGGCTAATATTAAGTGATGAAAGTGATGAATTGCTGATAAGCAAAAGAAAATATAAATCAAGAACACACAAAAGAAAAAGAAAAAAAAAAGGAATGTAAGAAAATTATTGCAAAAAAGCAAAATTGAAAGTAAACATTATATATTTTTTTTATAAGAAATTAAAATACATTGATTTCTGTATAGCGTGCGATACACTTATTCTTACAAATCAATAATACCGGTACAAAAGATCTAAAAACACAGACACATGCATCAACAAGTAAATTAACTTGTAATCCACATTGGAGGTAATCTTTCAGCCGTCAGGATGGTTTTTGTGCTTGTAAGTCATAAAAATTGGCATGGGATGCATGTCTTATACAATCGAAACTGGGAAAAGGGAAAACGATTTTGGTTCCCAAGTTGTAATCATCAAACTTAAAGAAAGCTCATCAATCTCCATATAACTTGCAAGCTTCTAAATTGATGTGCAGAGTACAACTTTAGGTAACTTTGAACACATGATAACATTTGTCAATATTTGTATCGTACAAGAACAACTTGTGTTGAAACCTATAAATCTCCAGCTGCAATAATGAAGAGATCATGTGTACTTGATCAGATGCTTAAATCCTGCTTTCCTATCAAATGTAGGTTCTTACAATAACAAATGTATTACCAGCTATCCAATAGTAAGCACAACATACCGAGTATTCAGAGCGTGACACTGACTACGATGTTAAAAGATAGAGACAAAAGTTGGTGAAGGATACAACCCCTGACCCTTCTTGAACAAACTATAAATTTGAAAGGAAAACTAAATCTGATTTGTAACATAAACCTTGTTTCAGACAAATCAACGACGATACATGTTAACCATAATGAATAAGGGAAATGTAATAATACCTTTGAATCCAATTCAAGGACCACTTTCCCTTCCTTGTAACACAGGGAATATATTCAACAGCACTGAACAATCTACGCGTCTCCCTTGGGTCTTCAATATGTCCCGAGAGGAAAGTATACATACTTGAGAAAAATAGCACATTCAACGAAGACAAAAAACAACAGGTGCTTAGAATTATTTTACGCCTTAGGACTCACAAACCTATGGAAAAAAAACAAAGTGATTGGAAGCATTTAAAGGTTACATATTCTTGCATGTCAGACTAAAAGATTGGCAGACATAATGGGACAGTCAACAGAAGGAATGAAAGTTGCTAATATGTAAGATAAAACTAGATGAACAAACAAAAACGTTTAAGTACATTAATCTATTATATGTATCACTATAAATAACATTTTCCCTAAAGATTTGTCACAAACTTAAAAGAACTTGACTTTGGAAACTCTAAAATTCTAAATGCAACTAACTGCCCCATAGTTAGACCAGAAAAGTTAGAATTCAAAATACAAATGCATTAGAAGATACAAAAACTTAGTCAATTTTGAGTGCAAGGCCAGTAAGAGATTAACAAAAAAAATTACAAATCTGTACTGATCTAGTACAAGGATGAATGAATTTCTTGGTAGCAAGCTACCTTCTCTCTGAAACCAGAGCCTAGGTTATATTCCAAGGAAAATAAGGTTTTTCATTGCTCTCCAACTTACACAATCCTTGGTTACTTAACTGCCCACTCCTGGTTGACAAAATCAACAGCCAGGATTACATCAATTTTACACAGAAATCTAGGAATTAATTTAACCCTATTCTGATTCAAATACACAAGCCCAACAGTAAAAACCTAAGAATTAACAATAGTCTCTGCAACCCATTAAATAAGCCCAAGGCTCTGCGTAAGTACATGACAATGCCTCCCCCATTTAAGCATCCTTGTCCTCAAGGATGAAGTCTGGGAATTGAGCTTGTATATGTGCTGAGTCCTCCCAAGTTGCATCTTCAGGAGGTGAGTTAGACCACTGAATTAAGACTTGAGGTATGGACAAACCACCACGGAGTGTAAACTGCTTGACTGCAAAAGAGCTTCTTGGTTCAATAACAAAATGGCCATTGTGATCAACAAGTGGTAGCGAGGCAAGGTTGTTGCAGTAAGACCAATCTTCTTTTTAAGTCATGAAACATGAAAGATAGGGTGAATGCGAGACCCCAATCGGCAATTTTAACCTGTAAAGCAACAGCACCAATCGTTGAATAATCTCAAATGGTCCAAAATATTTAGAGGAAAGCTTGAAGTTATTCCGAATAGCAATCGAAGTCTGTCGATACGGTTGAAGCTTCAGAAACACCATGTCACCAACCGCAAACTCCTGTCGAGGCGTTTACAGTCTGCGAAGAACTTCATCCTATTTTGTGCTTTAGAAAGATCGGTTACAGTAGTTGTAACATAAGGTCTCGTTCTGCAAATAATCTTCAACGGTTTGCCCACAGTAGGAGTTGGAATTGGAAATACCAAGTGAGGAGGTTGGTATCCATAAAGTGCCTGGAATTGAGACATTTTGAGTCCTGTATGATAATTGGTGTTAAACCAATATTCCGCTAGAGCCAGCCACTGAACCCACTGCTTAGGTTGGGAACCTGTCATACATCGTAAATACAGGCATTTGTCCTTTCCGTTTGACCATCTGTTTGAGGATGGTAAGCTGAACTAAGGTTTAAGGTAGTACCTAATGATTTAAACAGGGCCTGCCAAAATTGACTGATGAAAATTTTATCTCTATCACTGACAATAGTTGTGGGTAAGCCATGCAGTTTAAAGATATTGGATAGGAATTCTTTGGCAACTGTTATGGCAGTGAAAGGATGGCTGAGTGGAATAAAATGGCTATATTTAGTTAAGCGATCTACGACTACAAGAATGACATTTTTTCGATAAGACATGGGCAAACCTTCAATGAAGTCCAATGATATGTCCTTCCAAGCAGTGTCTGGGATTTGCAGAGGTTGTAGAAGCCCACCAGGAAAGGAGTGGTCACTCTTGTTGCATTGGCAGATGTCGCAAGTTGAAACAAATTGGATGATGTCATTCTTCATCTTTGGCCAATAAAAATGAGCTTTAGCCCTGTTATAGGTACCAACAATGACAGAATGGCCTCCCACAACAGATGAGTGGACTGAATGCAATATAGAAGATCCAATGGCATTACTTGAACCAATGTACAGCCTCCCTTTGAACTTCAAGATACCTTGTTGGTAAGTATAATGCTGTAAGGTTGGAGAAATAAGAAGTTGGGTGATTAGGTTTTGGGCCACCGCATCTGAATCATAGCTTGAGATAACATCACTTGTAGGATCAGAATATCGCAACACCAACACCTCTGTGAAATCTATAAACGCTACATAGCGAAGGCGTCCCAGACGAGTAAAATAAGTGACGCAATGAATGACGACAGCCAGAACACGAGAAAGGTGTGAAGATCTAGCGAGACTTAGGAGTGTCGCGAGATTATGCATTTGTACACTTGCGACACTCCGCAAGTCATTCCCGAAAATAAAGGACAGCTTAGCTGTCATCCATTATGTAATACCCTATATAAAGAGCCGAACAGGCCTATTAGAGGAGATATCTTTTTCCAAGTGTTGAGCAAGTCATTAAGAGAGAGAAAGTTTATGATAATTGTAATTTCTTTAGCTCTTTTCCATTTTAGTCTTGTAAACATTCAAGAAATTAATCAATAAAAACTATAATTGTTCATCTTCAATGGCTTAGTTGTGTGGATTCTTGTGAGGGTTGTAGTGTAGGATTTCCTGCAACTACATATTGGCGCTAGAAACAGGGAACGGTTGAGAAGATTAGAGATTGGATATTGTCATTAAAATTGTTCAAATCAGGAGTATGATGGATAAATTGGTTAAAATGGAGAAGCCAGAATCAAAGAGAGTAATGGAGAGTTGGAATGTAATATGATTACAAAGACGATGGTTAATAAATTTCATGAAAATATCAGAGGAAGAATACACAAACGAGATTTTGAAGGAAAGAAAATTGTAACAACAGAGAAGACGTCACCCTTGAAAGAATGGGAAAAACAGAAGATTACGTTTACAAAGAACGAGAGATATCAAGAGAGAATTTAAATCACACGTTTCCACTAGTGATTACGGTAAGCGCAAGCAAGGAAGAAGGAGAGCCAACAAAAACAGTGGAAGAATGGGCAATAAATAGAACTTTGGTGGACACAGGGAGTTTAGTGAATATAATGTTTTATCATGCATATAAAGAATTGGGGTACAAAAATGAAGAAATGATTTCCTCAACATATCATATCCATGGTTTCGGCAAATCTATAACAAAACCTAAAGGGGAAATAAAAATGCAAATTTTGTTGGGAGAAATTGAAACACAAGTGACGTTCTATGTAGTGGATATGGAATCGCCATACAACATGTTGTTGGGAAGACCATGGGTACATGCAATAAAAGTTGTAGCCTCGACATTTCATCAATGTGTCAAATTTCCTATACCGAGTGGGATTGGCGAAATCAGAGGAGATACCGATAAAGAAAGGATATATCATCAAATCGAGGTAAAACATTATGAAGAACAGGTGAAGAGGCGAAAAGATCGCAAAAAGATGGCAAAAGCAGTGAAAAAGGAAGAAGAATTTAGAACTTACATGATAAGAGCAGAAGAAGGAAAAGGAATACCTAGCGAAATCTCGGAAGAAGAAAATGAGCTTGCGAAAGAAATAAAAGGACCAACACCTATGGGAGAACCTAAGGCTAACTACACCGCGGCAGAGCCGACAAAGGAAGTGAATGTTGGAACTGAAGAAGAACCCAAGATGTTAAAAATTGGGACTAAAATGGAGGCAGATGAGGAAAGAAAGACTGTAGATTTGTTGCGAGATTACAAAGACATTTTCGCATGGGATATGGATGAGATGCCTGGAATAGATCCATCTGTAGCTTGCCATAAATTGGAGATTGACAAAAATGCAAGACCATTCAAGCAGAGAATTAGAAAAATTGCAACAACATATCATCCTCAAATAGAAGAAGAATTGCAAGAAGATGCTTGACGCAGAATCATTAGACAAGCAAAATATCCCGAATGGATAGCAAATATGGTCGTAGTCCCAAAGAAGAAAAAAAAGGGATAAGAATTTGCATAGATTTTACCGATCTAAACAAAGCTTGTCCAAAAGATAGTTTTCCTTTGCCGGATATTCCGCAAATGGTTGAATCAGCAAAGAAGAAATGAAAGGATATCCTCTCTTGATGGATACAAAGGTTACAATCAAATTCCCCTTGCTTCGAAGAAGACCAAGAGCATACTTGCCTTTTTCGCTCCAAGAGGATTATCTTGTTATACAAAAATGCCATTTGGTCTGCGAAAATGCTTTGAGCAACATACCAAAGGATGGTAGAAAAAGTGTTCGCGAAATGGATACATAAAACACTAGAGGTATATGTGGATGACATGTTAATAAAAAGTAAAGAAGCAAAAGACCATGTACGGGATTTGAGGGAAATTTTTGAACAAATGAGGCATTTCAACATCAAAGTAAATCCAGAAAAATGTACTTTTGGGGTTGCATCTGGAAAATTTTTAGGTTACATTGTGTCAAAAGAAGGAATACAAGTCGACCCAGAGAAAGTACAAGCAATTCGCGATATGCCAACACCGGCAACGGTGAAAGATGTGCAAAAGTTAAATGGACTATTAGCTTCTCTAGGAAGATTCATCTCGCGATCATCTGATAAGTGTAAACATTTTTTCAACATACTTAAAAAGGGAGCGAAATTTAGATGGACAGATGAATGTGAAAAGGCGTTACAAGGAATAAAAGAACATCTAATGGATATATCAATTTTGCAAAAAGCGAGCCGGGGAGGAATTATTAATTTACCTTGCGACAACCTCGCATGCACTAAGCGCAAAGATATTATTGCGAATGGACGCAGGAGTGGAAAAGCCAATCTATTACATCAAAGAAACATTCAATGCCATGAGAGGAATTATTCAAAAATTGAAAAACTAATTTTTGCATTAGTTTATGCAACATTTAAACTTCGCATATACTTCCAAGCACACACAGTTAAGGTAATGACAAAAGTACCGATTGAGTCGGTAATGAAAAATTCAAAAAGGTAAGGAAGGGTTGAGAGATGGAATGCTCAAGTAAGTCATTGCAAACTCAAATATGAAATACTATCTTCACCAAAATCACAAGTTGTTGCAGATTTTTTAGCAGAATTTCCTTTGGAAGAGGATGAAGCAGTGGAAGAAATGATGGATATAGAAGAAGAACATGGAAATCCAAGGGATTTATTAACTGAGCCAAACAGGTGGGAAATATTGGTAGATGGATCATCAAATGGAGAAGGCAACGGAGTTGGGATCGTTGATTTCTCGGAAAGCAATAAAATGGCTTTTTCTTTCAGATTGGAATTTGCATCTACCAACAATGAAACAGAATATGAAGCTATAATACATGCTCTGCGATTCGCAATAGAAATGAAGTTGGAGAATGTGAGAGTCACCAGTGATTCCCAATTAGCTATTCGCCAGATAACAGAAGAATAATACTATAAATGAACCATATTTGAAAAAATACAAGAAACTTGTTGAAGAATTGTCGGCGAAGATACCAAAAATAAAATGGAGACATATATCAAGAAGGGATAATAGACTCGCGGATGCTTTCGCTTTTATATCAAGTATGATGACAGATCCAGCTGCGAGATGCATAAAAATACAGACACTTCTATCACCATCAATCAATAAAGAGGAAGAGCAAGAAACAGAAGTGATGCTCATAGAAGATGGAGCACAAAGACCCTATAGCGAAGATTGGAGAACAGAACTTCATGCTTATATGATGAAAGGAGAAACACCAAGAAATAGATTAGAAACGCACAAATTAAAAAGCCGTGCAACAAATTATGAATTAAGAGACGGGGTATTGTACCGAAGATCCTTTAATGGACCCTCGCTTAGATGTTTAACACGAAAGGAAGGAGAAGCAGTGTTAAAGATGTTACACAATGGGGATGCTGGCAATCACAGTGGTGGAAGATCTTTGGCACATAAGGCGAAAATGCAAGGCTATTATTGGCCATATATGCATGAAGACGCGAAACAAATATCAAGGCGTTGCGAAGATTGTCAAAGGCACGGAAAGAAAATACATGCACCAGGAGCACCATTAACCTCTTCAACAAGTGTATGGCCTTTTGGAAAGTGGGGTTTAGACATTGTGGGACCATTTTTACCAGGTACAGGGCAAAGAAGGTATCTGATTGTCTCTACAGATTATTTCACAAAATGGGTAGAAGTAAAAGCGGTACAACACATTCGCGATAAAGATATTTTTACCTTCATATTCGAAAACATCATATGCAGATTTTGAATCCCTTACGCTTGTATCCGACAATGGGAAACGGTTTGAGGACAAAATATAGAATTGTTGCTTAATGCATTTCGAGATAAAGTGTGGGAAATCAACTCCTTTATACCCGCGAGCCAATGGACAGCGAAGCAACAAATAAAACAATCGCAGATATCTTGAAGAAGAAGTTAGAAGGACATAATAGGGCATGGTGTGAACAAGTGCATAATGCAGTATGGGCTTACAATACAACCAGGCGAGAAGCTACGGGAATGTCCCCCTTTTGTTTAAAATATGGAGTTGAAGCGGTACTTCCGACAGAAGTTATTATTCCAACAACAAAGAGAGAAGCTTGGGAGAAAAATCTTAGTGCGGGTAACATTTTGATCAAGTTAGATGAATTAGAAGAAAAAAGAGAAAGAGCACTACAACATATGGAGAATTATCAGCGAAGATTAGCCAGAGAATATAACAAACGTGTCAAGACACGCGAATTTCAACCAGGCGATTTGGTATTGAGAGAAACACCAGTATATCAACGAGAAAGTGGTGGCAAGCTGGCGAAAAAATGGGATGGACCTTATATCATCAAGGAGATAGTCGGAACATGGGCATATAGATTAAT
Organism: Papaver armeniacum; assembly: GCA_023531295.1. Taxonomy (NCBI): domain Eukaryota; kingdom Viridiplantae; phylum Streptophyta; class Magnoliopsida; order Ranunculales; family Papaveraceae; genus Papaver; species Papaver armeniacum. Next base: position 81,676 of record JAJJWW010007385.1, on the reverse strand, counting down.
GGATCCTGAGGGCAAAGATGTGGGCCACAGATTGGATAGACCGTGGAATAGATTATACCTAAAGAAATATTACCCGTAGAAGACGGTGGGAAAAGAATAGACTGCGAAGTAATGTATGGTTGAAGCGAAATGAACTTATATGAAAATATTGCGAAAGAATCATTGCGAAATTGCATGAAACAAAGAAAGAGAATACGAAAATCTCGCAAAGAAAATAACAAGAGATAATCAAAAAACAATAACATATCAGAATGGGACGAACCTGCTATGGCGTACACCCTAGTTCGCGAATCAAAATTTTGTAAGAGGCAAATGTAAGACCTAAAGTACGTCATAAAAGGGGGTATCTGTTAAACATGGCTCAGGGAAAAGGTTACACCGCCCCTGAAACCTGGGTCATGGAGATTTGGGGTCAATAAAGCCCATCCAGGAGAGATACCTTGGATTTCCAACTATATATATAAGGTTATACCCTGGTGGGACGACCGAGGGTCTCTTCTAAGGAGTCAACGTATGATCAAGGCGCCGAGGTACACGGTTGAGCCAAGAGTGCAGGGCATTTGAAGTGTCTCGGCCATTCTTGGCAAGTCTTGGCATATGTTGCACTCGGCCCGAAGAAAACTCCACTTAGGGTGCGATCTCGTAACCATAAGCCATATAGGTATAAGGGATAAGAGGTCACGAAAACAATCAGTTGTTGTTAAGACCGGATGGGAGGAGCTAGTCTTGTATGGCCGATGTGTACGCCTCCTTGAAGGGGCAACCAGGGAGATGATAAGGGCGGCACCCTCCATTAGGGAGCCGATAAGTGTCTTAAGACGCAAATGTCATGAGGATTTATTTTCGCAAGAAAATTTAGGCTTGTCATATTTGTGCGATGATCCTGAAGAGGCAATAATACAAAAGACAAAGATAAGACGAGATCAATGGGTCAGTACATGAAAGTGTAAGGACGTCCTGCGATTTCGTCGCAAGATGGCAATGTCATGGGGCTTTATTCTCGCAAGAAAATTTAGGCCTGTCATATTGTCGCAATAAAATTATCCTGCATAGGCAATAATACTAAGATATGATAAGACAAAATCAATGGGTCTTTACATGAAAGTGTAAAGACGTCCTGCGATTTTGTCGCAATAACAAGAGATGGCACAGTAAGACCTTTAACTAGGAAGGCAAAATAAGACCATATGACAAAAGATTTATAAAAATTAACTATTATTTATGCAGGTCATTCATCGCAAAGAAGAAAGTAAGAGACAATATGAGAATTGTTCAATAAAAAACATAATATTCCTTACAAAACACCATATGCAAGAAGTTATGAAGATCAAGAAACTAAAGGAAATGAAATTACAAAAGAAGTTCATTTCTCAGCATTAATTATTTCATCTTCAACAATTTTATCGAACACTTTTACCACTTTCTATATTTTCGCCAGTTAATGCATTCCTGCCAGAACCCTCTTCACCTGGATTATTATTGATAGCTTCATTGTTTGATGGGATCATCTTTTCATTAGCGAGATCTTCGCCGCTTTCATATTCATAATCACTATCAGGAAAGTTAGGGATTTCATCATCCTCAACTTCTAGAGGTTCGACAGATACAGGGTCAAGAGATTTGGACAATAAGACTTCATTCAAAATAACTTCAGCTTTGAGATGAAACTGGCGGAGAAGTGCTTTCTGATGATTTCTGCTCTGAATATCTTTGGAGTAACTGAGGTAATCAAATCTCCTTTCGGCCCGATCGCGAGAACGAGCGAGAGCAGTGACAAGAATCGCATTTTCTTTGCGAATTTTGGCATAGCTAGACTCCAAAGTAGATAGGGAGGAACGAAGATCTTTCTCAGATTCTACAAAAATGAAGAATAACAAAGTTATACAAATAAAGAATTCGCAAAAAGAGGATATCATAAGAAAACAAGACAAAGAAAAAATGGATGAGGCAGTCAAATTTTATGACTACCTTCCTTTTGCGAGATAAGATGTTGGGTCAAAGCCAAGCAACTACTCTCCAAATGATCCATGGCACTATCAAAATTATCTCCAACTAGACCTTTTAATCGAGAATGCAAACTCTTTTCGTTAGAAACAAGTAAGGTATTCTCCTTAGCAAGGGATGAGTAGGATTCTTTTAACTTGGAATATTGATCCTTGAGTTGGCTCGTTTTCACACTTAAAGTTATTCTACCTGAATAAGCTTATCCCTCTCAAAGATAACTTCTTTGAGTGTACTTCTCGTGAACAGAGAGATTGTTCTTGTTCGTTACATATTTTTTGACAGACATCAAGTCATAAGAAATCGCCAACTCATTTAACAAAACTCGCTTCTCTTGAGATAGAGTTCCATTCTCATCTGATAAGGTTTCCAACTCCAAATTAGATTTAGCCAAAGAATAAGAGAGATGAGATAAATCATTACTTAACGAGTCTTGCTTCTGAACTAAGTGAGAATTCTCTTTGGAAAGGTTATCTATTTGATCAACAGAGTACGAATGAAGATTATCTAGTTGGTTATATTGCTCCATCCAACCATCTCTATCCATTCGAGTTTCTTCAACGACAGATTCCAACTGATAAATCTCCATTTTTCGCTTCTGGTTTAAAGCTTAAAAGGCGAACAAGGTCTTTAAAAAAAAAAAAAAAAATGGAGAGCGTAATACCTTTTAATTCTTCGTTCTTCTTGCGAAGATTGTCACGATCCAATGAAACGTTTTGAAATTTCTGATTCTCAAGATGGAGAGTGTCACACTTCGCAGTCATATCTTGAAGATTATTCTTCAAGACTTTATTCTCTTGTTCTAAAGACATTTGCGACATCCTGTCAGAACTAAAGTATTTATTCAAAGACTCGCAAACACTAGACTTGATGGGATCAGTGGAGGTCTTCTTGGCGTCACTCATGATATCTGATAAGACTTTGAAAGCCACATCCATTCCTTCCAGATTTTCTTTAGTAAGAGGAATGGACTCAGAAGAAGAGGTAGTGATGATAGAAGAGGGGAGAGTTGAATCATGTTTTGTCATAGGAATGTCATGAGGAGAGGAAATCACGATGAAGATCAATGATTGGAGGTGAGGCAGAAGCATTAATAATAGGAGAAGAGAAGGGTTCATCTTGAGGGACTTCGTTTATGGAAAACTCAGGTATAGGGGGAAAAGCGGCAGCGACATTTTGAGAAATAACTAAAGTAGAATTATCTTGCGAAGATATAGCAGAAGGTGTTGGTTTATCCTGTGAAGATATCACATAAAGTATTGGTTTATCTTGCGACGATATCGCATAAGGAGTTTTGAGCTTGAATATAGGAAAGGAAACAAAGGATTCAACATTTTTAGAACGACGAGGTTTCTTGGGGGATCTATCAGTATTTTTGTCATCCTGCGAATCACAAGTCAAATAAGAAACAGAGGCAACAATATTGTTATTAGAAGAATAAATGTTTCTTAATACCTTGCTATTCGCAGTCTTCCTTTTAGTAACATCGATTTTCGGTTGCGAGCCCACGAGAACAATAGGGTTTAGAACTGTGAACTTGGTGTTAGATTTATTCTTACTGAAACAAAAACAGCAAGGAAATCATTAGAGAAAGAATAATATTAGGATAAAACAATTTTGATAGAACAAATCAATCACAAAAAAGATCAATTTTGGCAAAATCAACAAACCTTGACGGCTCCATAGAAACGGTAGCAGAAAGGTGATGAGAACAGTAGCAGAAAGGTGATGAGAACAATAGCAGGGAGATAATAGCAAGAAGACGATGAAGAATTGCAGAAAGAAAAATAGCAGTAAAAAGTTGCAGGCGATGAAGAAAATGAAATAAAAGAAAGGAAACATCCTCATGAAGAATTTCTCCTTAAATAGACAAGAAAAAAGTGACCGGTTAACATTAAATGTACCGGTAAAAAGGGGAGAATTTGACACGTGTAGGCAGTTATGCCTAATTCACGGAATCCTAGCGGTAGATTGATGGAAAGAAATGAACAGTTGCGGCAGCTTGAAAATAATAATTCTCATGATATTCTCTTCTTCGCAGAGAAGACATGAGAAGAGGCAAGATGTAGGATCAGAATATCGCAACACCAACACCTCTGCGAAATCTATAAATGCTACGTAGCGAAGGCGTCGCAGACGAGTAAAATAAGTGACACAATGAATGACGATAGCCAGAACACGAGAAAGGTGTGAAGATCCAGCGAGAATTAGGAGTGTCGCGAGATTATGCATTTGTACACTTGCGACACTTCGCAAGTCATTCCCGAAAATAAGGGACAGCTTAGCTGTCATCCATTATGTAATACCCTATATAAAGAGCCGAACAGGCCTATTAGAGGAGAGATCTTTTTCCAAGTGTTGAGCAAGTCATTAAGAGAGAGAAAGTTTATAGTAATTGTAATTTCTTTAGCTCTTTTCCATTTTAGTCTTGTAAACATTCAAGAAATTAATCAATAAAAACTATAATTGTTCATCTTCAATGGCTTAGTTGTGTGGATTCTTGTGAGGGGTGTAGTGTAGGATTTCCTGCAACTACATCACTAGTCCACTGAGGTTGGGATAATGACATTGTAGAGCAAGACCCATGTGGTAACCTAGAGAGTGCATCGAAACTGCATTATCCTTGCCTTTCTTATAGTGGATGACATAATCGAAACCCGGGAGCTTGACCCACCATTTTTGTTGCAATCTTTGAAGAAAGTTTTTGTTCCATTAGGTACTTCAAGCTTTGGTGGTCTGTGTTGATCACAAATTTAGCATGGCTCAAATAATACTTCCACTTCTGAACTGCCATTACAATGGCCAAGAACTCCTTTTCATAAGTTGACAATGCTAAAGCCTTTGGGCCTAAAGGCTTCTTGAAAAATGCTATGGGTCTCATTGTCTTGGAGGAGCACCGCACCAACACCCTTTGAGCATGCATCAGTTTCCAATGTGAAAGGCTTGTTCAAATCAGGCAAAGCCAAAACTTGGGCTTGAGTCATTGCTGTTTTGATGGAGGAGAATGCTGTGGTGGCTTCTTCAGTCCAAAAGAATTAATCTTTCTTCAACAAATCTGTCAGAGGCTTGCATATATTGCCATACCCTTTAATGAACTTACGATAATAACCAGTCAGGCCTACAAACCCTCGTAACTGCTTCAAGGTTTTTGGTTGAGGCCAACTAATCATAGCGGCAACCTTGTCAGGATCTGCAGCTACACCATTGCCTGTGATTAAGTGTCCCAAGTACTCAAGTTGAGGCCGAGCAAAAGTGCACTTGGAGAATTTAGCATACAGGGAATGTTGGCGTAGTAAAGAAAAAACCACATGAAGGTGTTTCAGATGATCTGCAAGAGAGGAACTGTACACAAGAATATCGTCAAAAAATACGAGTACAAACTTGCGAAGAAATGGTTGAAAAAACTCATTCATCAATGCTTGAAATGTTGCAGGTGCATTCGTAAGGCCGAAGGGCATGACACGAAACTCATAGTGGCCTTGATGAGTGCGGAAAGCCATCTTATGAATGTCCGGTGGATAAATCAAAATCTGGTGATAGCCTGACAGTAAATCAATCTTCGTAAAGATAATTGCACCATTCAACTCATCCAACAGTTCTTCGATTAAAGGAATAGGAAACTTGTCCTTCACAGTCATGTCATTGAGTTTGCGATAATCCACACAAAATCGCCACGTTCCATCCTTCTTTTTGATCAAAATAATTGAATCAACCCTGCAGATAGCATTTCTTGGACAAGCTGTTCCACTACAGCTTTATGAATAAAGGGGCATTTATATGGTTGGGAAGTAGGTGTTGAATTAGGTTTAAGTGGAATCTTATGATCAAGTGGACGAGAAGGTGGTAGTTGGGTGGGTGTTGAAAAGACATCAGTAAAGGAGTCTAGTAAGGTAGAAACTTCACTAGGAAGATGTTGCACAGGAGTAGCATTAACATGAAAAAATTGGCCAATTAAAGCAGGGGCCTTACTCTTGAAGAACTTCTTAAGAGTAGTAGCACTGATAAGGCTAAGAGAGGGCTTATAAGAACTCCCAGTTAGTGTAATCTGACACCCTAGATGTAGAAAAGAAATTTTTAGCTGAGCAAAGTTGAAAGTCACATCACCTAACTGTCGTAACCAATTTGCGCCAAGCACCATGTCACAACCACCGAGAGGAAGAGCTCGTAAGTCAGCAGAGAATTTGTAACCCTGCATTTCCCATTGAAGGCCTCGACAGATAACGTTGTTGATGGTGCTATCTCCATTTGCAACAGTAACTAGCATATGTCCTATAGGTGAGACGTGGAGACCAAGCTTATCTGTCAATTTAGAATAGATGAAACTATGCGTACTTCCTGTGTCAATCAGAACCATAATGTGTTGATTATTGAGAAGTCCTGAAATACGAATGGTGTCATGAACATTAGTGCCTGTCAGGGCGTGTAAAGAAATTTCCATGGTTGTATCTGAACTAGAAGGAGAATCTGTCATATGCTCATCAGGTGATGATAAGTCACTCTGATCACTAAGTTCTTCTTCATTAGCAACAAGCATAAATAACTGCTGAGTTTTGCAAAGATGGCCAGGCCTGTAGAACTCGTTACAGTTATAGCAGAGCCCTTTATCTCTGCGAATTTTCATTTGCTGAGGGGTAAGGTTTTTAATAGGTGGAAGTGGGGGATCAGTTTTTGTTGGTGTAGGTGGGTGAGTAATGAAAGGGGTTGAAGAAGAAGTAGAAGGTTTATTCATATTATGAGGGGTGGAAAAGAATGGTTTGGATGTGGATGAATTTTGAGGAATAGAGATAGGTGAAGGAATGAATGGCCGAGAAGGGTACTTGATTGGTTTGGGAATGTTAACAAGAGAAGCCTATTGCATTCTAGCTAAGTAAAAAGCACGAGAAGTATCTTCTGGCCTAAACATTTGAACTGTAGTGCGAATTTCATCCTTCAAACCACTAATAAAACTCAGGGTATAGAAAGATTCAAGTAATGTTGGATTATTAGCTACCATAAAAGCTTTAAAGTGCTCAAATCTATCATAATAATCCTCAACTATAGTAGTCTGAGATAACTTGTTAAAACTACCAACATAATTGTCATGTGCAACGTCCTCAAATCTAACACACAGATCCTGAACAAATACATCCCAAGACATTTTATGCTTACCCTGTTGATAATTTAAGAACCATGGATCTACCTTTGAATCAAAATGGATGGCGGCCATATCAACTCGGTCGGATTCATGAAAATTATGAAAAGCAAAATAACGTTCACATTTTTGAGCCCAACCCCTTGGATTAGTTCCATCAAATCGTGGAAAATCAACCTTGGGAGTTCGAGAAAACTTACAAGTATGTGAAGTGTGAATCAGCTCACGATTTTCATGAGATCCTTTTGATGAATCTTGATGAGAACCCGGATCTATTGTTTCATCAGATTGTGTCTCCGGAGGTAGAAAAAGCTGTAAGGCTGTGAAGATACGATAGAAATTGGCGTTCGTTTTAGCTTCACTACCAGTACGAGCAGTTGATGCTTCAGAAAGGATCTTCAATTGATCACGAATTTCCTGGATTGCAGTTGTGTTTGCCTGAGCAAGTGTATGAACACTGTTAATGGTGTGTTTCTCACCGCCTGTCATGATTGAGGTCCCAGAATTGAAGACTGATACCAATTGTACTGATCTAGTACAAGGATGAATGAATTTCTTGGTAGCAAGCTACCTTCTCTCTGAAACCAGAGCCTAGGTTATCTTCCAAGGAAAATAAGGTTTTTCATTGCTCTCTAACTTACACAATCCTTGGTTACTTAACTGCCCACTCCTGGTTGACAAAATCAACAGTCAGGATTACATCAATTTTACACAGAACTCTAGGAATTAATTTAACCCTATTCTGATTCAAATACACAAGCCCAACAGTAAAAACCTAAGAATTAACAATAGTCTCTGCAACCCATTAAATAAGCCCAAGGCTCTAAGTAAGTACATGACAAAATCCAATAGACTTGAAGCATTATCACCCACTCAATTTTGAGTATAACACCTATAAAAGATTAACAAAAACACTTACAAACCTAATTGAATTGAAGCATTTCACCCACTCAAAAAATTCAGCATACAAGTAAAGATCCAAAGCCAACCCTTACTGAAGGACTCTCACCGAATAATTCCCATACCTTAGAATTCTTAAACCTAACAAATAACTACATCAGCATAGCAATAAGACTCAACAGTTCGAAGTTTCTTTGTAATAATCCACATAACAATTAGCACAAATATTCGAAACCCTAACAATCAAACATATATAAAAGATGTTACCTTGATAAGGATGGTATCACCACCAAAGAGTTGTAACATTTCCATGGTCTCGGGGTTTGTGGGTGCAACAACGTTATCATGGTTCATCCTTCATCCACGACAAATTAACTTGCAGCTTGGTTACAATCCAAAATAGCTAGGTTTACTGAATTATCCCTTCGTTCCCTTCCTGTATCCAAAAATTCACACACAAAAAAATCAATTAAAAAACCAACAACCAAATTCAACTGAAACAGATTAAAAGTGATACATCCAAGTGAAAAAAATTTCATACGAGTTTGAAGATTTAGCGGATGAATCCATCATCTTCTTCTACGATCAGAAAATAGGAGTAAGTGGCAGATAATTTGATCAATCGAATTAGTTGGATAAGAAGAAGAGAAATTGAGGCGCAAGGGTAAGGAGAAGGAGAGTGTATTGAGATGCGGCTTAGTTTAGGGTTTTCTAACAAGCGATTATTGATAAGAACATCCAACGGTGGTCATTCACATCTAATACTACTATTTATCGACAATGCTTCTTTTTCAAACTTTTTTTTCTTTTCTGAAAACCTAAATTAAAGCTTATCTTTTAAAAATACTATATTTTAACATATGACACTATTATTTTGCGACACCATTTTCCATGTATAAACAAAAATTAGAATTTCATGAATTTCATGCTTCAAAAAAATAAAAAATAAATAGACCAAGAAAAAAATAGATAAAAATAATCAACGTAAGAATAAATTTTGGTCAAAGAACTATGTTCTTTATATTATAATCGACACACTAGTGTCTATTTGATGCTCACAATTTTTCGGTGCACTCAAAAAATCTGGCTATTTACGGACATTAAGTGCATAATTGGTCATAAAGTAAGTGTCATCTAGTGTTAATGACTGACAAATGAGTTTAGTTGGACAAAACTAGATGAAATTATGCGAGTAACCGATTATAGTGAGAGTATGACATAGGAATTTTGATGAATCTAAGTAAAGTTAGATTTAATCGAATTGAATAAGTCAAAGTGAGTGCGGTCTATTTATGTCGAGTGAAAATTGAATATAATTGGATTGAATTAGGTTGATAATCAGTCAAACTGAGTATGACCTAGTACTTTGATAGAGTATAGTAAAAGTGAGTAAAGTTGAATTCAACTTTGAGCATTCCGACCTTCGACTCCAACATCCCCACTGATGTAACTCCGATCTGAAGACTGTTTTCACACCCAAAGATCATGTTGATATAGATCTTTGGCTTGCCAATCTTATAGTAATCGATGGATCTTGGGGTATTATATACCCTGGCCTCGTGTAATAGTCCCTTAGTATTTGATAAATAACATGCTTCGAAGGAAGAAAAAAAAAAAAAAAAAAAAAAAAAAAAAATAGACCAAAGTGTCTTAATATTTCTCCGTATAATATCAAAAATCAAGCACCGGCTAAGACTAATTCAAAATCGAAACGCTATACCACAACTATGGGATAAGACTAATTTCACATTAAGCGCTAAGCCACAACTATCGAGAGAGATGTCGTGTAGATTTAGCCAGCTATGTTCATCTTCGACTACAATATGAAACCATATTTTCCATTTTTTCTTCGACCAAATTGTATTAGTTGACTCCTTAGGCACACCATACTTGTGTATAATTTTTTTTCTATTGACTCCTCAGTTTAATAACCCAATTACGGATCACAAACTTCGTTTTAATCTTCTTAGTGACTATTTATTTAATGGGTGCATTTTTATTGATTTTTTCAACATGAGACTTTATTTCATAGGGAGTCATAATTTTACGAATAATTTTTTTTTAAGATAATTCACAATTTTTCTCGGCATACCAATTCATGTTCAAGTTTCACAATATTTTTTTTCTTCGATTTGCATTCAGATTTTGCTTTTATAGTTTATTGTTGTAACCTACTCAATTATACTTTATTCCATCGTATCATATTCAACATCGCTAGACCGTATTTAATATGATTGATTACCCATGTAATTCCATCCAATTCACTCCAATTAAACTCAACTTTCTTTCACGACCACCAGATGACTATTACTTTAATTGATTCTGTACAAATTAAATCCAACGGCAACGTTATCCAATTTTACTCCATTCCATCAAATCATACTCAAAATCACTAAATGATATTTGGTATATGACCGATCATTGACCCAATTCCATCTAATTTAATTCAATTATGCACAAATTTCTCTCTTTATCATTAGATAACGCTTTCCTTGACTAATTATACACCAATTTAATCTAATTTACTCGATTTCACCAAAGCATATCCAAAATCACTATATCATACTCAGTATAACCGATTATCCACATAATTCTGTTCCAATTAAATCCTAATATCCTCAACTTTCTTCCACAATCACTGGATAACCCTTACTTTTACTGTTATCCACAATTTGATCCAATTTTACTCAACTTTACATCATTCCATCAAATTATACTCGAAATCACTAGACAATACTCAGTTTAACCGAATCGTACTCCATTTTATCTCACAGACATTAGGTAACGCTTATTTTGACTAATCGAATTTGAGGATTCGATTACAAATCCATCCAACATTATTAGCTTCAGATTATTGGACGAACAACTTCTTGCAAGTGTTGTATCATCGGTATACTTTTTTTTTTCAACTTCTTTTGGTATATAAATTAAAATCAACCGCGAAATTTGAGTTAGGCTGGAATTAGACTCCATCCAATTGAATATAATTGTACTCAATTTCATCGGATCTTATTCACTTCGACCTCACTCAATTGTATCTTTAGTCAACAATTTTGGCTTCGGATTTTGTTTCAACTCGCCCAATCTCATTTGATGCTTAAATATTTACATTTTTATTCAAGTACAAACTTCATTACGACCTGCAAGAAATGACAATCTTAGATCACATAATTATCAATTTGGTCACCTATGAATTATTATTATTATTTTTTACTAAAATGAAAATGGCAATATTACAAAGTACAATCTGTATATTGTTTATTCGACCAATAGAAAATTAGAATCTTGAATCCAACGAATATAATGCAAACCCAAAAACTCATATGGGATCACCAGTTTACCATCTGATACAAAGGAGGGAAAATTGCGATCTCAATGGGCGGGAACAACGAAGTTTTGGCGCACTATTTCCCCCTAAAATTTAAGTAATTTTTCTTTTCCCTCAAAACCCTAACCACATCCTATCGTATTCCTCCCTCTTTGGTTACTCCTTTCCTCTTTCCTCTTTTCAAGCACGAACTCTCCGAGAAAATCCATGAACAGAACTTCACCACTTCCACCGTTCACCACCAAAACATCAATAAACAAGAAGTAGAGTATTTTTTCTCAAACAAAATCAGAAAACAATACATCTCTGAGTGGTTAATCAACCATAAATCAAAACCTATCTGGTAAATTGAGATTTTATCTTATCAATTATTGATTTTTCAGAGATTTTGAAGATGGAGAAAAAGATTATATATCGATTTATCTTTTTTCCAATAATCGTACACTGATTTTGGAGGTATGAAGATTTGTTTTTCATTATTAATTATGTGAGTTATTATTTGATTGGATTCATATGAATCGGCTCAAAATCAATAAAACCTAGGTCTTTTTATTATTCTCATATTATTCATGTTGATTATAGATTTGATTATTAGAGTTTTCAGATTATGGGTATGATTTGATTTAAAATTTGTTGAGTTGTTGAAAAGTTTCTTCCCTGTTCATTGTTTCAAGAGATGGGTCATTTTTTCTTATTCAGAAACTTGCTGAGTACAAATGAGTGTGGTGTCATGATGGTTTGATTATAATTAACAGGGCTTGTGCAGTGTTTAAGTTTTAAGTTCTTGTAGTTAAACGTATAAATTGGTTTGAACTCCTGTAGAATTGTTGGTCGCAATTAGTGAATCGGTGCATTTTTGGAAATGTTGTGCAGAGGGAGAAACACATGATTGGCAGGATAGGTTTAAAAACATGAGGAGAGGGAAACAAGAAGCAGACAATAAGAATGATAGCTCCCAGGTGGAGTCCGCCAGGGATTAACAAAATTAGTAAACAGATTCATCCCAGAATGAAGGTACATCAAACTTTCAGTAGTTTATAATTAAGACTAGCTGGATTGTGAAGTGTTTTGAGATATGATTGCTTGCAGGAAACAGGAAAGGGACCACCTTATGATTTTTCAGAGATTTTGAAGATGGAGAAAAAGATGATATATCGATTTATCTGAATAAAAATGCACCTAAGATCCCCCGACATCAGTTGTTAAACGACAAAGAAAGATGCTGGTAATGCAATGGCTTTACAGTAGTTATAAATTATATTCAATTTACCTTGAGTTTCTTAGTTAAGTTCGTGCATAATCCCTCGGATGAGCTATAAATTTCGTTGTAATATCTGCGAGATACTCGCAGAGGGTCAACTTTTCCTAAAGAGGAATCATTCTGGTTCAGCAGCGATTTATTTGCCTAGAGACGTTCATGCTACTCCACCAGATACCTTTCTTGTTAGACTCTCTGAAATCATTGGAAGGACTCTGCGTAAAATGACATTATTTTGGTTGAGGGTTGTTGAAGAAGCATTATTCTAATTATCTGGATATTTATGAGCAGGATGTTTCAATTTGGGATTTTTTTTTTTCCCTTCATGAGTTTTAAACGGTTTTGATTGAATAGTTCTCTAGCTAACCGATTTTGCCTTGATGTCTCATGCCATTCAACTTTCACTGAAATTAAGGAAAGTCTGTCGTTAGAAAAAAAAAAAAGAAAAAAGAAATTGATACTTTGAATTTATGTGATTGTGGCGAGCAGTAAGAATCCCAGTACAGAAGTTCTTTGACTCGAAATTCATTATTTGTAATGGTAGCTATAACCCAATTCCTTAGTTTATTAAGACCGGCACTAGAATTAACCTTCAAGTGTGTCTTTTTATTTGTTTTGTGTGGAAGCAGAATTATCTGTAGATTTATTCCATTTATTATGGAGTTTCAACTCATTTTAATAATGTCAGTTTGATTTCAGGATCATTTGTTGATATCATTATATGAATCCATTTTTGCCGGGCTGGCATAGCTTCTCGGAAAAACCGGTGAAGGGAAAGCACATTGATTTTGAAGATGAAGAAAAGAAGGTATACCCATTTACCTTGTTCCCTGTAGTCACACATTGATTTCGGGGCTGTATTAATTTGATTTTTTTTTTTTATTATTTTGAATTTGGAGGTTTCCTAAGTTATCTAATTTTATTTAGTGACTACTTTGGTTCAGGAGTTTACCGTGATGGATGCAACTGCACAAGTTGTTCTAACAATGTTAAGAACAAGATCTCTAGGCAAGAGTCTGTGGAAGCTACTTTAGAGCGGTAATCCGAATGCATTCCGGCCAAAGATTGCTAGTAGTTCTCATGGAGTTCGTGACACTAAGGTATGTCGTCTAGCTCATTATGTTTTTAAAAAACGTGTTCACGGGTTATTATCTTTCATGTTCGTTAATGGCTGGTTCAGAATTGATGAAAATTATGTTGTAGTGACCATCTTGTTTCATAATTATTTTTGGTGTATCATCCTGTTCAGCTGAAGCAAAACTTGAGTTATTAATCTAGAGATATTTGTGAGCATGGGATTTCTACTGTTCAGTCTTCCCTGAACACGATCAAACAAATATGTGTTGTCATCTAACATATGTTTTTAATGGTAATTTTTGACACACGTCTATTATTTTATTTGCTGTATCTTACAATATTATCTAATACGTGGTTACTTCAAAATAGGTTTTTGATTGACAACCAATGTGTAAATAACTAAATATAAACCCAAACTTCCCATAGTTCCATGTTTGTGTTGCGTTTTGCTAGGTTATGTTTAACAATTTAATATGTAAGAAACAGAGGCATGAGAAAATGAAGTTGACTAATTTCAAATATTGCTAGATTCCCATGTTCACATTCCCAATTTAGCAAGTTATGTCTGTGAAGAACTTCACACTAAAACTTACTATTCGCATATTCCCATTTGCTAGATTCTCACTTTCTCTTGCTGGAAAAACATGGAATGTCTAAACCCAAATAATTAGGAGGAAAATGGTGACATCTCAATGACATTGCAAGAAATTAGGATGTCTTAAGAAATAGCGCAAATGCTTCCAAGGAAACATTCTTTGTTCTGAAAATGGTAAATGCATGGACTGCAAGAACTACACTGGTAGTGAAGAGAGACTTGCTGTCTTCCACGAGGATCATAGTAATCATAGTAATACCTTACAGATGAAGCAGGTAGATGCCACTGCTGCAGTAACTGGGGTTATTGAATCGTCTGGCTATGACAAACATGGAAGCTTTATGAAAAAACTGTATAAATTGGTTCCTACAACAGCAAAGCATTCACTTGTTCACAGGCTTGCTCAGACTTCCCAGGTTTGTTACATATATTCCCTGTGAAGATGTTCACATTTTCATTGCTGGTGATATACACAAAACATATTTTCCATAGCAAGTTTTCACCAGATATATGCCTTTTAGCTCTAAATTGGTAATCGTGCCATCGAATATTTTTGCTCAGCCTTAGATTAACTTTCTTGATTGTTTTTGACTACATGACTCCAAATTATGCAGCTGACCACCATAAGATAATTTCCCATTCTATCTTATGGGAATCCTTGGTAGCCATGATTGATTTAGACCTGCTGCTGGGATGGATGCTGATGGTCTTGCAGCATGAGCTGGTGGTGCTGGACCAGAGATCAAGGAAGTTGACTATAGTGGATTTATTTACTTCTTGGTTTACTGGATTTTTCATTGCAATCTTCTTCATTTCTCATTTCATATTTCTGCGGACTTGGATCATCTAGAGTGGTCAATCTTTTTTTTAAAGAATTTTATTAATTTTTTTGTCATTTAATTTGTTCTGCGGAGATGTTAGTTTTGGCAAATTTGTTCTTCGGAGATGTTAGTTTTTGCAAAGCCGGTGATGATGACGAAATTTACTTTCTGCAAAGATGTTAGTTTTGGCAAAGCCATTGATCTTGATGAAGTTTTCTCTTTGAAAGAGTATTGTTGATGCTTTAGCACATGATGTGACAGCATCACATGATTCAGTTCACCACACCCTAAATGGTGCATAGTTTTTGCTTAGTGACTAACACCGTTTTCATTAAATATGACCACTACATGATAAATTAACTGATCAAGATACCGATTCCTAAATTGGTAAGCAAAATTTACATTACAGTGTATCAGATGTCAAAGGACGAAAAAAATAAACTACTCAAGATACTTGTGGCGCAAACTATACTCATGTACGTGGGTATACAAATCCGTATAATCCTTGAACCGGTGCGATCAATGCTTTGGACATGTAACATGTCTATGAACCCTACATTTTGGACACAAAAAAAATCAAAGTGGCTAAATAAATTCACTTACCCCTCGATTGAACAGCATGTCTAATGCCACCCAAAACATTAGACACATACACAATTGGTAAATGTGACCACATACTCATCTATGGCTACGGGTGATGGGTTTAGACTTAAACCCATGACCAAAAGGTGCCTTATGGCTACAGTCAAATGGTTTAGGTTTAAACCCATGACCAAATGGTATGCTACAGGGTGACATAAAACGTAGCTATAGTTATACCTATGACCAGTAGCCACGCAATTAATCTGAAACGTGGCTAGGCTGTAAACCAAAAAATGTGGCCATGGAATACCTTTCTAGGTCCTTATTAATATCTGAGACTAATAAATCTATAACTGGAGTTAAAGTCTCTAGGAAAGCTCCACCTATCTCTCATTTGCTTTTTGCAGATGACACTCATTTTTGGTCAAGCTGATATGCATCATGTTAATGAATTTCTGAAGATTTTGCAGAATTTTGGTGCTTTATCTGGTCAAACGCTAAACTTTGATAAGTCTTGTGTTTATTTCAGCCATAATCTAAGCCCTGGTTACTGTGATTTTCTTGCTGGAGCTCTTCAAATGTCTATTGTTACTGATTCTGAGAATATTTAGGTGCTCCTTTATTGCTAGGACACTCTAAGTTGAAATCTTTTGATCCCATTGTGCAATCTTTTGAAGCTAGACTTCAAAATTATGTGAGTATCACTTTAAATCAATCTGGTAGGTCTACTTTGATTAAATCAGTTTTGAATTCTTTGCCAACTTATCAAATAGCTTGCTTTAAAATTCCTACAACTCTGCTTAGTAAACTTGATTCACTCTAGCTAAATTTTTGGTGGGGTCATAAGACATGTAAAGGTATCAAATTTGTAGCCTGGGATAGTATTAATCAAGCAAAGGATTTAGGAGGTTTAGGATTTAGAGACCTTGAAACTTTTAATACTGCTCTCATTTGCAAATTAGTATGGAAAATTGTCACAAATGATGAGGAATTGTGGGTGCAAATTTTAAGTGCTAAATATTTTAAGGATTGCAACATACTTCATTTGGCTAAGCTCAATGAAAATTGCTCTTGGATTTGGAGGGGCATTTATAAATGTATTGATATCATAAAAGAGAACAGTTTTTGGGATATTGGGTGTGGAACCAAAACCAAAATTTGGCTTGATTGCTGGATTATTGGACTAGATCATCCTCCTATTCCTGCTGAAGGTTTAGTGAACATTGTTTCTTACTCCTATGTCTCTGATCTTTTTATTGAGAATACTAGATCCTGGAATGTTCATTTAATCTATTATCTGTTTGATAAGGATTGTGTTGACAAAATTATTGATATGTCTGTGCCTGCTACTGGTAAGGACTCTCTAATTTGGTTACCAGACAGAAAGGGTCAATTCACTGTTAAAAGTGTCTACAATGTGTTATCTAGAGGAACTAATCTTACTGCAGGTTCCACTACTGTCCCAGTTCAGGTTTGGAAATCTCTCTGGAAAGTTCAACTTCCTCATAAAGTAAAATTGTTTGCTTGGAAATGTATAAGGAACATTATTCCAACTAGAGACAAGATTTCTAGATATAAGAATGGCATTGAGATCTACTGTAGTTTATGTAACCATGTAGTTGAATCTTGTGATCACCTTATTCTAAACTGTCCTTATGCAAGTTCTGTTTGGTTAGCAGTTAATATAAATGTGAGTACAGTTTTAGCACAACATGGATCTTTTAGGAACTGGGTTATCTCTTGGTTCTCAGTTGGTGCACATCTAGTTTTTGGCTCTGGAATTACTAGGGATGATATAAACAAAACTCTTATGGTTACTGCCTGGACTATTTGGAAAGATAGGTGTACTGAAAAATTTCAAAATAAGAATCCTATCAGGGATATTTCAGTTGCAGGGATTAACAATCTTACTGTTTTGAATACTCGTAATTCAAACAGTCACAATGTTCACTTACAGGTTCAAAGATGGAAGCCCCCTGATGCCGGATTTTTAAAAATCAATCTAGATGCCTCATTTAAGTAGCTTAATTCTCAAGGTGGCATTGGTCTAATTGTTAGGGATTTTGCAGGTACTTGCATTGGAGTGCAAGGGAATACTTTGATGGAGGAATGAAGAAAGGAATAGAAGTGGAGGAGCTAGAGTGCAGAGCTATGCTGGCAGCTGTTACTTTTGCAGGCATTGAAAACTATAATAAAGTAGTTTTTGAGAGTGATAGTGAGGTAGTCATTAAGTCAATCAATGAGCAAACTTCTTATGTTCATTGGATGAATAGGCATTTTATCTTAGATATTAAATTTTTGCTAGAAAGATTAGAGGAATGGAAGTGTGTCTCTGTCAAAAGAGATGCAAATGGTGTTGCAGATAAGCTAGCAAAAAAAGCTAGAATTTCTAAGTCATTTTTTCCCTATCAATCCGCTTTTCCACATGATGTAAATGAGTGGATTGGTATGGACAACCATGTAACCTCTTAACTCTATCAATAAATTTCTTTTTGCATCAAAAAAAAAAAAAAATGTCACAATGACAGTTGCTTTGAAACTTTATGTAGTGGGCAATGCCCTAGTTTGATTTTTTTTTTTTGAGAATAAGTGAAATGTATTAAAACCCAAACGAAATACAAAGCAAACGAAAAAAAAGCAACACATGTTGTTGTCACGTTATCAAAACACGACAGTCCCTATTCTGAGATGTAGACAACAACCTAATGGTAGTACTACCACCTTCTTCCTGATTACCTAATTTATCTATACTAAGAAGAATATTTAGGAAAGTTGGAAAATCCTCCTTCCAAGTGTTAAAAATGGAGGATTTTCTTGCTTCCGACGCTAACTTATCTGCCACAGAGTTGCCAGATCTATGGACAAATTTAAAACCCAAAAAGTTGTTGCAGTTTGCTAAGATTTGCACTGCTTCCTTGACTACCATCTGATTTCTCCAGTCCATCAAAGTCAATCTTCCTTGGATGAAACCTACAATCCTTTCACAGTCCCCCTCAAGCCAGAAATGCGATAAGCCTTCATCTCTCGCCCATTTAGCTCCTTGTAAAAGAGCTAAAGCTTCTGCCTTTTCAGCACTTGAGACAATGAAGATCCCTCCTTTTGCTGCTCTTCCATTACCTGCATCATCTCTTAATATTAGGCCAAAACCAGCATAATCTGTGGCAGAAATCCAAGATGCATCATAGTTAAGCTTAAAACAATTAGAATCAGGTAGTGTCCATGGAACATTAAGATTTAAACTTCTAGTAGGACCAACATTTGGAATAGTTAAGCTTCTTCCATTGTAATTCCAGAAATTTAAGTGTCTTTGTATGATAATAGAAGTTTGCAAGGAAGAGACATTTTTTTCTTCGAAGAATCCAGCCTTGTTCTATATAAATATTAAATTAAATTCCTACACCACTCATATACTCAAACTGGTTTATTTTACACACCTCAATATCAGAAAATTCAGTTCTGATTACATTAACACAAGAAATTGGCCGTATGATTTTGAAAATCAGGACTACCTATTTTACTGAATAAATTATATGACAAGTTTATATGTTTATATTTATAATGAGTATCAACTTTGGTTACCTCGGGCCTACGTACAATCATAATGATAGAAGTAATTGATAATTCTGATTCGAGATCGGGATCTTTACAAGGAAAATCGGTTACATAATCAACAAGAGTCAACACACTTTCATCAACATCATAATATCTCTGTAGGAACAGATTCGAAATTTCTATCAACCCAACCAAACCTAACTCTCCAATAAACCAACAACAAGGTGATTTGACAAGGTTAAATGGTCTCGTTTGTTTTGTTAAGAACAAAATCAAACACAATAACATTGCATACAATGATTTGTTAAGATCATCAACCGATCCAACCATTTTTCAAGGTTTTGAATGATAATAAAATAGACTAAGTTATAGTAATTTTCTAAACTATAATGATAGAAGTAATAGGTTGTGGATATATAACCACATTATGTCATCTTCTTTCAGGCCCGCCAATTTGTAGCTTAGTTTCCACCTCATGAGAATATGGAGTAGTTTCATAGGTTTTTATTTCCTTCTCTTGTTGTTCCCGTTGTCGAGGCCCGTACTGTATTGGCAAAAAAAAAAGACAGCCAGTCATTAACTAGCTAGCTTTGAGTCTGCTCTTCTCTATTTTGTCACAATCACAATCAGACTTAACTCGACCCTGTTTGTTTCTCCCTAAAAAACTCATGTTGTTCTCACAAGCTAAGTATGTTTGCACATGCTCAAATACAAACTCCTTTCTATCATGGTATTCCACTATTGGATGGGCTTAATTTCGCCATTAAAATCGAATAGATGGCAGAAGTGAGTGACTTGAACACGTTCACATTTTGTACTTTTCTTTTTTTAAGTCCGAAAATGAAAATAAAACTAACTCCTGAAATTACCTTCTCGCATAAAACTTCATTCTCTTATAATAGCTGCTTTTCCTGAAATGTCAAGCGAAACAATATCATTTGCAAATTACTACCAATCATTAAAACAAACAAAAAGATTAACGGAATGCGCGAATCTAATAAAGTGACATGTAACTTATCAATTTACCTTTTGTTTTAGTTGCTCAATCTTTTCCCTATATAACTGATTCTAAAGTAAACAGGAATACATCAAAGATATGTTTATGTTCATTTAGTGTTTTTCGAGTTTAAAGAAATCGAACATGATAACGCCGTGATGGATTAAATCATTTTACCTTTCTTGCCCGGATATTAAGCAGGCTCTTCTCCAACTGATTCTCAGCTGTCTGCAATTCGTTAATGGAGCAAGATTTTAAGCCTTCTCCCATTAGCTTCCTACACGAAATTGTTTCCAAAGTTCATACAATGAATTTAAAGCAGGCAACTCATTCCAACAAAAAACGCACTACGTTGAAAAGGCTCTCGTCTTTGAACCTTTTAGAGGCTTCAAGATTCTCGATCTTCTTTATGAGGTTTGCAGCTTCATATTTCAATTGCTGAGACAAACAAATAATTAAGAAATCAGGAGTGCATTAACATTATCAATTATCGAAAAAAACATTGAAGTAAAAAAAAAGAATCTAGAAGAAATGGTGAATGAACTAGCTCTTTGACGCAAAAAAGGGTGATAAGGTGACAAAAGACAACAGTATACACTGGATTCTAAATCATTCTTCGAAGAAAATACAATTGCTTACTAGACTTGGATATTATAAATTGTAATTATCAGAACTTGTGTCGACTTCCTCGAAAACTTCAGAGATCTTTGTGATCTTAAGTAGAGTATTTCATAGACTTGACAAAAATGACAAGACACGAGTTCGCAATGAAATTAATTAATAATAGAAGATTTTATGGCACCCTGTAATTTGAAAAAGACTGTTGCTAGAACGTTACTCGTATACCCATATTTATCTCGTTTGCATCACTCACAAATTTCAGATCATAGAAACAATGATTTACGCCTTCATATAAACTATTAATATATCATTTGTCAAAACAACTGCACACACAATAAAGCACACTGCAGCAACTTTTATAGTACAGCAAAGAAAAGAGTTTTGAACTTCATTAGTCTATCGGGAAAATAAAGAACTTTGGCTTGTCAGAAATCTTCTGCTTTACTGATAAATCCTAATGAAAGAGAAAAATGAAACTCCCTCCGTCTTAATTTACTTGTTTAAATTGGTTTTTGCACAAAGATTAAGGAAAGCAGAGAGAGGATTTTTTTTTTCCAAAATTACCCCAAGCTAGTATTTAAAATACATAGTTTTTACATATCTAGTTTTTTGGTCTTTACTTAGGAATTCGAAAAAAAAATAATGTGTCTTTACTTGAGAGAGGACTATTTAAGATTGTGTATAAGAAATTGAATTACACAATTCTCAATACCATGACCTGATTCAAACATAGGGGAAAAATATGAAACCTAGCAACTAAATTAGGACAAAAAAAATCCCCAATTTAGGCAAGTAAACTAGGACGGAGGGAGTACTATTTTATCTATCCTGGTATGTACAACAATCCTCATTACACCACTAAAAAATACCACCTCGGCCGTAACACAAAAGGAATCGTGCAAAAGCAAAGTTATTGGCTTATTCAACTTTCCATGGAAGTCCATAGACTCCACACCTCCAGAGAGGTATTGCTTGCATGCTTTAGGATTGTATATTTATCAACAACCACATATTACAGGATCGTACTAAATTGCAGTAGTCATTTAAGAGCTACCATTTATCTACTTTTCCAGACTGACAGTTTCACATTTTCAAGCACTATCTTCACATTTTACTACACACTCGATGTCCTAATATGAAACATGTGTAGTTGGCGTTAGCTAGTATCTACATCTAAATACTAGTGAATAGGGCATTCGAACCAACTTATCAGAATTCCGACAAACAAGACACAAGATATTTGACTAAAAATGTTCAAGTCAAAGAGGTGACCTGACCTGTGAATTTTGTTGTTCTATTGCTTTGTTGTTGCTGTTGTAATTGACCTGTACATTTTTGTTGTACTTCCGGTAGCGCTCGATTTTCTTTCGCATACTGGAAACCACAGTTACGAATAAAATAAATCGTTAATGACAGTCTTAAGTTTCAAAACCAAGTGAAACTGGAAAAGGAAAATACAGCAGTAAGTGGTAACTATTACTGACAACAGAACTAAGATGAATACACAATAATGTATGGTATGTGTTGATAACTGGATACATCTTATGTATAGTAAAAAAAAAATCTTTTAAAACATAAAACTAGACTAAGTATCTCCTACTATATAGAAAAGCTTCTAACTGGAGAAGTAAGCTAGAAAAACAGCAAAAAACCACATCAGGTTCCCGAATCACAAGTTTTAAAGAAAATATAGAATTTCCATCTCTTGATTAACAATGTCACATGGGTTTTTCTAACATACTTATTGTTGTGTTTGTCTTTGGGTGTTGTTAATTGTGTTTAGATCCCTTTACAGATCCCTAGCAACTTGGGTATGGTCAGTGTGACCTTCTGACATACATTAACTTACGTTCCAAATCTCAGCATTCTGTAGACTACGATTATCTACAACATGTTTTCCCCCACTTTGAGAAAAAAAAAATAATGACCATTCTTGATCTTCGAAAAAATACACAAAAATATCTCAAAAATGGACCAATAGTTTTACCTAAAACAACTGAAAAAATGTCGAGGCGGTTGCTAATGATGAACTCGATATTGGAAACCAGAACTCGATGAGTATGAGCTGAATGAACCAAATCAATGTGTTGAATGACCAAAAAAAAAAAAGTGAAGGAAAAAAAACACAGATCTGTGGATGAAAAACTGAATAAAAATGACTGTGTGATGAAAATTAAGATCCGGAAAAAGGGATTTTGGTTTCAGCTTTTTGAATTTGAAGGATGAGCTAAGATGAGAGACAGAGAATGTTTATAGAGAAAAGGACAGTAAAGACTACTTTAGCAACAAACATGTAAATCAAGAGTAGTACTACTCTGAAAAAAAAAAGGGAAAAAATAATGGAATGAAAATACCTGGTAATGCTGGAGAATTCATAGAGTTTTCCTCTTGGTGAGAAGACTATTAGAGCAACTTCAGCTTCACAAAGTACAGAAAGTTCAAAATCTTTCTTCAGTAAACCATTTCTTCCCTTTGAAAATGTTACTTGTCTACTTGTTGCATTTTCTATCATTCTCATCTCTGTTTTCCCCCTCACCATTTCTACTCAGAATCGATGGTCTCATAAAATGTTATCTTCATCGTCATCAAAACCAAAAAACTAAAGTCAAAATCAGTATCAAATTTGAAATAAAATCATCAAAACTCACTGTGAAGGTGTTGATGAAAATTGATGAAAAATGAAGAATGAAAGAAGAAAAAGATGCTTCTGTTTGGGAAAGAAAGACCGACCCTATTTTGGAATCTGGAGGTTGGATCTATCTTGTCTTGATATATTTCTTTCCTCATTCGCTCAATGGCTTTATATAGTAAAAAACAACTAAATCATTCAAAACCTAACTTTCCTTATTTATCTCAGTGAGCTCACAACCTTATATATATATATATATATTTAATTTGTCTCAATTTTTACCGGAAGAAAGTAGAGGACCAACCAAACCAACCCATGAAATTTTCGCTGTGTTTAACTTATCATAGAAAAAATGATTTCACCGTTCATAATCGATAGTACACGTGTCGTGATTTTTGTGGTTGTGGGTTGCCACGTGTCGAATAGTTATTATTCCGCCAAATCCTCCCATCAGACCTGAGTCCTGACACCTTCACCCGGCTCATTTTATCGATTTACGTGGCACCATCTAGACCAACTAAACCCGGCAAATTTACGTGGCACCATCTAGACCCTTGATTTCATTAACTTTGATCTCATGGAGAAACATGGGGTCCCGTTGTTATTAGCTTTGGCCAATAACTACTCGACGCTTAGGCGGGGGAAGAGAATGGTAGAAGGGAGTGGGGGTCATCCAGCAGTTTCGATTTTATCCCAACTCTAATAGCATCAATTTCTTACCGGATGATTTTCTCAATAAAAATACATTCAAGGAGAAATTTCCCTGCTAAAACAAACTTAGCGGAACCAATCCCACCCCCTATTTTCTTTGGGTGGAACCCTAGCTAGGGTTATTTTTATCGGGGCATTTCGCAGGATATAATCTCGATACTTGTAGAATCGCTGCAGTTCTCTGAAAACCTTTGTTTGACAGTAGCTATAAGAAACCCATGTTATAATTTGTATATTATAACCCTCTTGGACCTTGAGACTAGTTTGCACCTATTAACCATGGTTGGTAGCTTGGCAGAGATATCCTAGAATATAAACAGAAGAAAGAAAAGTAATTCCGGTATTATTTTATTTTAAAAAGAGAGATAATCTATAGAAAAAAATTTAAAATTAACTCTGATAACTTATTTTCAAGCTGAATCTCATCTTTCTGGATTTTGAGTCAATATAAATCTAGCACCTATATTTTATCCGAGATGAAATAAATCTCAAATTCTCTAGACACTCTAATTTTTTTAAGTAAAACGAAATTATCTCCGACCGTAATTTGGAAAGTAACTAGTAAATTATTATATGCTGGTTTGTTGATATATATATATATATATATATATATATATATATATCATGCATAATCTAGTAACATAAAATGAAACGCTACGTTTATAATTTAGAACTAAGCGCACCATTTCTATTTAATATATGAATTAAACAAAAGCTATTTTTTGGGAAAATGATCTTCTCACCTTGATACCAATTTCACTAAAAGTTAGCGGGTTAAAGTTTTTATCTAAATGTAAACTTGTTTATTAGAAAAATAATCAGTTATAAATTTGGAGCAGAATTTTCTCAGAATGATCCACATAATGGAAAAAAATTATAAGTTGCATATTAGTTTGTTGCATATATGAGTGTTACGTGATATCATGTACATATTATCATTCAAACTTTTAACAAAATTATTTTAATTAAATTTAGATGTGTATTTTGAATTTCTTTCATTCAGTATAGATGATATTAAAGCATATGATTTTCTTTTGAGAAATACGAAAGTCTAACAATGATAACTGAGCCTATCACACACTCAACCTTGTAATAGCGTTTATGAAGATGTATCAAAGTCATTGGGTTGAAGGATGGTGATCAGGGTTTCTGTTTATCGGGTCTGGTTCGGAAATGGTTTAGCCTCTCCTGCTACTGCTTTGGGCTTAGTTTTGTTGGTGGTTTTGTTGAGATCGTGGATCAAATTTTTGTTGTTGTCGTTCCTAACTGTTGGTGTTGGAGTACTCGGTAGTAATGCTTGGTTTCCATTTCTCTAGTTGGGTTGGTGGTTCGACGGTGGCAGCTGGTGGTGTTCAAAGATTATTTTTAATAAAGGTTATTTTTAGTAAAGGTTGTTATAAGATCATCTAATGTTCATTTAAGTCACTGGTCACTGATTCAGTTGTCCTTGCATATATATATGTTTTTGTGCCAAATTTTAATTTGCTCTATGAGTTGTTGTTCTTGATGGTAACCTGCTCTTTAATTTTATGTATTAATTCATATAAAATAATTTGCTCAAAAAAGAAAAATGCCTATCATCGCTTGTAATGCAAATAAGTGACATTATAAGGTTTAGCGCATAATAACCCCGTGGTCCCGTCACCTCTGACAGTAAAATAATGATTTTCTCTTCTTGAGGTAAAAGTCAAAGGTTATTGAACGGAGAATTTGGTGATCCAAATGGATTGTGACGGCTTCGCCTAGCAGCTGGGTTGCACGGACGCTGCATTTTTTGAGCCGTGTCCGCGTCCGACTCGCGTCGTACACAGGATGCGCGTGGGACGCTGACACAACGCGTGTCCGACGCACCAATGTGCGCGTCCTGCATGCGTCTGGTTTGGACGCACCGATGATTCGGGTTTGACGCGTTTTTTTTTTTTTCATTTTTATTTAAACTTTTTCCTTTATTTTCTCTATTATTAACTAAATGAAGAAAGACAAACATTTAAATCAATCATTTAGGTCTTTATTAGGATTTTGTAATTGGAAATGGCATCACGTGTACCCTTAGGGCATGTGTTGTTCTAAGAATTCATTTTGATTGTGACATGTGTTTAGTGCACTACAAAAAAGAAGGCTTCTGGGGACGGCCATTGCTCAACAAAACGTCCCTAGAAAGTTGTAGTTGGGACGTACCCCTCTAGCGTCCCTAGTGATGTGTTTTTGGGACGGTGGATGCAAAACGTCCCAATAATTGTTTATTAGCCGTCCCTAGTAGTATGTTTTTGGGACGGTGGGCACAAAACATCCCAATAATTTTTCTTAGCCGTCCCTAGTGATTATGCCGTCGGTAAGTTAGCTATTTTGCGCCCCACAGCAGTGAAACATAGTCCCACTTTTAATCGAAGTAAAGAGACAGAACAGAAATGCCTCGTTTCCTCCTCCCAGATCTGTAACGAAATCATCTTCTTCCTCGAATCCTCTTCTGCTCATGAGCACACTGAGAAGAATGTGTTTTTGCAAACCCTAAATTAAAGAGAAACTGTTTCTGTGAAATCTTCACTTTCTTCTCCGTCTCCGCTAACTCGTTCAAATCTAGCAGGTTCTCGTTGTGCAACTTAGGATAAGAATCTCTTTCTAGATCCCTTTGAATTTTTTCCGGTTTGCTGTTTGAAATGAACAATTGAAGGTTTCTGTTTGGAAAATCGCAGTATATAATCAAATTAATTTGCTCGATTTTGAGGTGAAATTTGTTATTTCTCTGGTTCAATTAGAGAATACTATTGATTGAGTTTGATAATTTTGAGTTGATATAATTTTGTATTACATGATTAAGGGCACATGCATGCTAGATGTGAAGCTCATACTTGGTTGAATGGATTATTTGTTAGTTTCTGCTGCTATTGTATTGAAGTCCTCTCAAAGAAGTTTACCCTTATTAGACTGGGAACTTGTGATTTTGTTTACTTGCTTACATTAGTCAATTTGTTTACCCTTATTAGACTGGGAACTTGTGATTTCGTTTACCCTTATAAACTGAGAACTTGTGGTAGTATGTACATCATCTGTTTGTTTACTTGGTACGATGTGTGCTTCTGTTCAAATTTTAGTCTGACCTGCAAATATTTTTGCTATTTCTTTCACTTATTCTTACCAATGAACACTCACAAAGAGTCGAAGATGGACAGAAGCTACCAGTTGAAAACTTCTCCTTATAATGAACTGAACTGGGAAGTTCATTGGTAAGAATCTCAGAGATAAAATTCCCTAGAAATATTGCTAAATTAGAAGATAGGACTCTATCGACTGTACCATTTTTCAACATGACTGAGTTAGCATATGCTGCTAGATTCCTTACTGTTACCTTCTTTTCCTTAACGATTCTCTATCCACTGTATTATATCTATGTCCAATGTACTACATCTATCTTCATATCTAGCCTGTACTTATTTTATTTTATTTTATTTCTATCAATGTACTCACTGACTTAAGGTGTGTTGCGCCAGGTGCATATTGCTGGTGTTGGCGATTAGGTAACAGATGGGATATGCAAAAGAGGTAAAGCTTCTGTTCAGTTTGATCTTGATAGTAAAAATTTTGGTCAATGCTTTCTAGACTCCATAAAACTGGTGGCTCCAAGCCACATATGGGATATGCGAAAGAGGTAAAGCTTCTGTTCAGTTTGATCTTGAGAGTAAAATTTTCTTGAAAGTTTCTCGTTTCTTTCTTTCTTTAAAAAGTGTGTTTCTTGAGGGTTTTACTTACTTCTTCAATTTCGTTTTCTTCATCTTCTTCATCATCATATTTCTCAATGAAACAAGAGCAGGAAGTTTGATCATTAATCAATTCTGAATATCCTCCGTTTCGTCTTTGGAATCTGTGGTAGGTTTATAAAAATCCAATCATTAGCTAAATTGCTTCTTTCTTTTTGTTATTTGTGTATGTGATTTTCTTTGTTGATTTCGTTAATTATGGAGTATGATGTCTCTCTGAAACAGGGAATGCAACTGCTCTGTTTCTCTTCTTGTCTCCACTGTAAGTTATCTCTCTCCCTATGTTCTTTTGATCTTGTCCATTAAAGGGATGAGAAATTTCATTAAGGTCTTAGAGAATTTAGACATTAATGTCTTCTTTCGGATTCTAATAACAAATTTGGGGTTAATTACTTTTCATGTTTGCTTAATTAGGTTTCTTGAATTATCATCTTTCTTGTTTTACCGACACCAATGGTGATCGTTAATTCCTCTTAGTAATTTATTTTGACCAATAATTTCAATCTATTTCTATTTCTTCATAATTTGCAGAGTGACATTACGTAGAATCAGAAAAACCAAAGGGACTCGACAATTCTCTGGTGTTACTTACATCATGACCTTGCTCAATTGCCTTCTCTCTGGATGGTATAACTCTCTCTACCTCTCTATCTCTCTATAATATGATTGCTGTGCGCGATTCTATTTCGGAATGAATGGAATAAAGAATAGCATAGGTATAACAATTCTTTGTAACATGATTGCTCAATTGCCTTCTCTCTTGATGGAATATGCGATTCAAAAATGAGACTGCTAGTAGTATGTTGAGTTCCCGTATACATTTTTTCCTTGTTATGCCTTCATTAGGATAACTTCGGGGAGATGGGCAATACTGGTCCTTGTGGTGGACCCTGCACAGAAACTCATTTTGATAGATTTGGTAACCAAGATGCTGCTTCGTTGTTCAAAAATGATGACCCAACATGCATTGAGATCTGGAATCTTGTTATTCAGGTAAAAACTTTGCATATGGATAATGTTTTGCTTAGTAGTTCATTTGCAATCACTTCATTGTTGTTCAAACAGAGTGTAAAGTATAGACGGTGGTTATTGGTGGCGCAAATATGTGAAATAAGTGCTAAAGTTGCAGTATTGCTACCAAACCGAAACAATGAAGGACTCGAGGTATCCTACCAAACTTATATCCAACTCGTTTGATTACGTGGTTAAGTGATAGGAAATGTGGCAGCATACTGGGAGCTCGATGGAAATTTTGGTGCCATGTGCCAACAGTATGGGCATTATCCCAAATGTTCTAATTGAGGTGAGTTAGAACTCCTCCAAAGGCATAACACAAACTAGAAATGCAAACCCATAAACTGAGTATTTATTCCTCCATCCCTGTCCCATTACTATTTACTGTTATGCCCCATTTGGTTTGGTCATTTCCATTTTCTCGTAACCATGAACTGAGTATGTAAGTTAAGATGCCATTTGTTTAGTTATTTTCAGTAAAAAACGATTTGAGCCTACGACAACCTGAGATGCTGATAATTTGGTTCTAGGAATTTTCTTTTATTCAACTTTCAGTCTACAGTGAGGCACCCTTATCTAGGTTAGATACTTCGGTTTTGTTCTCCGTGTACATCGATCAATGACGTCCTATACTAACTTTGGTTTGCTGCAGAATTTCGACGATGATAGATGGAAGGAATTAAATGCTGCGGAGCAATAATAGGTTGTTCTGGAGCAGAAGCAATCAAATACATTCCCAATGTAGATGGTGCACCATTTATGTAAGTTGTATACAACTTTGGTAGTTTGAGAACATCACCTTTTGATTGTTTTTGCAGATTTTTTTTTTTTTTTTTTTTTGTACGAGATTCGTTGCTGTAAATGACTGGATCATTTTTGTGAACCTGATTTCATGAATGAGAATGTATTTTGACGAAATGTTGTGTGAATGAATGTTTAAAAGGGTAAAGGGAAAGGCATCCTGCCAAAGAAACTCAAAAAGTGTACAGTAAAAACTCCATATATTGATACTCTATATATTAATAAAAATTCATAGTCCCAACTCGGGCTAGTTATAAATATTAATAACCTCCATATTTAAATATTAATAGATTTTTTTAGTCCCGCCATAAAGAATTTGCCTCCATATATTAATATAATCGTCATTATTGGAAAATTATACATCACGTTATATCAAAATTTAGATGAACTAAAATTACTTATCTATAGTTGTTTGAGAAAATGATGTAACTTTTTGGATTGTTAATTTGTTATCGCATCTTTTGGCATGTTTGAGAAAAGGATATAACTTCATGTTGAAGCCAAAACATTTCCAACTTGTCATGCATGTTTAAAGCTTCTTGGCATGAAACTATTTGTATCTCCGTACTGCCATCATCAGGATGCTCTCCCTCTACTTCTTGTCTACTTCCATTGATGATTTGTTCTTCCATTAAGCATATACGACTTGTTGCTCATTTGGATGATTAAGGAAGACATCCACATCCATTATTATTTACATACTTTAAATTAAAAAAATAAAATATTTTTTCGCCATACCTCCCTATATTGATAAACTCTATATATTAATAATTTTGTGAAGTCCCAAAACTATTAATATATTCCAAAATTTCAAAATTTAGCAACGCTTACAAAGCGTTACAATTTAGGAATTATGTGACCATTGGAATTTGACTCTAGGGACGTTTATGAAAAACATTTGGGACGGATTTTAAAACCGTCCCTAGAGCAAAAATCCGTCCCTAGAAGTATTTGTGACGGCTAATCAGAACCGTCCCTAATAGGCAAAGCCGTCCCTAGTAGTATTAGTGACGGTGGATCTAGGGACGATATACGACAACCGTCCCTAATACCTTCTTGGGACGGCTTTAGGCCTTTTGGGACTTTTTTATGCCAGTCCCAAGAGGCCTTCTGTTTGTAGTGATAGTGATTGATTGCTTGACCTTCGGCGTGTATAAACAAACGATATCTTCTTTTCTTTTGAAAGTTATACACATGTAGCATCATTTTCTAATTTTTAGGATCGAAACACTTGACTTTGATGTATAAATACATGATTATATATATCTATATTATGAAAAGAAGTGGTGTGTGTGTAGCCTTACAAATCCGACCCTTGATTTCGGCATCCCACGGCATGGATCGATCCGTTATATGTTCTATATAGCCGTTCGTCGGATCCATTGGCTTTCCCGATTTTGCTTCTCTACCGTAATAAGAAACATATAGTTGCCTTATTTTTCTATTTACGGAAGTCCAATCACTCTGTATCCTGATTTTACAACGCTTCCATAAGATATTGTATGTAGACGTCCGTCCGATCCTCGGGTTTTCCAATATAACTAAGTTTCCATGAATAGCTATATCTTTCAAAATACTAAACCTTTTCTACTACATACAAATCTGAGCGTTTCTCTCATGGAAATTTGATGAGAAGAATCCAATTAAAACCACTGTTTATGATAAACCTTGCAAACACTCTTCTCGAAAATCATTGATGTGTTTGTATTAATGTTCTCAGAGGAATTCCACTCTCGGGTGATTTGAATAGAGGTAAAGAGAACACGAGAAGAAGGATAAAGAATCAAAATCTCCAATCTTCTTCGGTGAAGTACACAAACGAGAATTCTCACCCAGGTATGAATTTGATTTCTATGTATCCTATTTGCTTCCGACGTTTTTTTTTTTTTTTAATCTGATTCACAAAGTCGCCGTGAGAAGATACAGAGATGGTAGTGCTACAGTCGAGCTATGGTGATGATTAATGGAGAAGTTATTGTCGAAGATCAGTGATGGAGATAAGACTTCCAGTGTTGGAGGAGATAAAACAAAGGCTTTTTTCTGTTAATGATTATCGAAAAAGCATGGAGGGTTGAGTTGGAGGGATGATGCAGTTGAATTAAAAGAAGGAGAAGCTTACGGTGGTGTTTTGAGAATGAATGTGTTTAGCAGTTTGAGTTCTTGAAGTAGTTGGTTGCTGCTAACGCAGATATGGGGTTTGAGCTGGAGTTGGAATTCTAAAGCAGTGGTGTTGTAGTTGTTTGACATGAGACGAGGAACTGATGATGTCTGTGTGGCAGATTTGATGAGATTAGGTTTTGTGTCGAAGGACATGGACTGTTGTCATGAACTGATGCGTTATGATGCTGATACCGTGGATATGGTGATGGATTTGAAGTTGGAGACAGTTGTGATTAACTAAGAATAGAAGCCGAGATAGGTCACAATTTCTTATGGATTTTAATGAAATTTGGAGTATAAAGTCGTTGTGGTCTCTATGCACCTGTATATAAAAAGCTTAACCACGACATTAGGAGCAGAATTTCTCTTGCACACGAATCGAGTAACTTCATCAATTTATCCGCCAATCCAGAAAAAAGGTTTGTTATCGATTTTCTATAATCATTACGAGGTACGCATCATTCCACCTTCAAGTTATGTCCCCCCCTTGACCGACTGTTGTTGGAAGAAAAATTAGTTCTGTCGTTGATGGGCTAAAGTTCTCGAACGTATTTGGAAAAAAACTATTCTTTGAAAAGATAGTGTTCTCAAACGTATTTGAGTTTGTATGTTGAATTCATTGCAAGGATGGAGATTTAGAAGGGATGACAAATCCAAACGAAAGTTAATTTTTCATTATCAAAGTCACACATAGCAGGTGTTTGTTAAAAGGCCCGCATAATTTCACAACTTCAAGCAATTTAATATGCAAAAGAAGTTGTGTGTGTGTAGCCTTACAAATAAGTGGTGTGTGTGTGGCCTTAAAAATCCGACCCTTGATTTAGGCATCCCACGACATGGATCGATCCGTTATATGTTCTATATAGCCGTTCGTCGGATCCATTGGCTTTCCCGATTTTGCTTCTCTACCGTAATAAGAAACATATAGTTGCCTTATTTTTCTATTTACGGAAGTCCAATCACTCTGTATCCTGATTTTACAATGCTTCCATAAGATATTGTATGTAGACGTCCGTCCAATCCTCGGGTTTCCCAATATAACTAAGTTTCCGTGAATAGCTATATCTTTCAAAATACTAAACCTTTTCTACTACATACAAATCTGAGCGTTTCTCTCATGGAAATTTGATGAGAAGAATCCAATTAAAACCACTGTTTATGATAAACCTTGCAAACACTCTTCTCGAAGATCATTGATGTGTTTGTATTAATGGTCTCAGAGGAATTCCACTCTCGGGTGATTTGAATAGAGATAAAGAGAACACGAGAAGAAGGATAAAGAATCAAAATCTCCAATCTTCTTCGGTGAAGTACACAAACGAGAATTCTCAACCAGGTATGAATTTGATTTCTCTGTATCCTATTTGCTTCCGACGTTTTTTTTACTTTTATTTAATCTGTTTCACAAAGTCGTCGTGAGAAGATACAGAGATGGTAGTGCTACAGTCGAGCTATGGAGATGATTAATGGAGAAGTTATTGTCGAAGATCAGTGATGGTGATAAGACTTCCAGTATTGGAGGAGATAAAACAAAGGCTTTTTTCTGTTAATGATTATCGAAGAAGCATGGAGGGTTGAGTTGGAGGGACGCTGCAGTTGAATTAAAAGAAGCAGAAGCTTACGGTGGTGTTTTGAGAATGAATGTGTTTAGCAGTTTGAGTTCTTGAAGTAGTTGGTTGCTGCTAACGCAGATATGGGGTTTGAGCTGGAGTTGGAATTCTAAAGCAGTGGTGTTGTAGTTGTTTGACATGAGACGAGGAACTGATGATGTCTGTGTGGCAGATTTGATGAGATTAGGTTTTGTGTCGAAGGACATGGACTGTTGTCATGAACTGATGCGTTATGATGCTGATACCGTGGATATGGTGATGGATTTGAAGTTGGAGACAACTGTGATTAACTAAGAATAGAAGCCGAGATAGGTCACAATTTCTTATGGATTTTAATGAAATTTGGAGTATAAAGTCGTTGTGGTCTCTATGCACCTGTATATAAAAAGCTTAACCACGACATTAGGAGCAGAATTTCTCTTGCACACGAATCGAGTAACTTCATCAATTTATCCGACAATCCGGAAAAAGGTTTGTTATCGATTTTCTATAATCATTACGAGGTACGCATCATTCCACCTTCAAGTTATGTCCCCCCCTTGACCGACTGTTGTTGGAAGAAAAATTAGTTCTGTCGTTGATGGGCTAAAGTTCTCGAACGTATTTGGAAAAAAACTATTCTTTGAAAAGATAATGTTCTCAAACGTATTTGAGTTTGTATGTTGAATTCATTGCAAGGATGGAGATTTAGAAGGGATGAGAAATCCAGACGAAAGTTAATTTTTCATTATCAAAGTCACACATAACAGGTGTTTGTAAAAAGGCCCGCATAATTTCACAACTTCAAGCAATTTAATATGCAACCACACAATGTGTACAGTAATAACCAAAGAATTACTAGCTTCTATTGGTCGAAATTTCTACTGCTTAGCTTTTTATTCACTTCGGGAGCAATATCATGTTCGGGTGCTAATGTTGTTTCGAATTACTAAAGATAACTAAAGAGGTTTGTTTCGCGTTCAAGCCAAGTCATCTCTGCGTACAAAAAGGTACTCAAGCCTAACTTTATTATTGCTAATTTTGATGTTATTTCATGTGTGCTGATTGCTAATTTAGTAACTCCAATATTTCCTATGTTCTTGCATATTATTATTAATTGATAGTTTGCTACGTTCAGATACAACCAAAAAAATCGTTATATCATCTCAATGGTTTAAGAACTTAATGATGTACAATGATTTTTACATACCAACATGGAAAGACGTCCATGTGCAAGGAAATAAAAGTTGGGTTGGTTGAGAGCAAGGGATGTTAGCGTCTCACTTGCAGTGAATCCCACCAAAGAAACTATGCAGAAAGAGACTTGGAACAACTCTAAAATTTATCAGTCATTATGGGTAGAGTGCAATACCTTATCATCATTGGAAATCCCAGTGTTCTATCAAACAATTATTGTGGATTGTGGAAGCATAACAGGTTTATTGTATGGATTAAATAATTAGCTTTATGTAAACGTGTAGGTACGACATGAATTTGAGACACGCATACAATAACAGGTTTATTGTACGATTCATTATGTATTCTATATAGACGTCCATCCGATCATTGAGTATAGCTACCGACCTGTTACACTTTTTTTTTTAATAAGAAAACAGGGTAAACCTGACCATTACATGATGTGTTGTCGATTTTCATCGCCGTCATCTGGACTGTAGTTCAAGTAACGCAAAAAGAGGTAACAACCAAGTGTTCGTTAAACCTTCCACTAGACTTACTGCCGCTAAACTTCTTGATATATAGTTTTCGGAAGTTGGGATTAAGTTAAGGGTTTTTATCCCCTTCATACAAACATTAAAATTTTGATTGTTTCCGTCCTGACAAGTTGTCGAGCTTTTCGTTATGTTCTTCACCCTTGTCCTAGTTGCTTCAAGGACTTTCATGTTGTCACTCTCAATCTGCACCATTTGCAGATGCAAATCACGTGTCCACTTGATAGTCAGCGAAGCCGCTTTTTCCTCTAGCTGTTGTCGATTGAGTCTTGCAGTGTTAGTGCACCCTGCCCAGAAGTAAGCCCCTGTATGATCAGAACAAGTTAGAGCAATTGCAGAATTCTTAATATCAAGATCCCACACAATGGGTTACATTTATTTTCATAGACATAAACGGGGGGTTTGATATACAATCACAGATGGCAATGTTTATCTCTTCCTCCCTAATTGGTAACAACCTACTCCTAGTGTTATCCTTAACTAAAGAAGTGATTGTGTACTTAGTGTTTTCCACATTCGGTTTTATTTTCCTAAACACTAGATCACATCTAGCTTTCCAAACCGCCCATAAAATGGTTGCCATTGTTTCTGGCCAGTTGATGAGCTTTTTATCCCTGATGTCATTTCTAGTAAACCAGTTTCTAATCCAACCTAGGATATGCACCTGATTATTTAAAACAAATTGAAAGTGAAAACCAATACTATTGAAGACATTCAAAGTGAAATCACATTTTAGAAAGATATGAGTTCTTCCTGATGTCCACACAAAGGGCAAGACTTGTTTATGTCTGTCACGATTCTTGCGATCCTCTCATTGAGTGGAAGGATATCGTGTAGGCATTTCCACAGAAAGATTTTAATCCTTGGCATTATGTTTAGCTTCCAAATCTTGTTCCAAAAATTTGCATCCAGCTGTTGATCTTGGTGACCAGCAGTCATGATTTGTTTGTATAGAGACCTGGTAGTAAACTTGCCATTGTCTTCTAGTTTCCACACCAGTTTGTCCCGGCACCCCTTGTTTATCCTCATTGCTCCAACAATTACCCTCACCTCTCTCTGGAAACAGAGTTGCAGCTTATTTGTATTCCATTTTGAACTTTCACCAGCAATTTTAATGCCAAATATTGGATTTACCTAACCAACAAAATAATTTAAGGGGTCGTAAGCCCCTGCTAATTTGACACGCCCAAACAAAAAAAACACTAGGGACTGCTTAAAGCCTCGGCTAATTTGACACTACCAACAAAATTCTAAGGACTTAAGAGGCCCCGGCTAATTTAACCCGACCAACAAAACACTAGGGAATTCTCAAGGGGCCACGACTTGCACTACCAGCAAAACATTAGAGAATGCTTAAGAGGCCACGACCGAGGCTGTAAGCCCCGGCTGATTTGACCCGACTAACAAAACACTAAGACATCCTCAAGGGCCACAATCGGGGCTACCCTCAGCTAATTTGACCCGACCACAACACTAAGGTTGCAAGCCCCAACTAACTTATAGGCTTGATGTTTGATAGTTATAATCTAATTAGTTTTGTTAATGATTAAAAAAATTTGGGAGAATACTGAGCATCCGACCAAATAACAAAAAGAAAAATCGAAAAAGGTTGAGCCCGGGCCGTAGGCCGGGGTGACACCTAGTAAATAAAAAATATATATACGTGTCTGCGTCCTGGTTTTTTTGAGAATTTTGTAGTGTCCGCGTCGTGTCGTTTCCGCGTCTGTGCAATCCAGCTAGGGATGGCCATTTGCCCTACCCAAACCCATCCCCGTGGGTACCCGCCCCGTTTGGATAGGGTTTTACCCGCACAAATGGGGATGGGGTCGGGTATGGGTAATACCCGAAACCTAAGCTACGGGGATGGGGCGGGGATGGGATTCAAGGTCCCCGCCCCATACCCGCCCCGCTGCTTCCATATTATAAGGGTTTCGACTTTTATGCAAGAATTTGTATCGAATTTTATACTTCTACAACTTAGTCGAGCTTTCTTACATTTATTATATTCTTGATATTTCTTGTATATTCATCACTTTCGTTTCTTTGTTGTGATCAGACACATTCTTTGATCGTTCTTGTATCGAAAGGACAAAGTAGAAAAACTAAGAAGTCATTTAAAGATTCTTTTGTTCACCTTAAGATGAATTTCTGAATTTAAAATTTTAGAATGCATTATTCTTATGTTATTAATTTTGTTTATTTCGTATTTAAGTTTTGATTATAAATAAATTTATGTATTAACTCCGTGTTACGGGTAACCCATGAAAAACCCGCCCCAAACAGGTATTCCCCATACCCGCCCCCAATTCATGCGGGTAAGGCGGCTGTATGGGTATTTTTTTACGAACAGGCAAAGGATCGGGATTGGCATACCTACCCATGACCATCCCTAAATCCAGCCCAGCAGCAATATGTTTCCGTTGTATTTCTCCAAAAGTTAATTTACAGGTGGCAAAAGATTAGGACAAAAGAAAATTTTACCGTTACTACCAGTAAAAGAATAGAGAAGGGTCAGTTCCGCGGTCAATCGCGTGATAGTGTTGGCCTAGTCAGAGTGAGCGGTTATATCTATCTACGTTAAATGATGAAATATATGCTGTGGTGAGTGGACCCCACAGTCCACTTGTGAAGATTACGTCGACAGTTACCCATGCTGATGAAAAATATCTTCCATCCAGATTTGGTAAATCTACGCGCTAACGCGCAGTGAAAAGATACCATGGTCCAATTAGAGAGCAGAGCGTGTGAAAGTATATAAGAACTAAAAAATCTAATTCTTATAATAAATAAAATTATTGCAATAAAATTTTGAAATGATAAAAGAAAAAAAATAATAAACTAAAAAATCTAATTCTTATAATAAATAAAATTTTGAAATGATAAAAGAAAAAAAAGAATAAAAGAACAAAAAAAAAAAAAAAAAAGAATCTAGGGTTTCCCTTATTTTTACCTTTGCTTATGAAAAAATAAATAATAATAAATAAAAGAACTAAAAAAATAAAAAAAAATAAAAAAAATCTAGGGTTTCCCTTCCCCCAAAGTATTCACTTATTCAACCAACAGAGTTGGAGAAAAGAAGAAGAAAACCCAACACAGAAGTCTTCTCATATGTGATTTTTCATCTAAAGTTTCCTGATGATGAATCAAACTCTTCGATTGATTACACATGTGGGCCCCGAGGGTTTTGAATCGTCCACCTCTCTTTGATCGGAATAGTAAGTATGTCATTTACTTCTTTAGTTCTTTTGCTAAAACTTAGAGGAAGATTTTCTTCCATCTTCTGCTTTCTAACTTTCTTATTATATATATTAGTTCTGTTTGAATAGTATTTGTTGTTTTCTTTGGTGACTCAACTTCTGAGAATGAATTCATTTGTCTGGGACTCTGTAAAACGCACATGTATATACAATCTCCCCGCCCCCCTTCTTTCATTGATTTAACTGTTAAACAGTTGGCTTTTCTTCCCGTTTTTCGTTTCCTCTGTGTTTTTTTTCTTCGTTGTAATTCCTGGCTTCCTGCTACTGAAAAAAGAAAAAGAAATTGTCAATCAATAATCAAATTTGTTGGCCTTCAGTGCATATTAGAACTTTGGTATAATTCAAGACGACAATGGAAATCGACAAGCACAATTCCCAAGCTAACAGTCTAACAAAGCTAGCAACCCACTTTTTGCATGTCGACTGTCGACATGCAAAAGATTTAGCTCGAGAGTGACTGGCCAACTATACAGTACAAGCCTTTTCGTAGTGTTGTAAACATTTTTGAGATGGTTTGGAGATTGAACGGCCGATTACCTTTCAGTACACATCGTTTGAATGAAGTAATGTTTTTCGAATTTTGAGTATTATCTAAGAAATGGTTTGGAGATTGAACGGCCGATTACCTTTCAGTTTCAGTGTAATAGGGTACTAAAATTGTCAGAAAATGAATTGTCAGATGGTAACACTGCCATAAGTTGAACATTTGATTTATACTAGTGTTTACGTTTTTGTAAGCTTTTTCTTACTCGGAGAATTAAGATGACCATTATAAGCTTTAATTTGTGGCATTTGGCATGGCACTGCTTACGTACGTGGATTAACATGGTATAGTAAATATGCGGTAAAGGACACTGAACATCAGGAGTTAAATGCAAAATGGTAAAAATAAAGTTTTTATAATGTGTCGGTACGTAACGTTTTGCTTTCATATCCGATAAGCAAACCTGGGAATGGATATAGATTGGTCATGAACTATGCTTCCCATATTTGTGAGGAAATCGATATCCGTAGCAGCGGCAGTTGATTAAAATCATATCTGATATTTATTATTAAAAGATCGATCTGTCAATAATATCTCTTATCTTGAAATAGATATCAGTGATAAAAATGAAGTTGATCCAAAAAAGTGAGAAAAATCTCGAGAACTACCTACATCATCCTGACTGCAGACAGCCAATATATAGCTCTGTTCCTTGTTCCCCTTTACCACTGCCTTTAGGACTTTCCATAAAGGGTAATCTACTAATAAGCTTTCATTTATGACATATAAATATCCCTGCAACTGTGTGAGGTACACAGACCTACTGCTGGCTGCTATACTTCCTTTGATATTATACTAGTAGTATTATTGTTCTTTTCTCTACGTCTTCCTATGCGTAAGGCCACAGCCGAACACTTGCAAAAGAAAATCATATGGTTTGATAAAAAATAGATAAATTTTTATTAGTAGAATCCCAAACACTGTTGAGTGGAATCTGCACGCCGGATCAATTTTGGCTTGTTAGCATCCCTCCTTGTGGAGGAGGGTTTGTCAGTTCGATCAAAAGAAAAAATGTTCTACCGAGTTCGATCATGCTTCAACGATCAGCTCTCCCTATAGAGTTGTGGGTGTTACTGTTACCTTCACTGTTACTGTTCGATGGTCTGGTTACTGACTTACTG
The DNA here is from genome assembly GCA_023531295.1 of Papaver armeniacum. Taxonomy (NCBI): domain Eukaryota; kingdom Viridiplantae; phylum Streptophyta; class Magnoliopsida; order Ranunculales; family Papaveraceae; genus Papaver; species Papaver armeniacum. The sequence goes on along the minus strand of JAJJWW010007385.1, from coordinate 41,502 downwards.
TGTTAGGATTCTGGGTACAAGATTCGGGTTACGAGATTCTGTTTGAAAATCACTGGATGTTGTATGTTCTAGTTTGTTGTTCGTCATGTAACTTCGGAGTTTATCCCCGTTTTCTTATTAAAAAAAAAAGATAAAAAATAGGAGAAATTTGTTTGTAAAATTTGTAGATTGTCGTTGCCTGACTCGGACGAGTCTGATTATCTAACTCAATTTACTTGGGTATATGCTAAATTTGACATTAACACTAGGGATGCTCTTAAAATACAAGCTTAATTTCGAAAATAGCTCTGACTCTCGTGTTAGGATGCAGGCTCATGGATGTGAGTCCCCTAATCACCAGTTGAATGCGAATTCAAGTGGGGTGACTAGTTTAAGTCAATGGTGGATAAATGGTGGAGTGCACGTGTGATGAGATGTGGAAGCTTACAATGAAAATAAATTGAAATTGATAACTTGAAATGGATAAACAATCAACCAAATTAGTTTCTTCTACCCTTTGAATAAAAGAAGAACCTAAAAATGGAGATTCTTCTCCTACAACTTATAGTTTCTCCCCAATAGGAATTAGATAATAAGAGGCATCTACTTGAGGCTCTAGAATTAGATGATCTAATTCCCTTTAGAGACAACAATTAGGATTCAAAGAAGAGATAACTCTCATCCTCACAAATATAATAAAACCAAAACTAAACTCATTTAACCTTGTCTCTTCTAATTTATACTAGCACCAAGGGTATACTTGTCCTATTCAAAATGTTTTAAAGATGAGAGATAAATTGTGTTTCAATATTGATATGGGACATCCACTATACATCAACGTGTGTGCTTTCTATCATTTTCAGTTAGCTTTGGTCTTTGTGTCTTAACTAGCTTCACTTTGTTGTCCTGTTAACTTGTATACCCGTATACAAGTTAACTGGGGTATAATTGACTTTAAATTACTTAGGAAATTGAAACAGCTTACAGAACTAATTAATAGTTTAGCTTTATCTAATATTGAGATCTGTGTTCCAGTGATACCCTTTGGTTTTATTAATGAAAATTTATTAAATAATCAATCTCGACATTTCATCCTCTTTACCTCTCTCTTATTTCCTCCGTCGTCTTCTCCTTCTCCACTTTAATCCCAGAGTATGCTTCGTCTCCATTCTTATTATACTATAAACTCTTAATTATATGTTTCAAAACAACTAAGTATTCATGTCTGTGGCTTCTGTTTAGTTTCTTCGTTACCTTTATACTTGTTCCATATACATAAAAGCAATAAAATATTTGAACAAAGAAATCAAATATATGATGGGTGCTAGCATAACAAGATCCATTTCCAGTACCACATCAGAAAACTAATTTTGTAAATTGATGAGTGACATGCAAATGTAAAAGGATGATGGAATCAATGCAGAAAAAGAATTGGGCGTTCACCGAACAATTTCTCTAGAGAGCATTCGTTAATTCCATAAATTTTAGATGAAAAATACTATCATCAAATCTCCTGCAGATTTGGGTGTTCATTAATTTATCGCATTTGTTTTTATTAGGTTTGATTAAGAATTTTGGTTTGATCTGTGGATTCAAGAAGTTTATCAACAGAAGAAGCTTGTTCACGGATCGCTACTAAAGCATCAGCAGCAGTAATAAAAGCTTTATAATTCCCAACTGCAACTTCTTGCATTTGTCTCTGAATTCTCTCCGAATCCAATCGTAGCAACCCCGGTTCCTATACAAAATAATAAGAATTCACATTTTTGATAAAGATGAGTGAATTTTTAGGGGATCCGATGAGAGAAACAGAAGCAAGATTTAGAAGACACGATGTAACCATTGTTGAATCTTCAACTGAATCCATTGATTAATTGATAATACAAATTCGACCTTGTGAAAAATTAGGGATCGAATTTACTGATCCAGAGATTTTCGGTTTTGATTTACTGTGTACTGGTTTTGATTTTTATCAGTGATCTTATTAGAAGGAGAGAACTCAGGGGAAAATTCGATGGTCTGATTGCAAAATAATAAGTTTAGATACGGAGGGTATCAATGGAAATAACTTACCTAGAAGCAATAGAATTTCATTCCCAAGTTTCCCAACAAAAATTCCGGTATCCAATAAAAATAATAAATATTTTAATCTTCTTAACGTATGCCCTGGTATACAAGTTAACATTTGCCCACTTTGTTTATGGCTTAGGTTTGGTGCGATGATCAATGTGGCTAACAAGAACTAGGTACTATTTACGATATAATCAATGCAACTGACAACTTCAATTGGGTTAAATTCTCCATTACAAGTATTAGAAAGGAAACAAATACTATAAATAGAAACAGCTAATTGAAACAATAACATGTGGTAGGTTTAGAACTTTTAATGGTAGACTGCACATTGGCTTTTCAGTAACCAGTGTCTAGTGTAACCATCAGCCTTTCAAGAAGAAAATATGATTTATTAATTAAGAAAGTGGCCAACCCTCCGGCCCTTAACTAAATACTCGCCATTTTTTTAGCCTGGTCTCTCCGTTAGTTTTCTCATCCGGATCCATAGGCCACACTTGATCACCATGTCCATAGGCTTTTGGTCATGGATTTTTTTCACTCCAAAAATGTGGCATCAGGTGCCGTGACAAAGAGGTACCTTTATGGCTACACAAACTTTGAGTGACTATAAAATATGATCTACCATGACCATACCTCTATAACCGTGTCTATATGGTACTCTTTTTTTTTTTTTGTAGTTAAGCATTTTCACTATCACCATGGCCATAGGATCCTTATAGACACACAATTTGATTTATATGTGGCTAAACTTTACCTTAAAGTCACGGGAATTTTATTTTAGCCATGGCCTTTGTCATCAATTGGACACGCAAAATTCATTTTATCATGGCCAATATATGCTTTAGAGCCACTCTAATTTTTCTTAACCATGGCCATCTCTATCATTTGGACACACGGAAAATAATTTAACATGGCCAATACATGACTTGTAGTCACGTTTAATCTATAGTACTGTGGCCATCCATATTTTCGGACACATGATACACATTTTACATGGCCAATTAATAAGTTATGGCTACTAAGAATTTGTAGCACCGTGGCTAAAAACTTTCCAAGGGCACGTAAAATGTTTTCAATGTAGCCGTTGTTCACCTTTTGGACACAGGAGATCAGATAAAACATGGCGCTAAATACCTTAAAAGTCACACAAAACGAATTCAATGTGGCAAATATTTAGCTTGTAGCCACATGTATTGGTTTTCACTTTTCAGCCCCTCGAAAATTAGAATTTTCATAGCTCTATTTATTCGTTCGCCATGGTTCTAAATCTAAAAGGTGGTCGTAGTTTATATTCAACCACGTGAAGGCAGTATTGGCCACTTATATCGATTCTTTAGGGACCATTTAAATTATTAATCATGATACAAATTAATCACACTATTAAAAATGATCCAAAATACTTTTTATTGATTATATGAGATACATCACATGTGTTTGAAGATTCAACAAGTAAACATTTATACAATGAAACTTTACAGCACCACGAGCCTGCAGTCTTCATTCACTTGATACTCCTCAGTATTCTTCAGTTCCCCATCATGCAGATCCCAAGCTTTAGAAATCTTCTTAGACTTAAGGTTGTCATCATTCTTATCTTACTAGTCGTCTTAATAATTAAGCTTCAAAATTAGTCCATTCTCTTGCCATCTTTATGAAATCAAATCATAAATAGTTAGTAAGTTAGTGTTCTAGTAAAGAATAAGTGTCAGAACCTACTTTGGAACAGTTAGTGCTGTCAAAACCAACACTGACTACTGGTACCCCAGAAAGGTGGTTCCTTAAAGACAAAAGGTTGGGATAGCTGGGCCTAAGGTAATATGAAGAAGAAAAAAACACATTACTGAGTGAGTCGCTAAACTCAATAAACTAATAGATTAGAATGATATTCTTTTCATGTTAAGCAAAACTAAGAACAAAAGTTCTTCATTTTGTTCAATTTACCATCGGCATTACCCTGTTACATCATCACATACTACCTAATCGTTACGAGGTAAGGATATGGAAAAAAAAACATTTCCACCTGGAAATGACAAACTCTATCATAAATGAAGTATCAATTTTGAAAAACTGCTAAGACACAATTACAATTACATGGGATTCAATAAACCTTTAGGATAGAGCTTTGTCAGTTTTGAAATTAGATTCAACGAACCTCGAGTTGTTGCAATCAATTCTGGAGGAACATAATGTAACCTTAATGACGGCTCTCCGGAGTTCAGGTCTTTAAGAATCTAATGACAAAATTTCAGAATATACAAGTCAGAACATATATGGTTTCAAGTTATTTTCTTCCCTTTCCAGCTTTATGGTTAAAAACATGAATATCCAATACCATGATCAAATTTGGGGCTATTTTGCGTTTCCTCCCTTCCCAAGATCGCTAATTTGTCCTCCCCAAATAAATTGAAATTAGTATTTCCTCCCATCGTTACATTTTCCATCCAACTTACAGTTAGTTGAGTCAGCAAGGATATACGCGTGGCAAAAACATACATGTGTCGAAATTTTTTACTAAAATACCCTCATTTGTTTTCGTAAATTATATCAAAATCACAGTATGAATTGATTTCCAGTTTTCTTCCCTGAAACTATGACTCAGATGAATCATCTGCATCTTCAATGGCAACACAACACACCATCAACTCCTTTTAATGCAGAATTCCCATTCATCGTAGCAGCGGAATTCCCATTCTCTTTCTCTGCTTCAAACCGATTCAACAAACGCTAACTATCCATTTATAATCGACCACCAACAACAATCAATCTCTAAATTCATCTAATTCAGCTCAAAATCACCAGATCCATCACTACACCATTTTGAGGAATTAGCAACGGTACTAGTGCCGTTGCTAATTCCTGTTGCTAATTTTTCGCAACGTCGTAAATCTGTTGCGAATTTTGCAACCGCAACAGGAAGGTTGCAAATAGCAACTGCGCTGAGTTCAAGCATGCGAAGCACGCGTGTGGTCGGGAACACTTGGACTGTTAAATACGCCCCAGTCAAACTTTGGTCAAGCCTTCTCTTTTGTTTTTCCACCCTTCATCCCAATCCACCTATATCTGCCTTAATTGATTTTGTTCACTCACTTTTCGGCTGAAATTCATTTTTTGTCCTGCCTTAACCACAGAGGATTTCCTCTCCTCTCTATCTTCATCGCCATCTCCATCTCCATATCGAGCTCTTTCTTCTCTTCTCAATCTCTGAACTCTATCATCGTGTAGAACTCTATCATCAGGTATAATCTTTGATATAATTTTTAGGGTTCACAGATTTTGATATCTAGGGTTTCAGTTGTGATTTTTAGGTTTTAGAGACTTTGATTTCTAGGATTTAGAGATTTGATTTAAGTTTATCGAATCCTAGGGTTTCATTTTTTTCGATTTCACTAGTGAATCTGTTTTTTTCGATTTCGGTTTTTCAATTTTTCTTTCTCTTTCAGTTTAGGGTTTCATATGTGAATCTAATACGATTTTAGTTTTTCCATTTTGGGTTTGTCAAGGTTGAAGAATTAAAGTACTTTGGAGTTCTGAAGAACATTGAAGGTATATTTTTTTTATGTTATTAAGCTAGGGATTTGATCTATTTTCAATTAAGGGTTCAATCTATATTTTTGGGTTGTAAATTATAAACTGATTTTGTGGTTTGTTGTTTATATTTCATGGAATGGATTTAGTATAGTATTAAGTGTTAGTACTTTTTTCATTAATATGATGTTTGGTTAGCATATTTAGTTGTATTAGCCTCCAAAATTCTGTACCATTATGTGTTTTAAAAATATATTTCTTAGTCTTTTGATTATCGATAAGTTATTAGTTCTTACACTGTCGTTTGGTGCTAACATTAAAACTTCAATTTTGAGCTGAAAAAGACAGTTCATCTTGCTCAGTTCCCGGTATAATAAATTTTCAGCATTTCCATTGTTTTAAAATTTTACTATGTTTTTCAGGAACCTCAATTAATGAAGAGGTGTCACAAAGACTCTAATATGCTTTTCCCATCTGATGCTTATAAAATTCTCTGAAATGCAAAGATAGTGTCTGTGGTTAGAGGATGCATTTGATAGAGCAAAACAGCTATATATGTCATGTTATAGATCCATTCCTAAAAGCTTAGAGAGGTCAACTGCTCACAAGCTTATGTTGGCAATGTTGATGGAGATGAACGCTTTGTTGAGCCTACACCTCAGTCCTTGCTAAAGTTAACTCTGCAGACTTTCAAAGATGTCGTCATGAGTTAATTTTTTGGGGATAACATGGAGGTGTGGATGTTTTTCTGCCTATGAAGTTTGTTGATGCACTCATAGCGATATCTTATTACTTTGTACATTTTTTTAATTTTTCATGTGCCTTCTTTCATTATAATTTTTTTTTCATCATCCCCTTGCCATTGCTAAAACAATTGCAGGTAAGTATCACATAAAATGATATCGAGTCTTGTATTCTTGATTATCTGGGGACAGTTGGAGCAACGAAAAGGGATGGGTTAGTGAACGGCTTCAACCCTGTCATGTTTTTGATGTTATCCACCTGATATGATGTTTCAACAAGTGAGTAACCATTTGATAACGCGCATCAAACAATCATTTTCACTCTACTTATATCTGACAATGCTTATAGTTTCTGACATTATTTCAGGCTCGGTTGCTCGAATAACAAACTTAAAGAACTCCCAAGCTCCCTAGGAAGATGCATAAATTTTTCAGACCTTAAGGTAACTCATCAGTGAATGTGCACATCCCTTTTTAAAGCTTTTCCCTCCATTAGTGAGTTTATCGTTACGGATCTATGCACCATATGCTTGTTTTCACAATTTTAGATGTTGAAGTCTATTACTGTCTCCTTCTCAGGCCTCCAACAATAGTTTAACAAGCTTGCCAGGAGATCTGAGCAACTGCTAAAATTGGTGAAACCGGATGTTGAGGTACTTGTATTTAGAGCAAATTTTATGGTGATTGTGCATTATTCATTGTGCCTTAACATACCAATTGCCAAAATCGTGAATCATTTTATCGCTGATTCAAGTACTTTGATTATCTAAAGCTTTTGTCGGGGAACAAATTAACAATTTTGTGTGAGAACGTTCAAATGTCATGGACAACACTTACCGAATCAATGCTTGTAAGTGTTTCAATGTATGTTATTCTTAATATCTCAGAACCGCAAATCTCTTTTCTGGAGATAGTATTGGTGGGTTTTATGCAGCCAAGAATTCTTTGAGCAAAAGATCCCATAAAATATAGGAATTCTTTCATGACTTATTCGTTTAGACCTCCATCGTAACAAGAGTTGAAATTGCATTCATTTTCTTTAGATATTTAAGGAATTTTCGTACATAACTTGAAGCATGGGGCAAAAAATACTCCCGAATCTCAATTTTTCCACATATATATATCTCGGCACACCTGCTACGTATTTTGGGTGCAGGGATTACTTCAATCCCATCATCCATCGCTGGTTGCGCTTCACTCACCGAATTCTCAATGGGGTCTAGAATTTATATATATTTTTCGTTGTCTTCTATTGTACTACCACAATTATGTATAGTTATTGATGCATGTGTCTTCTAAGTATCAACGTTTGACTTTGAATTACAGGAACAACATGCTCTCTTTCATACCTAAGAAATAGGGCTCTCCTTGTCAAATAATTTACTCACAGGATTACCTCCAGAAATTGGTAAGGTTAACAGTTGGCTGCAACTTCTTTGAGCACTTCTCAGTGGAGTGACATGCCAATCAATATCATTCTTTTCACAATTTTTAGTGACATCATTTTGTAAACCACCCAAGTTGCCTAGATATCTAATTCCTTACTCTTCAGTGGTCCCGAAATTTGTTGCAAGTCAGTCCGTAACGACAAAAAGAATTAAAATGTATAGTTAGCAATCTAATATAAATTCAACTTAATATACTACTACATCCAATTTCCAAGAAATTATTCTATTGGACTCCATTAGTAGGTATTCCAGTTCTCTTCCCGTCCTCCTTTTACTATTATGTCTCCAACATCCAATCTCAAATATTTTTATAGTGTGTCGTGGCCGAATTATAGATTTGAGAAAAACTTTCTTTAGTATTGGGTAATTGTGTACGAACATCCTTTGATGTCACAATCTTTTCACCTTTCCACCAAAAAACTTACTTACTTCCCTGCACAACCAAAGAAATTTCTATTGTTTGTTTGGTCAGTTCAAAATTGTTGGCATGCTTTGTAAACATGATAATGCTATCACTATTGATTCTAATTATCCTACAGCATCATGACGAGTCTCGTAAAGCTTCGCTCGTTGGTAATCCGATGCGAAGTCTTCAAGGTTTGAACTGGACCTGGGTCATTTACTTGATTTAAAGTGTTGATTAGTTAAGTAGTTTACCTAATCGAAGTTTTGATTATAGCTCGCCGGGTGAATGGTCCTACACGGCTTTATTGAAGTATCTCTCAAGTAGAGTCTCTCACATGAAGGCAAGTTGAATATGACTTTCTTAGATAGTACTGATGTGAAAAAATCATATGTGTATAACAGTTTAAACAATAAATGTGTTATTTCATTTTAACACAATTAAAGTTGTAATACAGGGTCTGCTTCCACTTCTACTTCCTTGAAAGAAGATGTTATTGTCAAGGCAGCTCGGCTCTCTCTCTCTCTTCCAAGGTTCGCCTTCTCTGTAATCTCAATATTGTGACCACATTTGTACGTAACCGGTAGTTCACTGGTAAAGCATAGTATGCGCTACAAGTATGGTGTTAATAAACTTATGTACACACGTACTTACATACATACATGCATACATATGAGAAAACAAAAATCATGTAGTTCATTAACTCATTGAAGCAAAAATCATAAACCATGAATCGGATCCACCGTGATTGGCGAAGTTTCCTACTTTTTATATGGCAAGCCTAAAGCTTGGGTGCTTTCTTATTCTTTTCAATGTGTTTCAGACTCTGATATTGTCGGGGAATAAATTTAAGGAATGGCCTCGGTGTTAGTCCTAAGCTCTCTCCCTAATCTGTTGTGTTTAAAGCTGGATAACAATCCCCTTACAAAGGTAATTTACTTCTGATTCAATTATGTTTTTACTTTTTTAAGATGCCAGAAATGACAAGATTCAATGCTAGTATATAGAAGCACCTTGTATATAATTCATAAGCCACTCAAGTGCCATGTTATGTGTTTTCTTTCCTACCTTAGCCTCATTTTATCTTATATGGAGTATATATATATATGCTTCCTTGTTCACTGGAATTTGCAGATCCCTTGAGATGCATTTGGAGCTCTCTCAAAACTCCAAATACTGGATTTGAGTGGTAACGCTACTTCATTACCTAAGTGTACAAACTGGCGTTGTTTATACGACTTCGTTTGCTAATTTCTAAATGCATACCTCAATTAACAGGAAGGTATTGTAGTTGGAAGGACTTTTACTACACCAGGAAATTATCAAATTGATGGCGGTAAATAAATGATAGCCAAGAAACCATCAGGTTCTGAAGGGTTAACAAGTACGACTTCATGACATGTTTAGTTGCATTCTTTGGTGTTCTTCCTCTCTGTACAAATAGACCTCGCAGTTGCTGTAAGCTTCTTTTCCATTCTCTTATTTGTCTTATCATATACTTATCTAATATGTTAAACCAATTATTACACTAAATTGGCTCTATGAACGCTTGCTGCGATATCTGATTAGAAGAATTTGTGATGCTTTGTTCATGCGGGTTAATCAATGATGCTCTATTGTGAGATCGTAAAGGTTGGAGAACAAAGCAAAGAAATGCCATTATGTCCCTTACCAAATTGTAAGATTCGTAAGTTTATGTAGTATCTCCTTATAGTGATTTAAGTTGGAAGAACTTAGGAATTTCTTAACTTTCTATGAACTGAACTTAGGAACCAAGTATGTTTCTAATGTGTACACTAGTTTGTTGTGATACTTGGAATACATTTGTATCAAATACTCATACTTTTTGTTAACATCAATTGAAGAATCCATTTTTCATAATATGATACAGTTTTGTATGTTGAATGAATGAATGACATAGTTTCTATATCTGTGGAAATGATGAATATGGGGAACTGGGTAACTGCAGGGCGGAAATGAGGGGGGAAATGGATTTTGACCAGGTCAATGAAGACTTGACCCCTTTTTTTTTATGTTGCAAATATTAGCAACGTCTTTGATTTGTTGCTAAATTAGAACTGAACCAAGAAATTAGAACCAGAACCAATAACATTTTAGTTCCTGGTAGGGGTATTCTCGTAAATAGAAACAAAATTTTTAGCAACGATTGACCTTGGTTGCGAATAAACAAAGTCGCAACGGCACGATGACGCTGCGAATCTCCGTTGCTGACCAAGATTCGCAACGAGCTTATGCCGCTTGCGAAAAATGCAACACCGTGTTTTAAAACGTCAACCTCGCTGTTGCACCCGGCCAAGAACGTCCAGTGCTCCGTTGCTAATCCCTAAAAATGGTGTAGTGCCATCTTCTCCCAACTCTACATCATAAATTTATCGATTCACCCAATTCAATTTCAATCTCCCACTCGACTCAAACCCCGGGATAAACATTAATCAAACCCATATACCCAAATCAATCTCAGCACCAAACTCTGATTTTTCATCTGCAACTTCATGTAACAATTAATCAAAGCGATCGAACAATGGTTTTAATTAATCTGTTCAATAGTTTAAATAGGTTTGTTGCCATTAATGGTGATTGGAAATGAAGTAGAGAATGAGGAAGTTTATTCAGATTGATGTCGCTGTCGTAATTGAAGATGATTGGTGAAGATTGAGAGTGGGTTTGATCCGAATCCGAATATGACAGCAAGATAGCGCCGAGATTATAAGAAGTTACTGGTGTCGTTGAATTAATGGGTTTTGCTGGTTTATTTAGATTGTGGAGATGGGTGTTGGTTGAGCGTTGAAGAGGTGGATTGACAGAAAATGAAGTTAGAGTTTGAATTAGTATTTTGGATTGGGGATTTGCAGAGAATTAGTGTTTTGAATTGATGTTAAGTTTCAGTGGGTACTGATGGTGTTTTGAATCTTAGATGAGACAGATGGATATGAATCCAGAGTTGTAAGAGGTTTACAGAGAATAAGGAATTGGAAATGAGTTGGAGATAGATTTTTGGTTGAATCAGAATACCAGCAACTCGAGTTGGTAGATGATGAAAGGTTCTTTGAAGGGATTGAGAAATGTAATTGATGATTATGAACTGGTTCTTAGTGGGGGTATTTTGGGAAGTTCACGATACACGTGTACTGTTTTTGCCACACGTGCAGATGCTGACTCATCTAACCAAGCAATGGACGGAATTCCTAACGATGGGAGGAAACACTGATTTCAATTTATTTGGGGAGGAAACGCAAATTAGTGATATTGGGAGAGGAGGAAACTCAAAATAGCCCTCGAATTTAACTTCATAGTGATCAAATTTAAGTTTAACTCTCGACTGTTCTGTATACCATAAAGGACAAATCAGTTACTTTTTGCCTGACTTCTAATGTTTGAGTCGGTGACAGATACTCTACAACAATTCCTTTCCCCTTTAGTGCAATCACTTGATTTTCCTATTAAAACATGACAAGAAGCCAAAACAAAACTTCATAGATAGAAGAAACATTGTATGCATACTATCAAAGATCTCAAACGAATTCAAAAGAGTAATATAAACGGTTATAACTGCTAACACAGATGAAATGACCTCTTCTGCAAGCTATAAATGCATAAACATGGCAAAATGCTTTCACCTATTAGTGGAGAAACATCAAGACCAATTCCTGTTTTTGAGAGCAAAGGCATCTGGTAACACATGGACTTCCCCCCTCCAGTTGGCAAAAAAAATCTTATCCTACATTAAAATTGAGACAAAAAAAATATATAAATGCATGTTTAGAAGGAAATACAGGCACAACACAACGTGATATTGAATACTCAAGGTGCGTGTCGGTATAACACAACGTGATGGAATGGAATTTCAATTTATAAGCTTATATCACTATTTTGAATCGTAACTCAAACATTTGTAGTTTAATCGCCACAATGAGTCGTTCAACTTGACAAAAAAAAAAGATGACCTTTGACAAGAAATCTGTAACTTTACATGGAAGATGATCATTGACATTAAATTTATATTTTGACTAAAAAAAATGAACTAGACAGTCATGTATATCCAATCTCCTATTGTACCGAAACAGAATTCAGGAGTCCAATTTTGGGACAGAAAGAAGTTAGAATACTCACAACAGGGGTCAAGACAGGGCACAACATCCTTATTCTGGGGATCCTTCCATAGCTTATTCTTATTTGCAACATTCAACTATCAAACCTAAAGGACTAAGGATGACTGCTTTGTGCTTCAATGAATTGGTGGTATCATTGGCTTTTACTGCAAACAGTAGATTGGCATACAAAAATAGAGACAATTTGAGAATAGGGACGAGTGAATCCTTGAGTCCAGTTTAACTCACTTCCATGATGCCCGATTTCGTGCTGCTGCAAATCATAAATACAACAAATAGATTCAATCAACAAGAGAAAAAACTGATTAAGATCAAAAATAGGGGTTTCTGTATCCAAAAAATGAATAAATATCAAAATAAAAACCTAAAAGACAAACCAACCATTGAATTGAATTACAGTGATGAAGTCATGTACTCTGAAAAAATAACCCTGATGTTGGAAATATGCAGAAGAATAGACAATCAGTATAAATCAAAACCCTAAATAGAAATCAATTCAGAGAAAAAAGCAAAGATGGGGCTTGAAGTTTGGTCTATTGGTAAAGACGGACCTTCATTTTCCTGGACGGTACAAGAATCGGAAGACATTTCAGAGAGAGTGAAGAGACAAGGAATCACATTGTTGGTATAGAGTGAGCGACACAGAGAGAGAAGGTGGTTGTGCAATTGTGCCTATGAGTTAGGTTTTATTTTTTTCTTGCCCCTTGAGTGAGCGGAGGTAACAAGAAAGAGATGCTGGAGAGGAGAGGAGAGTGAGGTGGGAGAAATTTCGTTTTTAGGGTTTTGATAAATGTTTGACTCCGCGATTTTTTTCCCTAGGCTAAACCCGACCTCGAACCTATCCAAATCCATACGCTTTGACTGGCCCCACCGCCTGCACCCAACCCCGCCAACTAAATTTAAATATACATACAAACCTTTACTAGAGGGATGAACCCCCGACTTCCTCTTGAGTTGATCGGATACCACTGAGCTACGTCCTTGGACCCAAAAATAAGAAATGAAGAAGATGGTCTTTGAACCCATGACTTCTGGAATGCAAGCGCTCAACCACTGAGCCATGCGCTGGCTGTTTCTAGTTTGAGGTTTAGTCACATGGATTATAAAGTTTCTGAACGGCAGATATTTGTCTTGGAGTTTTTCATACGGAATAAGGTAATGATAGAAAAGCATGAGGATCTGTGTAAATCACTAAGCGTATCCAATGAGATTGAATGTATATCAAAATTTGATGAATTTTTCCTTTGAATCGATCATATATACATTTTGAAGTATGGGTTTAGATGAGAATAAACACGAATACTATGAGTGTGAATGAATTTGAATAACAAAGGATCCACGTGGGTTGGCTCGATTGGTAAAAGGCACAGGGATACTGAAAGAACTAGGTAATTTTTACTTGATCTCCAATATACGAAGTTAGTAGTAGTTTTGTATAGCGTTTTAATTCTGAGAGCATTTAATACTGGACTAGATCCTAGGGTTATTCTGTATTTGCGGTTTCCTCGCTAACAAAATTTTGTGTTGTGTGATATACTTTACTTCCGCATTATTTAGCTTGTCTTTATAATTAAAGTAAATACACTTGACGTTAGTTTTCACTTGGTCAGATCACTTTTGTTAGTTCAATCTGAACTAAACTTGTTCTAAGTAGACACCTTAGTGAAATAATCTTTTAGTGATTGTTGCTTAAGGAAGATGATACAAGGTGGGTCTTGAACATGTTGTATATGGAAATATTGTAGTGTACTTGTGTACCCTCGTCATTTCACTGGATAACCCTTAGTTTTACTGATTATCCACAAATTTAACCCAATTTACTCAACTTTACTCCATTCCACCAAATTATACTAAGAATCACTACATTATACTCAGTATAACCGGTTATCCACTCGATTCCATCTAATTCAATCCAATTATACTCAACTTTCTTTGAGAATCACTAGATAATTATCCACAAATTTGTGGATAAATTTGTGGATCCACAAATTCCATCAAATCATACTTCAAATCACTTGATCATACTCAATATGACATAGTATCCACCTAATTCCATTCAATTCTATCGAATCATACTCAACTTTGTTTCACAATCACTGGATAGCACTTACTTTGACTAATTATCCACAAATCATACTCCAAATAACTAGATGATACCCATCATAATAACTGGTTATCCATCAAATCCCATGTAATTCAGTATAATTGTACTCATTTGTATCTCACAATCACTAGATAACGCTTATTTGGGCTAATCATCCACAAATTTAAGGATTTGATTTCAAATCCACCGAACTTTATTAGATCCCCCAATCTCGTTTGATGCTTAAATATTTACATTTTCATTCAAGTACTAACTTCATTACGAACTTCATCCGGTCACACACCAATCTTATTGGATATTTATAGTGATTTATTCATTGACAGGCTTCATTTGATCTCACTAGGTGTCATTACTCATTAGTCATACATCGTCCCGTAAGAAATCACAACCTTAGATCACATTATTACCAATATGGTCTTCTCTGAAAAAAAAAATCAATCGCCATAAAAATGTACAATCTCTGTGTGGTGTTTTTCTCCACTAATAGAAAAATCAGAATCTTTAATCGAAACGAATATAAATCCAAACACAAAAAAAATAATTAATCGTCATAAAACAGTACAATCTGTGTGTGGTGTTTTTTTTCGACCAATAAAAAAATCAGAATCTTTAATCGAACGAATACAAATGCAAACACAAAACTCATACGAATTACCAATTTATGATCTGTACAAAGGAGGGAAAATTGCGATCTCCATGGGCGGGAACAACGAAGTTTTGGCGCACTATTTCCCCCTAAAATTTCAGTAATTTTTCTTTTCCCTCAAAACCCCAACCACATCTTATCATATTTCTTCCTCTGTTACTCTTTTTCTCTTTCCAAACTCGAACCCTCCGAGAAAACCCATGACCAGAACTTCACCACTTTCATCGTTCACCACCAAAATATGATAAATCAACAAAAGCAGAAAACTCGAACCCCCCTAAAAGTAGAGTATTACTTCTCAACAAAATCAGAAGTGGTTAAATCAACCATAAATCAAAACCTATCTGGTAATTTGAGATTTCCTTGATTTTCCTGAGATTTTGAAGATGGAGAAAAAGATGATATATCGATTTATCTTTTTTCCTACACTGATTTCGGGGTAAGAAGATCTGTGTTTCTTATTAATTATGTGAATTATTATTTGATTGGATTCATGTGAATCGGTTCAAAATCAATAAAAGCTAGGTCTCTTTATTCTTCTCATATTGCCCATGGCTGAATTCATTTGATGATTGGAATTTTCAGATAATGGGTATGATTTGATTTAAAATTTTGGTGCGTTTAACGAAATCCCTACACAGGTTGAACCCAGAATGAAGGTACGTCAAACTTTCAACGGTTCATAGTTAAGACTAGCTGGATTGTAAAGTGTTGTGATTGTTGGGAGTATTTGTTATTTTGAGATTTGTGGCTTTGAGTTAAGATATGATTGCTTGCAGGAAACAGGAAAGGGACCACCTTCTGGGGAAGAAGAGGACCTAAAGAACAATGCGCTTTAGATTCCCCTAACATCAGTTGTTAAACAACTTGCAGTAGCTGTTGAGTAAGTTCTCAGTCTTCTCATGTTGTTTATTTTCTTGTTGTCACATTAAAGAACAAAAACTTAGTCGCTTGTCCTTTTCATTACTTATCACTGCTCTTGTTTTGGCATTTTAATCTGTTGCACTGTGTCTTAAAATCTTTCTAACAACCAAAATAATTTCTTACTCTAATTAAAATAGTATCATTGATTCTATTAGATCACTTGTTTTGGTAGTGCTGAATTTGTACCCTTGGAACAAACAAATCTCTTACAAGATAACTGCTGGTCATCCCAATCCCTGCGAGTTTTCTTGCACGATTTGAAGCAACTGCATATAGATAAATATTTGTTTTTGCACCAAGAAAGGTGTTTCCGAAAAAAACAAACAAAAAGCTATGAATATGTGGATTTACCTTTCTGTTTCCGAACAGGCTTAAAGCTTTTCTTGTTAAACATTAGTGCTTCGTGACAAGGAGGATAAATTGACATCCGAGTTTGGTGATGATGATGAAGTTGTATCTTTTATCAAAGCGTTGTTTGATGCTGGTAATGCAATATGCAATAGCTTTACAGCAGCTATAAATTATAATCAATTTACCTTGAGTTTCTTAGTTAAGTTTTTGCATAATCTCTTGGATGAGCTTTAAATTTCGTTGTAATATCTGCGAGATTCTCACAGAGGGTTAACTTTTCCTAAAAAGGGTGAATTGGAGAGGGTACTTCAATAACATGTTTTGAAATCTTAATTATTGGAATGGTTTGAGTACATTGTCAGGGGATGGTCCAAGTAGCAATGTGTCACTAGTGTCCAACTGAAAAATTAGATTTGGTTGATCGCAGTTTATGACGACAGCTTAGAAACTTAGGATCGAACTGTTACCATTCAATTTGAAATCTTGGAAACAGGTACTCCGGTTTATTCTTGCAACGCCTTCTCCAATGATCTGTGGCAATACTTGAGCGCGCACAGTTTATAGAATGTTCAGCCTGTCCCAACTTTCTGGCGGGTCTGTCTACTGTTGTACTTGGAAACTTGCTATAAATCCCAGTGTTTTGTTTGAGTCTATTCTTCATAGATAATACTAATATGTTTTTTGGGAAAACTTACACTCTTTACATGTCTGAGCCTCTGAGCCAAAGAGTCGTTATCAAAATTACGCGATAGTAACAGACTATTTTGGTAAGATTGTGCTCGTTGTCTTTCATTAATGTGAGACAAGAAAATGGAGTTGTTGGTGTTATTTTGGTGATGGGTTATGATGTTGGATGTCGAATGATTAAGGAAGACATTGATGGTCTGTGATGATTAGAATAAATGGGTTTGTATGAACATACGGTGCTTGCAGGGAGTGAGTTATTGGAGAGCTCAGAAACTATCAACAAAGCTCACTCTTGTATCGCTAACAGAATGCACATAGGTGCTTGATAGAACAACTGAACCACCAATCCTTGAGTTAGAGTTGCTGCTATTTTGCAATGTGTGCCGTGACTGTATGCGAAGGATTCCGAGAGATTTTAGAAGACAGCGAAGCAAGGGGAGAGTGATAAGAAGGGGTATAGGTTGGATACGGGACTGTATTGCAGAATGGATGTGTTTCATCTGTTATTGCCATGTTTGTCCATATAGAGTTGTTCAAGGAGGGTGCTAATTGGAATAAATCTGTGTATACATCTTCAGAGTTGTTCCTTAGCCGTATATTGTCATGCTTACATGCATTACTTTATTATCAGTAGAAATGCATAAATTGATTGAATGATATTGCACTTTGCAGGCTGTAGCTGGAGTTTATGTGGAATGAAGTATGGCATGGAGGGGGTCTGTGGTACCAGTGATTGGGTAAGTCATACACTAAATGGCTGAGTTGGTGCCTTCTTTTATTCAAGTCCCTATTTTTTTTAGGTAATAAATGAAGTGACTTGTGTGTCTGAATATGTAACTTCTTCCATCGCCAATTCAGTCCTGATTTTAAGCAGTAGTACATCTGAATGCTCTGAAAGAGCTTAACCTATTTCTTAGTGGAATGTTGAGTTATATACCAGAAGAGGCTAAGTTTTGCTCTAAGTGGCTCACTTTGACTTGAATGTTAAATTTTCACCAGTACACTAGAAGACACCAAGTTTTTCATTAAAATCAATAGTTGCCCTTGTTGATGCATGATGATTTATTTTTCTGAACATTCACACGCTCTGCTGTTTTTCCGTATGTTACAATGAGTACCACATACTTTAAACTGGGATTCAGCATGTGTATACGATCCTGTACAGTTGTCTAGGTAGTCAAATGCATCTCTTTTATCATCTTCTGCTACTAGATGCTCTCTAAGTTATTCTGGAACTTATTGTATTTTTTAACTTGCTGCAAGGAAATGTCATTATATGTGGTAGAAATGGAGCAATTATGACAGTTGATGTTAGACAGAAACAGGGAGTTTCTGCCGGACTTCCTAGGCACCAAATACCCTATGCTTCTTGTACACTTCGTGGTGCATCGAGTAGTAATCCACGGAATTTTTCTAGGCAAATGTTTGAGGTATATGTAGCTGAATGATATTTCTTTTGCTCTCATTTCTCTTTTTCCTTTGTATGGTTTTGGTTTTACTAAATAGTTCAACCTTGAATATTTGCTTATTTCGGGTAAATGTGAAATCTTTCAACTTATCCAGATATATATTAGAAGTTACCCATAAGAAACATATTTTATTTCTTGTTATCCCGATGTATATTTTCCAGTCAATAAACTTGTCGTTAGGGCTTGACATACTTAACTATCTAAATTGAATTTTATAAGTTTATTTCTTATCATGCCTCCTATAAGATCCCGAATGGCCACATCTTACTGTTTGAGGGTCTTTGCTCTGTTGTTTTAGCACACGTCTGTCTGAATCTCTATTGTTTTATTATTAAAGAAGATAGTTAACCGAAAGATGTTATTATAATTTCTACTAATCCAGTGAACTAGTTTTTGTGGACCTGTACATGGCTAATGTTTCTGGGAACGTAGCTGTGAAATTAGAAACTTTGTATTGTGTTAAGTTCTCTATTGACTTATGGAAATGGATGTTTAAAACTCAGATCTCCTGATTCTATGGTGGAGTGGCATGTTCCAAATTCTTTTTTACTTCCTGTTCAAGTATACACATACTGAATCCATTTACTTCTTGCTATTGTGGTATTGCAGAAGAAAGTGATGCTCTGGGTTGCTGCTACGGTAGCTTTGGTTTCTGTAGCTAGCAGTAACAACGGAGATGAAATTGTGACAAGTGCGAAATGAATGTATCATTTGGCCTGTAAGAAAGAACATAATAGGATCACATTTCCCTTTTGATGTTTTACCTTCTGTTGCTTAGTTAACAATTGCAATAACAGTATGTAGTGAAGCACTCTCAAGTAAATAATATCTACTCTGTGTTCCTTGATATATGTAATGAGTTTTAAACTAGAAGTAGTTACGGAAATTATTAGTGCAAGTAAGACTTTGGTCCTTGTTAATTTTACTTCGCAGCTGTATGCTTTCTTTGTTTTGTATAACTGCAACAGTCTGCAAGGCAATGAACCCGACGAAGTCCTAGTACATGATCTGATGAACTATCGAACTCCGCTTGGTAGTTATCTTGCTGAAAACTTTCCTTCTCATTTTTCTTTCGTTTTGGCAAAACGCTATTGAGGTTTAGAACTGTCCGAGGAACCAAAATTATCTAATTCAATTTTTATTTGCTAAGCTTTCCTTTCCATACAGCATAAATTCCACCATGACCTGCAATAAGAACCCAACGCCTTGGACACATAAACGTATTGCTAAATGCTCTAGCACGTGGCAGCATCACAGGATTCAGTTCGCCACAGCCTAAATGGTGCATAGTTTTCGCCATCGCGATTCCTAAATTGGTGAGCAACATTTACATTACAGTGTATCAGATGTGAAAGGACCAAAAAATAAGCTACTCAAGATACCGGTAACGCAAACTATACTCGCGTGGTTATACAAATCTGTATACTTGAACCAGTGCGATCAATGCTTTGGACATGTAAACAACATCTTCTTGACATATCTGTGAACCCTACATTTTGGACACATAAAAAAAAAAATCAAAGTGGCTAAATAAATTCTCTTACGACTTACTGCCTCGACTAAATAGGCGTGTCTAATGCTAACCTGCATAGTAGACACATACACAATCGGTTAATGTGGCCATATACTCATCTATGGCTACGGGTGATGGGTTTATACTTGAACCCATGACCAAAAGGTGCCTTATTGCTACAGTTGATCAATTTAGGTTTAAACTCATGACCAAATGATGTACTATGGCTGCAGAGTAAAATAAAACGTGGCTATAATTATACCTATGACTAGTAGCCACGCAATTAACTCGAAATGTGGTTAGGCTGTAAACCAAAAAACGTGGCCTATGGGAAGGTTTGTACTAGTGATTAGATTGGTCAACCTCGTTGATTAAGTTAATTATGATCGTTGAAATTACCAGCATGTCCTTACTAAGATAAAACATGGCCTGCCTGTAACAATTCATTTTATTTTTCTCTCATCTTCATTCTGCATGTATCTCAAGCTCTTTCTCGTACAAAACTAATGTTAGAGATTGAAGTGATTAGTGGAAAAGAAGTCATCAGTTTGAAAACGTAAAATTTAGTAAAGAATAATAGCGTGCGTATTAGGGATTTTTGGAAGAGAATTTCTAAAGATATAAGGTTTTTAGAGACACATTAGATGCTTCAAGATGAGGTACAAATCGGGGATGAAATACATTCAACCCACGTAAGATTTTTGGAAAGAGGATCCCCTTTTCTCAAATAAAATTTATTTGCAGATGACTGCCTTTTATTCTCGCAAGGCCAGCTTTAGATCAAACAAGGAAATTGTTGCAGGTGATTGAAGATTTTAGTTCTTTTTCAGGACAATTGATAAACTTTCAAATCAGTCTCTACTTAAGTAAAAATGTGAGTCATTCTTCTTGTCAGACTATTAGTGGCATTCTCCAAGTTAGACAGTTGGACATTAATGAAAAAAATACTTAGGATTACCTTTTTTAGAACGCGTAATTGGGGGATATATAATCTAATTGGGGGGATATGAATTACTTCCCCCAACCCATGGTGTGTGCTAAGGGTGACTTTTGGGGCGAAAATACTAAATTACCCTTCCCACAAAAAATAAAAATCAAAAACTTAAAATCAAAAAACAAAATCATATCCCCCATTTCCATCTCCACTTCTTATTAATTTTATTTAGGGGTGGAGCTTTGAAACCCAAATATTTCCCATTCCCTTTCAAATTCTAAACTCTCCCCACTCTATATCAAATTCTCTTCTCCTCACTTTGGAAACCAATTTTTTTTTATTCTAAGTGATGAAGATCATGCTGAAAGTGATGATGACCTTTCAAATTCTAAACTCTCCCCACTCTATATCAAATTCTCTTTCCTCACTTTGGAAACCAATTTTTTTATTCGGAAGTGATGAAGATCATGTTGAAAGTGATGATGACCATGCCGGAATTGATGAAGACCATGCCGGTATCATGTTCCGCATATGGTCTTCATCAATTCCGGCATGGTCTTCATCACTTCCGAATTGAATTTTTATGGTATTAATCACCCCACTTAGATAGAAAATAAAGCAACATGGTATGCTCTGAAAACAATACGGCATGGTCTTCATATCAACTAACCATGCCTAGCGGTGGACTGATTAATACCAAAAAAATTCAAAAAGGAAGAGATGAAGACCATGCCGGAATTGATGAAGACTATATGCTTCGGAACATGATACCCGGCATGCTCGAGAATTTCCTATCAATGCCGGTAGTCAAGTGAAAAAAATCAACGTTCGGATACTTTTCATCCCGTTCCGCATGGAAATTTAAGCAAAATACTATGCCGAACATGTACCGGCATGCTCGAATCCATGATTACCATGCCGGTACCTGTTCAAAACCAGAAAAAAATCGTCTGCAAGTCTCTCATCACAATCATATTCCATTTTCAAAAAAAAAAAAATTCTACTCAAAATTTTTTTCCCTCTAAACTAACACAAACAAATTCAAATAAACATAAATACACAAATTATATCCCCCAAATCATTAATATTTTACTAATCATATTTAGTAACTAATCCTGATTAGTGAGGGTTAAATTAGGAATTAAAAATTTAATTAGATAAGGGGTAACCCAGCTAGGATATTTGGATCCCTATTTTGTCATTTAGTCATATCCCCCAATTAGTTTTCATATCCCCCAATTGCGCGTTCCTTTTTTATTGGAAGAAACATGAAAATTCCTTTTTCTATTTTTTGATAAAACGGATACAAGATTAACAAGATGGAGATGTATCAATATGTCTGAAGCTGCAAGGTCTGTAATGGTAAGAAATGTCACTAATGCAATTTCGGTACATTATAGGGCAAGCTTCAAGCTCCTAGATTCCACCATTGAAAAAATGAACTCTTCTTAGAAAAAGTTTTGGAGGAAAAAGAATTCAAACAAAGGTAAACAACTTATCTCATGGAAAAATGTGAATATTCCTAAAGAAGATGGTGGTTTGGGGTTTAGAGATGTTCATTTGTTTAACAGAGCTCTCTTAGCAAAATCAGCATGGAGAATATGCACCGATCATACTTCAATATGTGCAAAATCACTGCAAGCCAAGTACTTCCCAAATGGTCAGGTCTTTAATATCAAGAAAAGCTCTAATTTGGACAAGTATCAGTTCTGAGTTAAACTTCATCAATAAATACAGTTTTTGGAGTGTTGGCAATGGTCACAAGAATACAGTTGTGTTCTTCTGATATGGCTAGCTGGAACTCTGGTCTAGTTTATTCTCTCTTTGAAGTTGAAACAACAAGATTAATCCTTAGCAACTCAATTTATCCTAATTATGAAAACTAGATTTTGTGTCCGTGCTACGCACCGGGCGGACCCGAAACTATCTACCATCATTTTTTTTATTTTCAACCATATTTTTGGTTCGGTGTAATTTGTCTTCGCCTCGTCCCGTCGTGTATTTATTTGGTGTGGCTCGGCTTCACCTTGCCCCGTCCCAATGCATGCTTGGCTCGGCTTCGCCTCACCCCGTCTCGATGCATACTTGGCTCGGCCGCCGCGCCCGTCCCGATGCATTCTTAGGATTTTTGATTTGGTGTGGCGCGGCTTCGCCTCGCCACGTCCCGATGCATACTTAAGATTTTTGATTTAGTGTAGGTCGGCTTCGCCTCGCCCCATCCCGATACATTTTTGATTTGTGCCCATGCATTTTAATATGAGGAATTCTAATATTTTCCCTAGGTCCCGTTGTTCGTCTTTAATTTCACCACGATATAAATCTAACTTTGCCGAAATATAGTTCTTCCACAAATAATTTTATTACTAAGAAATAATCTTATGTGAGACATCCAATATGTTTCAAACCCGACAGACTGAAATGTTCGCATGTTGTTCAAGATGGTGGATTTGAGACTCAATGTCATTATTATAGTTTGATTGTGGATTTGAGTCTCCATGTCATCAAAATCAAGTCTTTACGCATCAGGCATTTTTTTCTTCTTTTTAACCATATTTTTGATTTGGTGTGATATGGCTTTGCCTCGCCCGGTCGTGTATTTTTCATTAGGTGTCGAAAGCTTGGGATAAGAAAATCACCCACATGTGGTCCAAATTGAAGTCATTGGGTGAGAGTGACACATTCATGACAAACTATGTTCATGTGATGAGTTGCAGCAAGTTTACCTATATTGTTGGAAGTTATGGAGACATTATCAGAGATAAAGGTGGTGATCCTATTGCTGCTGCTTGTGGTGCGTCTGATCCTCAGACTGTTTTACTACATGAAATGCAAGGTGCTGACTTAGGTCTTAAACTTGCTCTAAAGTATGAGTGCCCAAAAATCCATATCAGTACTGATTCTATGGCACTGTTTCTTCTGTTCAAGAGTAAAGATCCCAAACCTCTTTGGACTTTACTTCACCTGTGGAGGAGGTTTAAATACATGATCCAACAGTTTAGAAGAGTCAGATTCAGTCATGTTTACAGGGAAACTAATCATGCTGCGGATTGGGTAGCTGCCAGTCATTCCAGTGAAGCTTGTGTGGAGATTAATCTTGCTGAGCTTAGTGAGGAGTTGAGAACTATTATTGAGGAGGACAAAATTCTCAAAATTTACTATCGTAGTTAATTTTTGTAAGGTTTGGGTCTCCTTAACCCAGCTGATTGCTTCAAAAAAAAAAAAAAAAAGGTTTACCTATATTCCCTTTTCATCATGAGTTACATTTTTTGAAATCTTGAAACCAAATATTACTACTTCGAGAACATTATACCAAAAAATAACTGTCAGCCAAATTCTTTTAACAGTTGTATTAGGCTCAAATAGACTTGACTAAAAACAAAAAGCAATAAAAACAACATAACATGATTTTCCATATCGAAATAGTTAACTGGAAATTCGGAGTATAAGCTTTGTGCTTAGCAACTCTCTTAGACGACGGATGGCCTTCTCTTTGTTAGACAGAATGTCAAGCAACGGAAAGAGTTCTTCAGTACGGAGTGGGAAGTTAGGAGAAAGACAAATAGTGGGTCTCACCCCTTTTTTGTACTCGGTATCACGTTTGGTTTCTTTTCGTTTTTGCGTGCTTTCATATATCATGGTAGAAGGCCCCTCGTATTCCTTGTTCTCCGAAGTTCATTCGACCTCGTTGTAACCTCTAAAGAATGTCTTTCCTTCTCTTCCGCACATAAATAAGTTTTTCTTGCAGCAAACCTGCCTTTTTTATCCTCACCAATAATGCAACCAATTATGCCTTCTATATGAATATCTCTTTGCTCAAAACAACCGACTATGCAATGACCCTAGCTGGACCATTGTCAGTAATCAATTTCGAAGAATTTGTACCCAAGGAACATTCCTTTTCTCATATGGTGTTAACATATCACTGTAGTCTTCACTTTCTGATGTATCATTCTCGGTAGGAGACGAAAATGACAACTCTTCGTCTGTCATAACTCCATGGACACTCCTAGATTTGACGCTCACGACCACGTTGTGCATATCGTAAACCTTGGCTTTCCAGGGTCCAACCATTTCCGTTTTCTCCTACCTTCTCCATGTTAATTGTGGGAAGAGCATTGCTTCAGTCACATCAATCCCATGCCTAAAGATATTGATTTTAGTCATCGCTGTTATTTCCTCTTGAATTTCTGTTCTGTAGATTAGGATAATGAGATATGGGAACTATCGACTGTAATCTCGAGCATTCTCGCTAGTTACAGATAAAGCTTACAAAAAAGGGCAAAAACGATGTCTGCCCACTGATACTCCCTGACTTGGGAGTTGAAAATATCTTCTCTTTCTTCATGAGTTTCCTTCCAAAGTTTCCGCCATAAAGAGTATATATATCAGTGCTTGCGATTCAACATTAGTCCTAAATAAGTGACATGTAAATCAAAAAAGTTAAAATCAACACCCAATGCGTAAAATGCTTCATCATATACAAATCAAGTTTATAACAACAATAATGAAAATGTATGAAACTCATAAATTGTAGATCAGAGTGAAATAAGTCACATGTGATCCATGTTCTTCGTCTGTATTTTAATCCAACTTCCTAAACAACATTTTACCGTTAATCCCCATGTAACAACACGATGAATTCAAAGGCAAAAGTATAACTGTGCAACATAACAAATATGCAAACAGACCTATGAAAAGAACATCCAGAAAAAAAATGATACACAACAAACACACAAAATAATCTTGAGATCAATGAGACTCTGACTTGGGAGGCCTAGGCTCACGGTGCTTTCATTTCTATTTCGAGTTCAATACCTAAACTCATGTCTTTGTCTCACTCCAAATGTAACATGTCTGTCCACAATGATAAATTTTCATTTCATAGGCAAAATAAAATCTTGTATATGACAGTTTGAATAAATAGGGGAAAAATGAAATTCACCACACCTCTTGTTGCTTACTCGTCCTTGACCACTGCCTTGGCAAAGCTGCATATGAACAAAGCAACCTCAATATTGTATATAGATGAAGTCTTTTTAGTTGAAAGTAACTTCATCTAATCTCATTCCAAAATTCAAAGAAAATTTTGTTGTGAAATTGCTTAAATAAAGAGACATTAAATAAATTTGTTCAATTGTTATCTCAATTCCATGCTGTCAAAACACGGGAACTTTCTTAGTGATGCCAAAATGATTAATTATAAAGTAGTTCCGTTCGAAGTGGCAGAGCTGGAACAAAACGTCAAAAATGCAAAAACAACTTAAAGAGTTTCTAAATTCCCATTTTATGTTAAAATCTTCTTATATAGCCCCATTCCATATGCAGCCCCAATGCAAGGATAAAGATTTTAAAAAAGGATTGACCGCACAAATATGAGTCCAAAAAAAGTAACAGACATGAAAGAGATAAACATTTACTCTTTGCTCGCAGCTACTCCACATACTTGATTCATAAGAAACTCAAAATTGTTCCTCTCTAACTCCAATACCCTTGATTTCTATACATCTGCAGACACAAAAAATAGATCCTTGATTTTTTACAAAACATAATTTAAACATATACACATCAAGGAAATTTCAGGGGTTCCTTTCATATAAAGGGGTTCACAAAATTATCAGTAATAACAACACTTATAGTTCAATATCTACCTAAAAAATATCGGATGTTTCCCATATGCTACAGATTCCTTCTCTAGCACTTTCCACAGATGGCCACAATGGAAGTCTTCATTTGAAACCCATAGAAGTCCTAACTACTATGGTACAAACACTTGCAAAGTTGGTATAGCTTTAGAATTTTTGCATGAACATGAACACACCTAACATCATGATACAATGATCTACTATTACTAACCAAATCAACAAACTAAGTTATACTCTTCTCATCATGTAAAAATAGCAAAAAAAGTTTAGGAACTTTATGCCAATCAATAAAGTATTCTCAATTCCGTGTTGACAAAACACGGGAACTTTACGCCCATCATAGCATTTTAGCCCACCCAGGTTCTCCATCCTGCTTCCATCGCTGAAAACCATCAACCTTCGTACTTATTCAAAATTATCCACTTCGGAGGCTATGAGCTCGTTTCCCTGTAATCTTAAAAGAAAATAAACATCAAAGAATCAATAACCAAAAAAAAAAAAAAAAACGATGTACAGAGAGCAAACCATTATGCATGAATCAATGGCACTTCCTCTGATTTGAATAGAACCCAGAAATCCCTAATTACAGCACAACATCGAACCTAAAACAACCCCAGATTTGTTGTTGTTAACTGCCATCTTCATACCCCTCAACATGAACCCATTCTGCCATCTTCAATGGCACTTCCTCTGATTTCAAGTAATTTCTTTGTTCTCAAGAAGAAATTGTTAACCACTTAGATATTGGTTGAAAAGTTTAAATCCAAAGGTGTAAAGGAGAATATACATACCTCCCAACTTTAATACATATATAAGATCCCACTCTTTTCACCGAAAATGGAATTAACATTGTGATTGGAATCCTGGAAGATGCAATTTCATTATAGAGTAGTGTAGACCTATACATCAATTCAGTAATAATTTCAATTAAAAGGCTGAAATAACAGAAATAAAATCAGAGGAAGTGTAGACCTATCTCTTTACTATTTTTCCGTGCTTCAATCAACACCTCCATCGACTCATCATCATTATTAGTAACTTTTCTCAACTCACATCAAACCCTAACTTTTTATCCGTAACTTCGTGCAGCAATCAACACAAATATCAGATCCAAAAGATTCAACAAACCCTAACTTTTCATCTGTAATTTCTTAGAAATTGAACCCAACACCATTAAACTTATCTCCTTCACTGATTCTTCATCACAGCATCTCGACCCCTGGTTCCTTTCATCGATTAACAGAGAGAGAAGAGAGAAATACCGATGTGGAGGAAAAGTTAAGGGTGCCGCCGAAACGACAGAGAAGGAGAACAGACCATTAAGACGGATGAGTTATTGTTAATATGATAAATATAAAAATTATTTTTTTAGCGAAAAAACGGCTTTTTTTTCTCTTCTTTGAGTAAAAGTGGAAGGGAGCAATTCTGTGCGAAAAAACGGCTTTTTTTTCTCTTCTTTGAGTAAAAGTGGAACGGAGCAATTCTGTGTGAGGGTGAGGGTCACCGTTCAACGTGGAGCCTAATGACCTTAGGCTTTTAAGGAGTTAGATAAGATGGTCTGGACTCTAGAGAAGAATGGACGGTTCTCTTTAAAGTCAGCTTACAGAAGGTGTATGAAGAACAAAATATTAATCCTGCAATCACTACTAGGATGAAAAGTATATTCAAACTATGGAAGTTACCTCTTTTACCAAGAATCAATCGTTTCTATGGAAGTGTGTGAAGGATATTCTACCCACCGTAGACAAGTCGACTCATATTATTCAAAATGGAGATTACAATTGTCCTTTATGTGCTCAAGAGATTGAAACTTCTACTCACTTTGCATCATTGATTGTTCCCAAGTAAAGTTGGTTTGGTTTGTTGTGATGGGTATTCATATTCAGTCTAACACTAGTCTTGTGAACTGGATTTGCAATAATTTTGATAAGTTGCAAGCTGGTAATCTTCAAGAAGATATTATATGCAAGATTGCAATTGTGGCCTGGTGCATTTTGTCTCAAAGATGTGAAAAGGTTTTCAAAGGAATTTCATCCACTCCAAATAGCATTATCCGTATACAGAAATACATATCCGATTTTACAGAGATATCTCATAGAAACCTAATAACACAACTAAGTGTTGGTCTCCTCCTCCGAGAGGATATTTTACTATTAATTCAGATGGATCATATCTTAACAATATTGATGGCATTTGGCTCATTATTCGTGATTTTACAGGTACCCATAAAGGATCAAAGTGCATCTATCTAACTGGATCAATGGGACCAGAGTATGTAGAGTGTAGACCTAGACAGTAATGTGGGCAAACGAGCTGAAACTGCAGGATATATTATTTGAACTGGACTCTAGTCTCGTGATTGATGCAGTGAACAATGATTCTTTCAACATTTATTGGAGAATCCATAATCTTATTGGAGATTAAGAATTTATTTCAGTTGTTTAGCTCTTGGCATTGTACTTACGTGCCTAAAGAGAAGAATAAAGTGGCAGATGTGTTGTCAAAGTTTGATATAGTTGATAAATTAAACGGATAATGGATCGACACCAATTACAAGATCGATTACACAACACTCGTGATCGGTCACACCAATTACAAATATAGATCATACCATCTCATGGTGATTACTTAGGATCGGTTACACTAATTAATAAAAACCGGTCATACAAATCATAAGTCGTGCATTGCGATTAGTTGTACCAAGATACATAACAAAGTTACGATCGGTTCTACCATCTCACACATATTGGTAACCCAAAGATTTGCAATGAATAGACGTACCAATAAGCCTAGCGATTTCCTTTTCGATTCATAAAACAAGTTCATGAATGTACTTCCTTTAAAAAAATGTAAAACATTATTTCCTAGGATGAAATCTTCACCATTACCCATTCACACAATCAACAAAATTAATAAGATTATGTCGATGTCATATCTACGAAGTTCAAAAGATAAGCGTTATACTTCGTAGTCTAATTCCCTAATACTATGATCATGTGATCATGTCTCACTACTAGAGTAATATATCCAATACACAAACTTCACGCTTATGTTTTCAATATAGCACGACTTGAAAGATACGTTAGGAATGAAACAGTTCAAGTTAATATTACTAACCTTAAGAGGAAGGATGATGTCACATTGTTCGTTATTTCTTCACGTTCTTCTGTGTCTTCGAGTAATACTTGTATGTCTCAAAGATTCCTAAACTTTCTAGTCTAACCTAAACGAAGTTGTCTATAGTACATAATCAAGCGACTCTTAGATGAGTTTTGACACACGAAAATATGACCACCAAACTTGACATACCAACGCTTGGTGGGTTCAACCGAGATATGCTTTAACAGTATGCATATCATGGGAGAATCTATTTGTTTCGTGATCCGGATAGGTTTGTATATTCGTATACAAATAATTGTGGAACTGTGGTAAGGGAACCGGGTTAAACTAATCAAACCGGTATGCGAACCAAAACAGTCCCATGTTCTAGAACCAGTTTAGTACCCAAACCGGTACTTAAACTGAAAGTTCTGTAGACTCCGGAACTTTGAAATGGGTCAAAGTTTGCAAATCGGTACGTGAACTGAAAAGTTTTGTAAGAGTCCAGAACTTGTTAATTGCATAAGTGTGCAAACCGGTTTATGAACTGAAAAGTTCTGTTGACTCCGGAACTCGGTAGTCGGTAATTGCATATAAGTTTGCAAACCGGTCCGCGTACTGTGACTAAGCCGATT
Source organism: Papaver armeniacum (assembly GCA_023531295.1). Lineage (NCBI taxonomy): Eukaryota > Viridiplantae > Streptophyta > Magnoliopsida > Ranunculales > Papaveraceae > Papaver > Papaver armeniacum. Next base: position 11,197 of record JAJJWW010007385.1, on the reverse strand, counting down.
CACGAACGGTTCAAGTAATTGTACTTTGTACATTTACAAACTGTGTTGATCATGATTCAATTGCGATTAAATTATTTCTATGAAGTAATTTGCATATGATCTTTTGTCTGGTTAACACTAGACTCAATTGATCACATGATTGTGACTCAATCGTAATGTCTTAGTGAAGATGAAAATGAGTGTTAAGATTTTAAGTTCAAATCTGCTAGTTTCGGCTAACCATGTTGAACATAATATTTATACACGGTTCGGCTACGGTTTACCTAACCATAGTGTATATCTTGTATATGTGATTAAGATTCAAAGCTTTCATCTAATGGTGGATATTGTTTGCTTGGTTCCAAAGCTACCTTAGCTTAAACCTAAAGCAACCTAGGCTTTGAAGTCTATATAAGGGGAACTATTGGCAACTTGGATCTTTGAATCCCGACACTACTTTTTGGCGTGTCCTAGTTGTATCTAGAGTCGTCCTCTCTATAAACCCTTTTAGGTTTTAACGACTATAAAGACTTCACAGGGATTCGTGAAGCCAGGTCCAGTTATATTTTATCTTGATAACTCGAGTATCCTGACCTCGATTATTTGTAGAGCTTGCTACAACGATCAAGATCGATAGTAATCAACATGGTCTCTTCGTCTCTTACTTTGTTGATTCCGTAAGTTTTATACTTGTGAGGTGAATAATAATCTAGGTTGCACTTCGGGTTGCATAAGTCCGGATTTTCAGGATATCCAGACTTTTGTCTAAGTTGCTATCGATATCCATCACCTGAATCTATCGTTTGATCTAATCATCCGTTTAGATTGTAAATCAGGAAATCAAATATAGGATTAATCTGTGGGAGGTAGATTTGGTTTAACGTCTTCAATTGAGGTTGAAGCAACTCTTAGTTGTGGGTGACATCAGCTAAGGGAATCAAGTGCGCAGAGTCTTGCGAGATTCAAGAGGAGTAAGGAACGCGACTGTACCTTAATCGGTGGATTTTCTTTTAGGTTTCAACTATATTCCAGACCGAAGTTGATTGGTAGTAGGCTAGTGTCTATAGGGGTCTAATACAATGTAGTGTTCAATCTGGACTAGGTCCCAGGGTTTTTCTGCATTTGCGGTTTCCTCGTTAACAAAACTTCCGGTGTCTGTGTTATTTCTTTTTCCGAATTATATTGTTTATATTTATAATTGAAATATCACAGGTTGTGCTTTAATCATTCACAGTAGCTAGGTCCAACCTTGTTAGCTGGAAAAGACCATATGGCCCGATTTGATACATATTGATTTTCGGGTTCGAGACACATATACATGTCTTTAGTGCTTCCACTCATATAAGAGTCTCAAATTGAAAATATGATTTGCTTTAATTCTGATTTTTCAACTACTCTTACAAGTGTCTCATTTTTTTTACAAGTGTCTTAAAATTATATAACTTTTCAAACCCTTTAAATAATTTCTATAATTTATAATTTCTTTCTTATTTTAATTCCATTTTATTTTCCACCAAAACCCCAAAATTCCCTCTCTTTCTAATTTTCTAATCTCTCTCACATTTATTTCCCTCTCAATTTTCCCACCATGTCTTTGTATCACACCAAATTATCTTAAAATTGAATTCATGTGATTGTCATTACTTCCCACCATTTTTTAAAAGTTCCCCCCATTTATTTGGGTTCTCTTAAATTTAGACAAAATTGCATGTTAATTTTTTTTTATAAAACTCTGCCTTGTCTTCACATTTGTTTTTTCTTTCTTATTTTCTCTTCTCTGTCTCCTTTTTCGTCTTTCTTCCCTCTCTTATTTCCTTTTTCCTCGACTCAAAACTAACAGAGAGAAATCGAGTGAAATAGAGAGAAACCAAGATGCAAAGCCTCTCTTTAGCGTATACCAAAGCCAGATCCATACCTAAATCGACCAAAAATCTTTTTACATCAATAGCTTTAGGCCTACTAGAGCTCAGATATATTCTTTTCTTCTAATTCCAAACCCTAAATCGACCGAAATCGTCTTAAGCATGTTAAAGCGTAAATGAATACCCGTTTTTACTCTAGTATATCGGGTATGAGATCCTTTTTATAGATTTGTATATTCTGATTTTCTAAACCCTAGAAATGGAATTTTAACTTTTGATTTTGAAGTCGCAAAAGAAGATTGAGATACAAATACCTAAAAGGTTCATAGAAGATTCAGGTATAAAACCCTAACCTTATTACTTGAGTATTGATTTAAACTTAATCTGTGAATATTATAGCTCGTATGATATGTTTCTCTCTAGATTTTACAATTTATGTGCTTGTTTAGTTGATCTCATAAGTTTAAAGCATGGGTATTCTTATAATTAAAATTTTATGAAGTGAGATTTTTAATTTTGGTATGCTTGCAATTTTGTATTTTGTATGCAGGGGCAAATTTAATTAGACACGTTCCATTTCATTTTATGAGCCTTATCTGTAGTAATCAAAGCGTTGATCTAGTATGCTTCCAAGGTAAGAGTTGTGTCTGCTAGTTGTAAATTTTAACTTTACAGCTAGACTCAAGCTAAGCTTATTGTTAGTAGGGTAAGCTATCCTTAATTATAAATTATGTTACTGATTTTCAATTATCAATAATGGGCTGTAGTTTCATGCTATAAATATCATTTAATCATAGTGGATGATGGAAATGAGGATCACTGTGCATAATAAAAAATGCATTGCGATCTCTGAAGCTATACCGGAGTTAGAGTTAGTAGTACCATGTTGATACTTTGAATCCATAAATGGATAATTATATGAAGTACTGATTTTAAATTATGGAGTGAATATGGAACTTCTGATAGGTGAAGTAGTAATTTATCATGTTCCTTTTGAGCACATAATTTGCAATGTGTTGTCTAAAAATTCATTTTTCCTGTCATCGTACTGCAAACCTAAAGATGTCGAAAACTGTAGAAGTTAGTAGACATCCAGGTGATGCTTTCTTAACAAAAAGTGTTTGTACATGTGTTATCCACAATATACCAAAAGGTCTCGTTGTTTAGATTAGTGGTCTATAAAATATGGACAGAAATGCAAAGTGTGTCTGGCCTGATTTCTGCAGAAATCCAGTTCCATGCAGAAATGTGCACTGACTTTCGATGAACCTTTTGAAATCGAATTTCAGATTTTTAAATTGCATGTGTTAGATGAGTCTTTTTATAATTCCAAATTGGGGGTTAAATGTATGATTCTGATTTCGGACGAAGTCTGCAGAGCCCCAGGATTATGGACTCTCAGAAACTTAAGTGTCCTTGATTAGTTCCAGAATTTGTTTCGAACTGTTATGTAACATCCAACTATTTCATTGCATTGAATCCTTTAAAAGATACTAGTTGAGGCCTTTGGTGAGTTCAAGCTATACTGTTTTTCTAGATCCTTAATTTATTTCATATTTGGTGTTTGGTGTCTAGTGCAATGTACGGGCAGTATGGTGTGAAAAATTGCATTATTTGCTTCTATATCAATTCATTGTAATCTGTTTGGTTCTTAAATAACTAGATGTGTTCGATTGTTTTTTTCTTTTTCTTTTTAAGCTAAACATCCACTCACTTGGGTGAATGTGTTGGGGATTAATAAATATTTTGATAAGACTAAACTGCTTCTACTTCTATGTATTTGAAGATGGAAATGAACCAGAGGCCTTAGGTAAGCATTGGGTGGAGGTATGGACATGTGCTCTTGGTCGTATGTCCAACGATATAAGTCAGGGATCGTTAACAATAAGCTTAGCTTGAGTCTAGCCGTGAAGTTAAGATTTTTAATTTTGGTCATGTCACTGGAGGGTTTAAATATTTTATTTTATTTTTAACTTTTTGTTCAATTAAAAATAGTAGTATGATGGTATCTGTTTTGGTTTTTTCTTGTTTGTGTTGTCATTGAAGATTACTGAGTCCTAGGTTTTGTAGATGAGATGAGATAAGGGTCAATATTGTTTCATTTGAATATTGTTTTCTTTTCATTGTGGATTTGAGTCCTTAAAAATATTTTTTAAAACTGAAAAACTGGTATTTTGACTTTCGCTGTCCGTGGAAGGTGATATGTGTATTGCTAAAATTGGGTTTCCAGGTGTTATTTTATGTAACTACTGTCCTTTTATCACGTGTAAGTTAGTTTTCATCCAATCTTGTAAAATATGGTGGTTATACCCACCCTCAGCCATATTCTTTTAGCTTGTGGTACTGACAAAACTCTTCTATTGTAAGCTATGTATGCTTTCTTTCGTGGGCACCCATACACATGTTCTTATTGCTTGATTTGATTTACTTTTCAGGTTAATTGCTTCCACGCGCTGTGAAGAAGCGAGCCTTCGTTCGTGCCTTGTGTAGATATCGTCAAGCAAGGACTTTCGTCATTAGTAGGTATCTACTTGAAACGTTCTTTCTGTGTATGTCTTGGTCCCCCTTGTCCTAAAAGTTAAATGACATAATAACACATACAAAATACATCCCTGCTTCTTTCTTGAAAAACAAATTATATTCCCGCTTGCTGGTATAGTTTAATAACAATTTACCAACATACTTTTGCGATTATGTAAAACTTCATGATTTGTGTTGTCAAGGCATGGAGTGTTATCATCCTTTCTTTTCCAGGTGAGGCTGATCATCTGTAATCCTCATTATCCCTCCGAGTTGTTATATCAACTTACTTCATTAAATCCAGGGGTTTACTTCTTGAGTTATGGTGTCCCCAGTTTTACATGTTCCCCTATGGTTATCAATGCAATTTCTAAGTTGATCAGTAGAGTTGTTATCATATAAGTCATGATAATTTTTTTCGCTCTTTCCTTGCTTTATCTTATCTTGAATCCATGACTTTTGTAGCTAATATACATAATGTTCGCTGCAGGTGGTTGTCAAAGAAAATGTGGGGAGTATCTTCTCTAAATTTTATTACATGATTGTTGTACTATACTCGTAGGTATTCCCATGTTATCGTGCCAGCATCCCTAGCAATTGTATCAAATTGGTTCCTTAAATAAAAAGAAAAATAAAATAAGTAACAGAAGCAAGTAAGTTTCTATTCACATTTTGATCTACTTATGACTTGCTTTATTTACGTGCATTGTGAATTCAACCTCGTTTTCTCAAGTTCAGTACATGCCTATTTGCAAGGGGTTTATCTAGAACTCAGCATCCCCATCGGGTAACAAGATTTGTTTTTTGAGATGATAGTGTGAATATGGATTTACTTTTTACTCTTCTTTTGGGTACGTAACAAATGTCATTTGATGTCAACGACATTTAGCCCAGTCTTTCATGTTTATGTTTGATTTCTATTGCAATCTTGCAGGGTTACTGGAATTCCATACTTGTGAAATCCCTGAAGCATTCACTGTCAAGGTCTGATATGAATCTTCCAAGGCTGACTGAATGGATTTCTTTATCCTGAACACATTACTTCAGCTGTTGATACCGACTACTTTATCCAGATAGTTTACCTAACTATAATGTATTAGTTTAGGATCAATGATATCCATAAGATAAGGTCCACTGAAATGAAAATGCAAGCCATACACTCCGGTTTTGAGCTGTTACATATCTCTGTGCATGTAACGTTATAAACAGATATAACAGACGGTGCACATATCTAAATATTTTGTTCTGGTATTGTCCTTATCTGCTAGGTAGAACTGTATCAAAATAATTCGTTCTGGTTTAGTTACCGCAAATATATTGTTTCGGTCTTCATTTTCGCTAATCAATAGTTGGTGATTGCCGTGTCACTATCACTCCTTTATTAACCGATGTTTACCGGCACGAATTAAACAAGTTATTGCAAATCACTTGTGAAAGAGTCACTAAGGCTTTCTATTATCGCTTAGCCTTTCGTATTTATGCTAATCGAGTTTAAATATGATTGCACAATTAGAGATTTTAGACTTAACCTTTATTTTTATATTGTAATCACATCTATCTTGTGTAAATAGCGGGGAACTACATATGGGAGTTTAGAGGGACCCCAAAGCCAGATTCAACAAGATTTGTCTTAAGCATCATTGTTGGTCTTCGAGTTAGTTCCGCCCTCTTATTCTCCCTAGTCAAATTGGATTTCATATTCTATGAAGCATTTTGTTGAACAATGTTCTATATCATGGAAAAAATTAGCAACTCAAATTTAGCCGATTAATTTTTTTCCATTTACTGTTTTGGATTACTGGATACAAGAAACTATCTCGATTAAATTATTTAGAGTGCTTGGATGAATTTCCTGGTTAAATTGATTTAAAGGAGGAAAAGGATCAATTTATACTTTCAGAATTAACTTCTCAGCTTTGTATCTTTTGTAACTTAATTGATCAGCTGGTTGGTGGACATGAAGGAGAGTGGTATTTTTCAGGTCCAATTCTATCCTTCACTTGTGTTCTTGCCGATTTGATTTCTCCATCTCTCCTCCTCATCCCTTATGTTCTTTTCCATTCTTGCAGCAAATGATTGTCATAATTATAACAAGAGCACCCATTCTTATCCCTCAATACCATTTTTATTTTCTTTATCTTCAAAGTTGAAATGGCCCACTAATTTTTCAACTCATTACGACCGCCTACATACCCTTCTTTGTACCTTGAAGGGATCAATCACTAATCGTAATTCATCCATTTCCGGAATAGCATCAAAAGCCAACTCGTGTTGCAAGGCCAAAGCCAAGCAAAACCTAGTATGTATAGGCCAAAGAGTATGTCGGCAAGATATGCACAAGGTTGTGCATAACCGATGCTTCTTGAATAAGCATTTTCGGTTTCCAACCAAGCAACACCTCCTCCCCTGTATATGTCTTATTGACATATCTACAAATAAAAATTCTTGAGAGGATTGACACCCCACCAAATACCAATTCCTTTAGAAACATCCCTACTTCCTCGAGAAAGCCTCACAACATAGTAGTGTCGCAAAGATCATTAATGATCTCATTAGTAAGCAACATGGTTAAATATTGATTCTCGAAATAAGCTTCACAAGCTTAAGATGAAGCTTCATCTTTTTCAATGATGTATCTTTGAGCATATGTTATGCGAAAAACCGGGTGTTACATGTATGCATACCAATTTTGCACATTTTAAACTTGCATGAATATGATGAACAAACACCATGGTATTTTTCAAAAATCAAATATCAATAGTCAGAATTGAAAAATAAAATATTATTATTTTTTGTTTGATCATTGAAAAATTTTATACCAAAGAAATTATCAAATTACAACCAAGGAGTATAGCCAAAATCAAAAGTGTTAAACCATATAGAAATTAAACAAAATATAATGTATGACTAATTTTGGCCATTAAAACCTTTATTGAAAATCATGTCTAGTACTATATCATCATATACTCTAACAACAACTAAGTCACACCCATTTCTTCGCCTAAATATTTGCATACCTCTTGAAAACCGTGATGGTATTGAGTTGCTGGAATTGATGACATATGTGATTTCGCCTAGATAAAACTTTCCATGAAAGTATAAAATGGGGCGATGCATGTTTTATGTAAGCCGATTAATGCCCTTCGGTCAACAAATAAAGAACTGTTGATTTTCCAATGAGATTGGCTGATTAACACTTGGTGGGAGTACGTGTTTGAACTAGCGAGCTTTATTCTGCTGAAGTACGCATTTTGTGTGAAGGCGGTTGTCGTGTTTCCTTGTCAGGTTGATTTTATTTTTTTTGCTTAAAATACATGGTCCGTATGGTTGTCTATCTAGTGATGGTGCACTAATAAAGGCTAAACTGTTGTTAAATTTGTAGTCGTGACATAATCACTACATGTTTAAGGAAATGTACATTTGTAGTACTACGACATCCTCTCCAGAGTCCGCTATCTCAAATTGCTTCACCTACTAAGAAGTCTCCATCAACTCAACTCCTTTGGATCATTATCCAAAATAATAAAGGCGTGAAAGACTGGAAAATTCCGCCTGCGACGCCCAGTCGCACAGGACAAAACTCCCCAATGCTCCACTCGTAAGATAGTGATCGTGCCTCAAAATTTCGCTTCTCCCCGGACAAATGCAAAATTCTTTGCCTTTACAAACATGTTTCGCAAGCATGATGCCTTAAACATAGGTTCTGCATTGTTCCAACTTTACCCTTGTTCTGTAAAGGGTTTAAAGCAATAAAGACTAATAACGATGCATTCTTGCATGTATCATCCACTTCCGAGTCTTGTCCAAGCAAAGGGCACGCATTGGACTTGCACATAGGCCATATCAAGCATATTACCAGCTTCCTTACTTCGCCAGACTTTTCTAAAATATGAAAAACATCTTTTTGAATCCCTAAAGATGGAATTTGCCTAAAATATAGCGACCATATGGATGAATAAATCAACATGTCTTGATCTTTGGGTCGTTTCCCATCAAAATGGACACCTCTTGTGCTAAATTACGATACTCAGGTCCATAACTTCCAAGTAATCTAGCATGCGTGCTATAACTTGTTCATATGTATCAGTCAGGCACATGTCGTACTTATATTGCATCATCCTAGTGATGCAAGTTGCTTATGCAAGCTTCCCTAACTTGCATACTGATTTAGCTTCCTTTCCTGGCCACGCCCAGTTTGGAATTTGTGCATGATTATGTCGAACGACTTGATAAGGTGTATGAGATTCCAAGGAATGGACTGAGACTTACCTCATCAAGTAGGGTAACAATCATCTCTTGCATCGTATTTTCGAGCCTGATGATATGAGTTAGCATTATGTCTCAATCACCTCGCAATTAGATGATATGAGCGACAAGGTGCTGGACCACTAATGTTGCAACTTGTTGCTGCTACCTATGTACTCTTTTCGTACCTTGAAGGGATCAAGCACGGACAACAGTCCGTCAATCGCAGGGGCATGCAACTAAAACCAACCCGTGTTACAAGGACAAAGCCAAGCAAATCCTAGTCCATATAGGCCAAAGTTTTTTTTTTTTTTGCAAAGTATGCACAAGGTCGTGCATAACGGATGTTTCCTTGAGTAAGCAACGCATCATAAAGATGTTTTCTCATTGTATATGTTGTACCGGCTAAGCTATAAGCTTATTGACGCATTCCCCCTTAACGCACCTTCAATTAACTACCCCTCTCTATATATATATATATTATTGACATTTTTACAAATTTAAATTCTGGAATTCTTTGTCACTCACCAATTACCACTTCCTCGAGGAAGACATCTGCACTTCCTCGAGGAAAACATCCATCACTTTCTCAAGCAAACATCCTCGAGGAAGCTCCACAACATAATCATTCCGCTGAAAGATCATTAATGTTTCCACTAGTAGGCTTCACAAGCTTAAGATGAGGCTTCATCTTGTTCAACGACGTATCTTGAACATGCATCATGTAAAATATGCGGGGTGTTACATCATCACCCCTTTAGAGAATTTCTTCCCCGAAATTCAAAACAAAACTATTGTGGAAAAACTCTCTGGTTTGGATTTCTTGAGCATATGTTACTTACCACGATGCTCAAAAAGCGCTCAAGTTTTTTTTTTCTTCAGTTTGTCATGAACAACAATTATGACCTTCTGAGTATAAGTCTCATACCGCATACACAGTAATCCTAAAAGAGTCCACAATACTAACGAGAATATTGATTTGGATACCCTAAGCATGTATCCCTTACCACATACTCAGGCTTACCAAAAGCATATTTTAACAAAGGATCCTAAGTGCATGTCTCATACCGCAACACATGAATACCCACGGTTTGTCAAGGGTCATCGAAATAACAAGCACTTCTTAGCACAGGATCTTGTGAGGACCAAACTTTAATGCCGGAGCGATCGGATGCAAGTCACCGTTGTCCAGTTTCTAATGGTTTTCCGAGTAACCAATCGTAAGTGGAATGCTAGTCGTCCTGACAACGCACTACAACTAACGGGTAGGGATGATTAGTCCCATTGTCTACTTACCTTTCTGAACGGTCTTTTAGGTCACCAACTATCTAGTGGGTCACCATTTAAGGCCTGGCAAACTCACATCACTCGACTAAGTCTAACACGATTCGCGCAATATTTGGCATACTCTTCCAAATTATTATTTCCCTTTAACGGAAAATTTTATAATCTCATTACAAAATACTCGTTGACGACTCCACAACACACATTTCCTACTGTTTTCTCGGAACTTGCTCTGATACCAACTGTGACGTACCGGAGAATTACACCTGCGGTGCCCAGTCGTGAAGGACGAAACTCCCCAATGGGCCACTCATAATGCAATGACAGTGCCTTAAGACTTTACTTGTCGCCAATAAATGCATGTTCTAGTGCCTTTGCAAACATGTTTGGCAATCATGATGCCTTAAATAGAGCTCCCATATCGTTTCAACTTTACCATTGTTCCACGAAGGGTTTAATGCCATAAATGCTAATGCTGAAGCATTCTTAAATATATCACTGGCTTTCGAGTCTTGTCTAGGCATATGGCATACCTTGGACTTTCACATAGGCCGATGAAACCATATCCCAACTTTCTTACTTCGCTAGAATTGTCCTAAAATAAGGAAGTCTAAATGATTGAATTTGGCTAAATTCTGGCGACCATGTGGATCAATAGATCAACATATCTTGTTATTTGGGTCGTTTCCCATAAAAGGGACACATGTACGTTGATCTAAGTTACGCCATTAAAAGGCGCGCGTGCTATAACTTGTTCATATGCATCAGTGCATCAGTCGGGCTCATGTCGTACTTGTATTTCATCATCCTTGTGATGCAAGTGCCTTATGCAAGCTCCCCTAACTTGCATACCCATTTAACTCCCATTCCTGGCCATGCCCATTACACAATCGGTGCATGCTACGTCGAACGACTTGATAGGAAGTATGAGCATCCAAAGAGTGGACTGCGACTTATATCATCAAGTAAGGTAGTAATCATCTTTTGCATCGTATTTTCGAGATGATATGAGTTACCATTATGTCGCAGTCACCTCGTAATTAGATGATATGAGCGACAAGATACTGGACCACTGATGCTGCAACTCATTGCGGCTGCTTACGAGTCTTGAAGGGATCAAGCGCAGACAATAGTTCGTCAGTCCAAGGGCAAATAACTAAAATCAATTCGTGTTCCAAGGACAAAGCCAAGCAAATCATAATTTGTATAAGTAAAAATGTCTTTCACAAGATATGCATAAGGTCATGGATAACTGATGTTCACTTAAGTAAGCTTGCCCGAGTAAGCAACGCATCATAATGATGCTT